>JAZGTH010000069.1:2090000-2120000 GCA_036877525.1 Chromobotia macracanthus
GACAGAGGAAGTGGCCAAGATAGCAGAACATCATGTACTGGTCATTGTGGACATATAATTTAATGGGAAAATTAAACAGAGGCTGGACCACCCAAACTGATACACACAATGTCAGCTTTCCCCAAAAGAAGACAGCACAACGCCAACAAACACACACTCGCGCACACACAGGGCTGTCTAAAGTACCAAAATTGTTAGCTGGGATACTGCACTGAGGTCAGTTATGACAGTTATTCTCTCTGATATTCTACATAAGCTTATGTTACAGTACAAAGGAACTGATCTGATACAGATTTGTGTGATTTTTAGCCCTAAACTAGAAAATGACTTTATTTCTTCATTTAAGTACAAACAGTCTGTATTCAAATTTAAGCGCTTGAGTAATTTACCAGTTAGTGTGGACAGAACCACAAACATCCAACACTGACACATGATCTATACTGTAAGTATGCCAAAGAAAAACCACATTCAATAGCAAACCCCTCAAATATCAGAAGAATGATGTCATAATTGAACCAAGAGGCGCTTTTTATTGTCATGACAACCAAACTTATCCCACTGTTATGGCATGACTCCAATATGTTTCTCCTACATATACAAGAACATCTGCATACAGAGTTTTTATGGTAATTAGCCACTGATCTAATTATGAACGAAAAAGGAAAGACGAACTTTGATGTTGCAGATCTTCTCTGAAAGTTTAAAAATCGTTGAAGTTTGAAGGTCGTACAGACCTTATGTCCTTCAGGATCTACACAGAAAATGTGGATCGGATCTTTCTCTGTACAGAAAAGAGTTTGAAGGACCAAGGACGTTCTTTTTTTTCTGTTAAAGCTGCAGCCAGTAACTTTTACCATTCTGTCGCCATCTCTGTTTGAACCATATAACTGCACTTTACTTTACATACTTTATAAATGCTGAAGCCAGACCGACAATTCCTGGAAAAAAATCAGACCCTACAGCTCAAATGATAAATTATTATTATAAACTTACTGTGTGTTATTAATTTCAGCCTTATAGAACATGTTTACATTTTTGGTTTAGGCACTAATTCATTATCTGAAATCATGTGAATGTGAAAATCAGTTGTACGGCCTTTCTGTCACACATTAACACTTTCACTTTGACCGAAAACTTTCACTTTAATCTTCCTTGACAGGAAAACATGAGAAAAACTCTACACTCACTCTGCATAATTACAATATTCTCTACTCATTCCTTCTGCCTTATTACTTAAAGAGCAGCTTTGCAGTTTATTGCTCCTCAGAGCAAGTTGCTCCTCAGTTTATTGCTCCTCAGAGCCACCTCCCCAAAAAGTGGCACACCTCTACAATAACTTCCTGCATCTGCATTTCTAGTTTAATCATTTTAAGGAAAGCAAACAGCAGAAAGAGAGTTTCATTGCTGTTTTCCCTCAACACTAAACCTTTGAAACTGAGGTTACAATAATGTTTCTCAGTAGCATTTACCTTTCTATCTCTCATCATCCATCTGTCTGTCTTTCATTTCCTTTCTCGCTGTCAGTAATGATACTGATTTAAAAAAAATGAAATTTCATCAGACAAATCCTTTCAAAAAACCAGCAAAATTCAGCTCTTCCAGGGCTCAGACATTAAGTCCATCTATTCTTGTGAATGAATCCCATCACATTTCCTGAGGCTGGTTTTTCACTCTCACCTATTGAAATGACCTTATAAAGAAAAACACCATCTATTTTCCACCTTCAACACATCACTTCAAAGTTAGAGATCAAATTTACAGCTTCCTTCTGTCTGTCGTTTCAACTCATCTACTCTCTGTAAAGAGGCAGAAAATCCATTTATAAAGGTCTTTCTCAAAAAGGTGTTGCTTTCACAGAATTGATTTAGAAAACCCCACCTCTCCTCCAACCGCAGCACGTATCAACATTCTGTCTTTCTCTGCTGCAGTTTTTTACTTTACCTTTACAACCCCTCATTGACCAAGAAACAACCCACTTAACAATGGGGCAGTTGTGGCCGAATGGTTAGAGAGTCTTTTTGTAAACCAAAAGTTGCAGGTTCGATTCTCACAGCTGGTAGACTTAGGTGCCCTTGAGCAAGACACCTTCCCCAGCTGCTCCACATATGTGTGTGTGTTCACTACTCACTGGATGGGTTAAATGCAGAGGTCACATTTCAGGTATGGGTTACCATACACTGACAAACACGCCACTTTTACGTCACTTAACAATTTTAGGTTGTAAGAACATTTACCAAATATTTCCATTAAATTACAAAAATGTTAAACATGTTATTTTCCATTTTTTTAAATGTTAACGTTATGGCTTGGTAAGAAGACATTTTTGAAATTCTGTAACATTTTTAAAACGTTCCACTAACTACTTAAGAATAATGTTTTGACATATATATGCATAACATAAAAAGGTTCTAAACATGTTACAGCAAAAATGTATTTTAATAACTGAGAGAACATTAGTCAACTGAGAATGTTCTCTATTGATGATAAGAGACACAAGCCAACATCTGTTACTATTGTTTTATCTGTCCACCTACAGGTCAATAAAATCCTCTCAATGGTCATTCACAGACACACACGTCCACACACCACGACAATGTGCTGTCACAACACACACACACTACAGCAGAGTATTACCATACAGTTGCTCTGTGTACGGCACACCTCTGTTCTCATCTATTCAGTGTGTGTGTTGAGGAGAAATGAGGTCATTGTTTTCAAGATGAGGTTCTGGAGACTGCCAGAACCTTTCTGGTGTCTCAGCAGCACCTGCCACTCCATTGTGAAAGCAAGCTTCACTTAACATGCTACATTACACTCAGTTACCATAGCAACTGCTTGGCAACACCTTGGCAACAATCTTTAGCACCCTAGCATTGTGTCATGGTCAAGCGTCTCAGAAAATGTTCATCAGAAAACATTTTGTAATAGTTAGGTTTAATATTTCCATATTATATATGAATATTGCACCACTTTTTAAAACATTGTGTTGTGTGTCTTACAACAACGTCGCCTGAACAAAGTTTTATAAGCCACACAAAGTTACACTTTTTCATGGCGAGAACTCATGTACAGGTCCCTTCAGATCTATTCATCTTTATCTGGCCTGGAGGAAGTCAAGTCTAGATATGTCTATAGTGAGAACAAACAGTTCAGATTTCACCTTTAATATGGAATACAGTATAGACTGGTTTTGATTCCTGTCCGGCAAATACACCTTCCAAATATACTGTAACTTATCCTACTTCATCTCCAGAAAGGAATGACTGTCATTATCTTCACACACAACATCAAAAATCCACTTGAAGATTGATCAAGGCCACAATCGGATCTTTATTCCAGCACATATGAAAGATATTTAAACATGAAACAGAGTTTAAAGAAGTTTACGTTCTTAAGAAGTCAGAAGTGGATGTAATTGAAGAATTGTGGAAGATTGTCTTCTGGCTGGAGTTTTAGTGCAGCCTCAGAATGTTTGGAAGGATGAGGAAAGAGATTTTGTGTGTGTGTGTGGCAGTGTTTTAGAAATAGAGGCAGAAGACCACAAGCCCTAAACATATCTGTGGGCCAGATGCTAACCTCCTCTCTCTCTCTCTCTCTCTCTCTCATTTTACCATTACTCCTTTGAATTGAATCATTAACAGTGTTGTCCCACAAATTCCACATACTACTATCTGTGGATGATGGTCATGTAAGATGTACATATTTACATGCTCGAGTGATGGATATTTCTCATTCATGTGTAAACCTCTTGTGTGTATGTTTGAGGATGTGATTAAAAATGTGGCTGGAGTGTGTGTGCATGATGATACGATCACTGTCGAATCAGTGCTGTGCACAGCAGCTCTGTGGATCCACAGCTCTGTTCTGAATTAAGATGTCATTGGTTTGGAACGGAAGATCTCAATGCATACACCCCAATGTATTGTGTGTGCGCGCACATATAAGTGAATTTATGGACCTGTACCACCCACACACAATACTGGAACAGAATTTCCTTTGACTGGGAAACTGAGAGTGCTGGAGAATTTAGTAAAGAATGAAAAAATGAAGGTGTGAGAGAGGATAAAATTTCAGACTGAATTCAATGCAAGAGAGCTCACTGTCTTGTAGGTCTGCTTGGTTCACATAAAGCCACCTATAGCAATCAGGTATACAAAGCCACCTACAGAAAATATATTTATATATGTGTAAGGTGGCATGTTAAAGAGCATCTTATTTGTTTATATATATATATATATATATATATATATATAAATCTTTCAATTTGTAAGCCCTAAACAACACTGACCTGCCTCACACAAAGTAGTAAACAGCTCAAAATAACGTACGCCTACAACATACATATGCAAGCACACACACAAATAGTGCTGCGTCTGAGGGAAATTTCCCGCGACACCATCACTATTTTGGCTCTCCTGCCCCACGTTTTTGTAGAAATCTCAGTGGACAGAGACAGATCTCTCAAGCGTTCTAGAACAGAGCACGTGGAGTCGGTCAGCTGAGCGGCCGCACAGTAAACCCTCTGACCTTCTGTTGCACCCTCACAACACTGTCAACTGCTGTACCTGTACTGTATCCTCACACCTCTGTCACATCCTCAGGGTACAGAACCAGAAAATCCCGCTCCAGTGTTTAATCCAGTACGGTACAGAACAATAATCTACTGTTTAATGCTATAAATCCATGACTCAACTTTAACTATCAACCAGCCTCAACAACATCACCCAGAGCAATATTTTGCTCAGTAGCTGCTCTTTCATAGCTCATGAGATCTAATAAACTCCTGACATTTAGGTATCAACTTCCCCAGCTAACAGGGAATGTTTTCAGAACATTGGCCAAAAGTTCTCTCAAAGTTGTCTCAAAAATGTTCTTACGTTAGTAAAACTTTTTAATGTTATATATATCATATCTCAAAAATGTTATACTTAAGTTGTTACAGAATTTAAAGTTTGAGTGACGTTCTTATAACCAGACAGTAACGTTAATACAATGTCTAAAACCTGTTCCTATAAACATTCAAAATAATCTTCCAGTTCAAGCTAAAATCTCTGATTTTGATTGCAGACTCTTCCTGGCAAATCTGAGCACAGTTTGTTACTTCGTTAAGATCATTTCTGGAAAGAGACATTTAAGATTACAATGTTTTCCACAGGACAAACATCTGAGAAACAGAATTAGGAAAAAGTCTGTTTGCTTTATATCAAAACATTATGAAGTTTGTAAATTTCCTGCATCATTATTATAACATTACTCTAACAAAGCATGGGGCCACTCAAGAGTTCTAAATAATGCCCACCTATACTGCCTCAGAGCAGAACCAGAGCAAGTCTGGCCTTGTGACATGATAACTGCAGTCAGGAATGAAAGTGAGACATCTGATTCCAGATCAGGCCTTCGGGACACCCTGAGGGTCAGCTTTAGTCAAGCTGAACAGACTCTGGGGTCTCGGTGGGGGTTTGAGGTCTCACTCTTACACCTTAGAACACTTAGTTTTAATTACTGCTGCAGCTAAATACTGTCAGCTGTCACACACACTCTCACGACACACACATAGTCATAAAAACACAAGTCACGTTCTTGCTATTATAAACACAATGATTCTGAAACAGCAGCAATTTGACATTAAAATATCACTGGAATCATATTGCATAAACACCAAATGTTTAAACTCTATGCACACGTCCAAAGCATAAAAGCACTGATGTGATTTATCTCAGAATAAAGGTTACAACATTTAGACTTAAAGCTTTCAGACTTAAAGAACATTTGGACAGAATACAACACATGCAAAAGAAAATGGAGCATTTTTGGATGTACAAACATAAAGACAAAAATTCAATGAACTTTGTGTTTGTGGGCAATTCAGTTAGATATAGGTTCTTGAATGGTTCTTCACAGGGAAGCCAAAGATGAACCATTTATGGTTCCCCAAAGAACCATTCAATCAAAGGTTCTTAAAAGAACAATTTCTCTTATACCTTTTTGTAGTTAAAGAACCTTTTTCCGCTACAAATAGAACCTGTTGTGAAACAGAAAGGTTCTGCTGATGTTAAAGGTTTCTTATGGAACCATACAGCCAAAAATGGTTCTTCTATGGCATCGTGAAGCACCTTCTTTTTTAAGAACTTTTTGCAGTTGGACCAATACCTCATCCCTGTTCAGCACCCCCAAGAATATGTGTGCTCTTATATGAGACCACAAAGTTGCACAGTTGCCAAGCAAATGTCTCCAGTATTTCACCACGGTCAGATCTCTCTCTCTCCATATTCATTTTTCTCGTACCCCACGCCTGTTTCATTTTTCACTCTGTATTTTCTTGGCTCAGTCTATTTTCAGTCCGTGTTCACCGTGTCTTATAATATATTCCAGCCCTGCTCCTCTGAACAATTAGCTGAAGCTTATATTCAATCAGGAATGGAAGAGGAGATCATTGGTCTTCATTCAGAAAATTCCTCACACAACTACAGGGTGATTTTGTCTGTAACCTCACGGCCTTCAGGTGAGATTGTGGTAAAGTAGGTTTTATTTTGTCATGATAATTTTCTAGCATAATTATCAGTGAAGGTAAATGGACATAGTTTAGCCTGAGCTTCAAGTATAATGAAGGTTGGGGCTAGTCGTCACATGGGAAAGTTCACACACGGCTGTATCTCAGTAACCACACTGGTTTACATTCAGGCAAAGGTCAACTGCAAGCAGATTGTAACTCAGAGGCTGAACTGTGTTGGTTTGATATTTTTTGTAATCTGTGAAAACTAAAGTTTCTACATAAAATAACTTTACATCATGTAAATGTACATTCTGTATAAATATCACCTTGAGTTATCTATTATTGACTGAGTAAAACCATGTCAAAGACTGAAATCAGGGTGAAATTAATAAATGAAATCAGACTTTGGTGCTCTCTTTTGGATTTCACAGACAGGGTCACAGATTTGATTGTCCATTAACTGTTTTGCATTTATAATCGCTTCACTGTTATAATACTTTCACTGAAAAATTTCTAATAGGCAATTCAATGGCAGGCTTCACTCTGACAGAAGACAAATGTTCAGCGTTCTGTATCATTTGTTTTCTTGGCAGTAAGAGTAAAAATGCTTAATAGCTTTCTGTTTCAACCCTTTAAAGTTTGTGTCTACTCCAAAATCTGCTTTTAAAAACCATCTCCCCTGAGAGACATACACTGAATTGTGTGACGACTAACCCTGGCCTCTCTTTTCCCGAGGTTAAATTAGCACAGGACGACACGTTCTAGCATTCTAGTTTTGTCACCTCACTTGCAGCCGGTAAATTTGGGCTGAACTTCTATCAGATGCTCCTGAATAAAATATTAGATCACTGGACCTCCAATAATGCTGTCGGTTTTAAAGGCAAAAATAACACAGCAGAGAGTTTTTCCAGCTTTTCGCCGAACTGAAATTATGCTCTTTCATTTCCACAAACCATTAACCATGTATCATTTTCAAACCGCATCACACTTTATTGATATTGCAGAGAATCCTCGAGAACAGATGAGCTGGCTAAATGCACTTTGAGTTTAGTGGGAACCCAGGGAGCTCAGCTGATTGCCAACACTGTTTAAAAGCAGCGGTTGATGTTTTTTCCGGATTCACTATGACTCGGTCCATGACTGCTGTGGAGGCATTTCCACGGATCTGACCTCACAGCGGGAGAGACAGACGGGACAGAGAGGCAATGAACCAAAACCTCAGCTATGATATCTGAACACTGAGGGTGAAGTCAGGTCACTCTTCTCACTTTGCTTTTAAAACAGGGTTTTATCAGTGTTGGGGGTGACTGCCAACTTACTGCGCTTCCTCACAAAAATTCATCTTATTAGCCAAATGTCCAACAACATCTCAGCTAGAAATTTTATGTTATAAGAGTGTTTCCCCAACGTTTCCATTAAGTAAAAACGGTTTACAATGTTACTTTGAAAGTTCTAGGAGCTATCAAACTGTCAATATTTTAGACGTTGTGTTAACATTACTGTTTGGTTATAAGAAAACATGTTCTAAAAATTCTGTAACATTTAAAAACGTTCCACTAACAACTGAAGAATAACATTTTTGATATGTAACATTAAAAAACATTCTACTAACATTACAGCATGAATGTTTTTATAATATTGAGAGAACTTTGGAGAATGTTAGCCAACGTTCTGAGATTCTTTCCTGTTGGCTGGGATAACATCCATTTCTGAAAACCATGAACACTATTCCTGTTTCAAACAACTTACAAATTGTTTCTTCTCCTCAGTGCTCTAAACACAAGTTCAGCGTGGGTTTAGAGGCAAATAATGCACACGGGTACAAGCAGGAAATATAATAAAGTATATAACGTGGAGGGGAAAGAGGAGGGGGGGAAGATGGCAAAATGTACTATAACTGTTCCCAACAATGGTTTTGTTTCAAGCCACAATAAGCTAGTCTGGTATGTACAACAGCTCTCAAAAAACTTGGAAACTTAAGGTACATTTACAAAATGTATGAATGTTGCATTAGATCAAATATCAAGTCAAACTGCATTTACTTTAAAGAGATAGCATCAGGACACTTTTACAGCAAAATCAGTATTTTGCTGGCTAGAGATATGAAAAGACATACTCAGCCATAAAATTTCTTATAGCAATGCCATAGCAAGACCATTCAGTCAAAGGTTCTTAAAAGAACCATTTCGTTCATACCTTTTAATAGTCTAAAGAACCTTTTTCCACTACAAAGAACCCTTTGTGTGAAACAGACACGTTCTGCAGACGTTGAAGGTTCAGCCAAAACTGGTTCTTCTGACACTGTGAAGCACCTTCTTTTTAAGAGTTTACTGCATTCTATACTAAATACTACTTTAGGGTATATTTTTAGTAGGCCGTGTCCTGCTGGTAACCTCTACTTTACATACATCAGAATGAAGCACGAGGACATTATGTGGTTTCTCCGAGAAGGGAGTCAAACACTTAAAAAGCTTGATCAAAATATTGACAAAACGGTACAGTGATCAAACATTATAATCTCTCTGTGGGTCACGAAAGAAAACACACACAGTTTACTTCTGTCAGTCTGTTTTCCAGTCGTGTGTGAAGGAGGAACACAATGGCATCAGAGGAGGAGTGTGGAGCTGGTCCTGACAGGTCGGGCTGGTGCTCAGAGAATCACGGGCCTTTGGGCCCCAAACACACACTAGAAAACACATCAACTTAAATCATATCAAACCCAGCCTGCACACACCGGCCCACAGCCGTCACTGCCAGTTCTTGTTGGGGCTGTTCAACAAGTCAAAAGCAGTTTAAGAGCAACGATTCGATAACAGCACGTGCTTAAAAAAACGACATAATGCAGTGCAGAAAGAATGCTGTCAAATAAATAAATAAACAGAGTACATCATTAAGAAAAATGAAACATCAATTTAATAATGTACTAAAAACTACACTAACAATTGCAATTCTTTAAACTTTATTCCATTTTAATTCTACTTACATTCATTTTCCATCCTGTTCGCTACTTTAATTTAAATTCAGGCATTGAATTGAATTTTAAGTTGAATTATAAAAGGGATTCCCAATTCAAATTGAAATAGTATGCAACCCTGATAATATCATTTAATATTTATATCAAAAATTAAATTCAACAATATTCAAATTGCAGCTACTTTCAGATTTAAAAATGGGAAAATATGAACATGACTGTTGTATACATGACACAGCAGGTATGTGTGAGAAATCTACATTATATTGAGACTGAAGCAGTTTAGAAACTCTGCTCAAGTGCAGATTCATCATCTACTGCTTCATATTGAAAAATGTTTCTGCCTGACCTGTTTTCCTCAGACCTTCTTATTATAAAGACCAAAGGCATTTTCCTCATGGATTTCAGCCACGCTTCACCTCAGCTGTAATATTCAAAATGGCATTAAAGTAAACAGTACTTATATACAGTGTATAATTTGTTTGCTGGACTTTTTTTGCTTGTTTTGTTCAAATCTAAATAAAAATTGTCTTAGGAGGACAAGAGAAGAAGAAAACATGTACCCTTGAGATCTGAGAGCACACAGAAAAAACTGTGTTTATATTAAAAGAGGAAGTCCTGTGGGCTCCGACTTTTCTAAAGATTCTTCAACTTATGTTAAACTTGCTTTTAAGCAAATCTAATTAATCTGTATGTATTTTTGCTAAATGAAAGACAGATGTAGCGTTCTCATGTTATCTAGCCAATCACAGCGATAAGAACTTCTTAACTCAGTTATGTCCGGGGCTGGAGGGTGATGGCAGAAACCAAACTATCTACAGACAGTCTACCATAGAATTTGTATACATTTTTTACATATTAAACTAAGAACGAACACTTCCAATGGAATTCGTTTTCGAGATATATTGTCATATGAACACATTTGTTTTTTAAAGCTGCAGTTGGTAACTTGTGCCTCTCTACCGCCATCTCTGTTTGAAACATAAAACGTACGTTTACGTTTATTTCTGATTTATGTAAAATTAGGTCGAACTGACATTTCCTGGCAAGTCGGACCTGGCAGCTCAGATTATAAATCATTATTATAAACTTACCGTTGTGAATCAGGATAACATAAGAAGATTGTTTTGAACGCTGATCTGTCATGTACTTGCTCAATAATGGATTTTTGTTTATTTTTAATCAAAAAATGTTACAAAATGCTTTAGGGAAAACTGAACCGGATTTAACTCAAGCAAATAACTCTCGTCTCAGATGATTTGTTGCTGTTCGTTTCATAGTCATAGGATTATTTTTACATCGGTTACCCTCCAACACTCTAAAATTTGATTCTGAAAAAATACACTCTATTAAAAAGGAGTTTGCGTGTTTAGACCGGTTTCTTTGATTATGATTCAAACATTACAGAAGAAGCAGAGATTTCGGCAGGGGTTTCAAATGCATGTAGAGGCCTGAACAAGATCTAGACTCAGATCTCGCATCTGTTTTCCTTTCTCGTGGATAAATCCTGACTGAAGTCTTTAGGCATTTCCAGTGTGTCAGTAGACGTTAGTTGGTTCAACCTGAATTCCGTCTGGAGCTGGAACTTTTTTAATGTATGCATTATGCAGTAACCTAATACATAAAGACTGTTTTGATATAAACCCAATTTCTTTGGACTGGCACACAGTGCTGATCTGTACCGCAATCTTTTGAACCTGAACGTTTGTGATGGAGATCAGGTCTCCTGAAAAACTGAATCTATAAAAGACCAGGAGGATTAGAACACACTAACGCAGCAGTTTCTGTGCATCTGTATATCCAAATACCCAGCTAACAATTTGTAAGAACGTTTGTAAGAACGTTTCCCTAATATTTCAATTAAGTAACAAAACCATTTAAAATGTTATTCTGAAAACACCCAGTTTATAAGAATAAACTTTTTGAAATTCTGTAATGTTTTTAAAACATTCCACTTACAGCTTAAAGATAACATTTTTTGTTATATATGATGTATAATTAAAAAAAATTCTATTGACATTGATAACTTTTAGACAACATTAGCCAATGTTCTAAGAACGTTTACTGTTAGCTGGATACAGGAATCTGTAACAACTGAAAACTCGTCACCTGCATCCATGTTACCTTTAATCTCCATCATCATCCAGAAACCTGGATATTAGGAATGACACTGGAAACCAGCAGAAGATTAAGGAAGCTTAGAAAGTGAAACACAACCAGATGGAACCAGTTCCAGTCCAAAAGGAGCGAATTTAGGTGAGAAACTGCCAGACTGCTGCAAAGTATAAATTCACAGGCAAGCTGTCGAGAAGTTTCTTCACAGTGAATTCATTGTGTTCCTCAAACACAGATACGTCACATCAAATCAAATATCATAAATCACTGAATCAAACACAAAACATTTTGAACATTTTGGTTACTTAATAAAAACACTCTTACAACCTAAACTTGTTAGCTGGTCTACGACCGGCTTGTGTTATCAGGGCTGTTTCTATGCTTTCCGTGTGTGTGTGTGCACATGTGTGTGTGATCTGTGTGCTGGTGAGGAGTTTATGTTGTAGTGTGTCCTCCTCTCTCGTTTACCAGCTATTCCGGGGAGTTCCAAATTACAGTCTATCAGTGTGTGGTTGTGATGTGTGACTCTCACAGTTTTCCTCCTGCATCCAGTTTTCCCCTTTACACTTCCACCCTCCAGTCCTCCAGTCTCACAGGTGTTTCCTCCAGCCCTTCCGTCCTCATCTACACATCCTTTACTTCCTTTCTTCATCACACACTTTTTCATTCTAATATATTTGTTTTTAACTTCCACTCTGTATCCCGACCAGCAAATGGTCTGTAATTACTATCTTAACATATGGAATTCTCTTATGGATACGCAGCCCCTTCAAAAACATACACAGCCACAAGTGTGTGTGTGTGTGTGTGTGTGGATGTTTGGAGGTATGCATATATGCTATTTATGGGCCTATAGGGAGGGATTTGAGGTATTTGAAAATATGTACCATATTATCCTTTATATATCCCATATCAAAAGGTTTCAAATTAGAATCTGTTCAAGGACTTTGCTCACTTTATACCCAGAAGTGTTCGATTAAATGTTCATAGAACATTCAAAATAACATAACTAATTCAAACGTTAGGAAAACACATTTCTTATAACAAAATTGTTAGCTGGGAATAGAGATAGCTGAATATAATATACATTTGACAAAAATATATAAGACAAAATATATAAGTCTGTTGCTTTTTCAACAGGGTTTAATAAGTTAAAATGTTTTTCTTCACTAACCAATCCGGTTTATCCATTGAGGTTTTTCTCAATGAAAAAGCCGGATCTTCCTGACCATATCCAACAGTGTTACCATTTTGTTTAAACCAAAATTAGTTTAATATTCAAATTTTACATTTATTGTTTTTTTTAGACAAGGAATTTAAACTATTTAGTCATAGATGAAAAAACAATTAACCTTATAAAAAATAAAGCCAAAATGAAACAGTTTGTAAAATATTTAGCTTCTATAATATTTGGTTTGATGAGGTTGCATCTTTTTCCACTGACCTTTTGTTGAAATAAAAACACAATGACTTCAGCTTCTGGTCATATTTTGTGCCCTATTTGTGGAAAGCGTCTCTTGGCAGAGTTTGCTGTAACAGATGAATTTAGGAAAACAGTAAATTATGCTGCAGACAGAATTTCTTAAATCTGTGGCTGTGCACAGACTGAAACCTCATCTTACAGCATACAAGTGTTTACACACTCACACACACACACACACACTGTCTCTCATTCATTCATACTGGGATCTGATTGGTCTGTCAGTGTTTTCTTGCATCACACAGAGAAGTTTGTTTAGTGTCATGGTTACTGGCACAAATAAATAATCTGTATGCAATGCAAGTATCATTTGATTGGACGAGGAGGTTGACATGGTGTCAAAATACTCATTACTCAAGTCCCACAATGCAAACCTTTTTTAAATCAATCATGAAGATTTTGACTTTGGCTTTTGACATCTGATGGTCATTTCTGTGAAGTTTCTGCCAAAAGACAAATGTGGATTTAGAAGAACTTCTAAATGAAAGACTAACATAAATCTGGACGTAAAAAGACTAATTGCTAGAATATGATGGTGTGTCGTGTGTTCTTGATTTTTATGTATGACTGTGATGTTGTGTTCTCAGTGTTTTGAGGACTTCAGTTTTAATGTTGTTGTTGCTACACAGATGTGAAGCCAAAGTTTTGTGTTTAACCTCAAAACAAGCAAACAGTGTTGGGCAGCAACGTTGCTAATGGGGAACATGCTCGAAAGTTCTCTCAGAAGTTATCAAAACCTTTCTTGCTGTAATGTAGTTTTTTAAACATTATATATCAATATAAAAACTTATTCTTAAGTTAGTGGAATGTTTTAGAAAGTTTTGAAAAATGTTGGAATAATGCTCTTTTAACCAAGCAATAACATTAATATAACATCATTAAAAGACTGGATGTTTTAAACGTTCACAGAACGTTCAAAATAACATTTTTAATGTTTTTGTTACCTAACAGAAAAATCTGGAATTTGGGAAACGTTTTACAACATAAAATTGTTAGCTGGGAACTAACGAAACTATTCGCTTTACTGCCAGTCTTAGTTTGACTGTATTTCTCATCATGTAGCTTTTAAGTTTTTCTTTATTGATTAAGTGGCACTGACAATAACTACAGTGCCACATTTTCCCTAATAACATTTCAGCGTTTCACTTAAGCCCAGTCCAACCAAAACACGTACGGAAACGAATCATTATCCATCATGAAACTGGACTGAGAATTAATGACTGTTATTTTGCTGTTGATCCCTCTCACTTCCTGGATATGGTGGCTAAACTGACACACAGGAAGAACAGAAGAGCAACACTGTCCTGCACTGTGTGTGTGAGCAGCTGAGAGATGTTTCATCAGATGATGGGTTAATGGTCACAGTGGACGAGGTTTTGGATGATGTGTTGGGCTTTGGCTTTCGGTGAAAGTGGTGGGTGGGTCACATCATCAGGCGAGCGAAGGACAAACAGCTGGAGACAAAGAGAGAGAGAGAGAGAGAGAGAGAGAGAGAGAAATGAATGAAAAAGAAAGATCTAGACTTGATCTGCTTTTCTTTGCTGACTGCTTAGTTTTCATTTATTCATTTTTTACATTTCTATTCACTGAGAGTAGCTTCATTATGTTATATATTTGATATCTCTGTCTGTCTGTCTGTCTGTCTGTGAGTCTTTATGAATGTAACAGAATAAAGAGGATTTACAGTCAACAATACAGCCACAGAGTCTCAACATCTTAAAGTGCTGTGAGACCCTGTAACTGCCCTGAAGAACAAAACACTACAGAGTCCTTCACTTCTCTCTTGTTTTTTCTTGGTTTCTTTCCATTAGCTTTGTGCTGAAACCACCAGGTTACTCCTGTTAATGTCAATTTCAATATGTTTAATATTTCTAACACTTTTATAACTCCAGAGAGTATCAACTTAGTCTCAGTTCTAAAGTTCTTTAGAAGTTAAAATAGAGACCGCTGTGTCCTTAACAAAAATACATCTGAATCCCTTTAGCAACAGAGGTGCTGAAAATGGCTGAACCGTTCTTCACTTCTTCATCCAACACTGGATGTGTTCGTTTTAAGCTGAAAAACACTGATGTGCTCCTGTGGAGCTGCTGTTCTGCAAACACCTCAACCAGCTAATGAAGAGCTTCAGCATTACTGGAAAACACAGACAGTTTGTGTCTGATTAACACTGAATCTGAACTCTCCCACAGCAGGACTGATCCCTGATCAGCAATATTTACCAGCATCATTCCCCAAATCACTGGAGCGTCATAGTGATTAAACACAGTTACTTTTTCCTGTTTCTCCTGAGGCTTCACATAGACCCAGTTAACAATTTCATGTCGTAAGAGCGTTTTCATAGCATTTCAATGACAACATTAAAATGTTTTTTTAAATGTTCTAGAAATTTATAGTTAAAATCTTTCTAGTTTTTAGATTCAAAACATGAGGTTATAAAAACATCAAAACAAAAAACTTTTTTAATTCTGTTTTTATAAATGTACTTATAACAACTTAAGAATAATGTTGTTGAAACATGATATATAACATTTAAAAATTTTTGCTAATGTTACTGCAAGAACTTTTCTGATAACAGAAAACATTAACCAACGCTCTCAGAACATTCCCTGTTAGCTGGGGAAGCCTTCAAAGCCTGGATCTAAATAACGCCTAATTCATCCTTGGTAATTTAATTTATTACTTTTTCATTTAAGTGCTAGCCTAAATGCTGATCCTCATCTAGTGTGGGTTAAACATCGGGTGTGATGAGCTAGCTGCTAAATCTCTCTCAAGAGGGACTTGAACTCCTGGCTCCGGGTTTAGGAGCTGGATGTTGGCCTTGAGTTTGACCATAAAGGCTCACAACTCTGAGGTAATTCAGATCAAGAGAATCCAGATGCTGATGATGCTATTAAACACGTTAAAAGTCAACTAGGAAAACCGAGGGAAGTGTGAACTGTATCTGTTGTGTCTTAAAACATGGAGCTCTGTGTTAATCCAGGAGTTTTAGAAGGCTCAACACATCATTAGGTTTTGATCCGTCTCAAGACTCAGATAAGGCCTCAGATTTATTGAACATAGCTTCAGGAGGGGCAACATGCTAACGGTACATTTCATAATCACTAGCACAGGAATATAAACCCCTTAGCAGTTTTTTGTAAAAACAATGACGATTACAATCTACACTCGTGTCTTTTGGCCTAAACTTCTAAGGTAACATAATTAGTCTGTTTTTAAACTAGCCTGCTATTCATTAGTCGTATGACTGCTAGTTAGTGTATCATTGGTAAAGAAAAAAGTCTACAGTTGTATTCCAAAATGTCATGTTTAAAATGTCCTTTTACCACCGGCTGCTATTAAACACAAGATATCATTTAAAATGTGAAGGAAATTTCTGAACAAGCTTTCTGAATGTTAATGGACACATTAAACGACTGAGTGAACACTAGCTAGTGGGTGTGCAAGAATATGCCATGAGTTTATTTGCAATATTCAAAAATTACAGCATTCACTCCATCAAGCTGTTTTGACGGACTGCTCACAGTCCACTATGATTCCAAATCATTGCTCTATTTTTTAACATTGTCATAGCTGCTTTAGTGTATATTTATGGCAGATTCATGGGAATTAATACTTTGTTCCCGTGCTGATTCTCAGTGCTTTAGTGTTTCATAATAGCCACGTGAGTGGGTGCGTGTATGTCCATCTGTGAGACTTTATGCTGTTGTATTTCTTTTGCAGTATGAGTGTTTCATAAGCTGTATGTATTACAGATCTCCTCCACTTGCCCGTTTCACTGTGGAACAGTGCCAGAGTTAATGACCTGGGTGAGAGAGCCAGCTAACAGGGAACATTCAGGGAGAATTAGCTAACGTCCTCTAAAAGATCTCTAAAAGTTATCAAAAAAGTTCTTGCATTAACATTTTTGATATATCATATATATTCAGCACACATATTGTTCAGTTAGGGAGGCTAAGACATCTGTTGCTCTCTTTGAAATCTCCTGTAATGACCCTAAAGATGGAGTGTATGACAGAAAATAAGTGCTCATATGATCATAAATGATCATATACCATATTTTTCCTCCCAAAGGTTAGGCATAATATCATCCCACACTGTTTGCCAAAGATTAGTCAATGATTGTATTTACATTAATTTAGGATAAAAAACTGGAAAAGTGTTACATTAACAACACATATATGTGATTAGTTTTATATGTGTAAAACTCATGGCACTACTAATCATAAAGAATAAAATGAAAACAAACAAGAGCATTTATGACACATAATATCCAACGTGTCTTTGTTTTTCTGTTCATGACAGATCATTTCTCCTTTGTCTGTTTTTAAATACTATAATTTGACTTTGCCTAAAGGGGGTAATTTTAAAAATCACTGTCTGTTTTCCAAATGTTTTCTTTTCTTTCAGACTCGCTCCGTACACACTCCGTTACATATTTCTGGTTTTTGTCACCCTCAGGTCAGCATCATTATGAGCTATTTATTCAATCCATCAACGGCTCGCAGTTCCAATGTTATAAAATCTAAACAACACTGACTAATGCAGAACATCACCTGAAGCCATTTTTTATAGATAAGTAATACAAAACCAATAAATTGTTATTATAAACTGAAATAAACGACCACATAGTGATACCTATCAGATCATATTAAGGAAGATTTTTACATTATAACATAAATTATAGCATAAATTCACATCCCTTCCAATATGCCTCTTTATTAATCCTATACTGTTACCCCCTTTCTGTGTGTTATTTGAATACCCTCTAGATTAACAACCCTATGGATTATATATGAAATGAACCATTTGTCCTCAAATGCATTTCACATCAAGCTGAGCCACAGTCGTCTGTTTTTATTGACAGCTGTAACTGTATAGCTGGTTATCATCTGCATTCCCTATTCTTGGTATTCCATGTAACATCTGTGTTTCAGATCCCTTATGACATATATAACTTCCTATATTGTAAATACATCCTATATTTACATAAATAACTTTACATTCTATATTTGAAAGCCCATACAACTCTGTTGTGCCTCAAAACCTCTATGTGTCCTTCTGGGATGTGAGTTTACGGATTAAACGAAGCCTTTAGCTGTTATTAAAATATTGACGCATATTTCTAAAGTGGATTAGGGCTGGTTATTTGCCTTTGTGGATAATACTGGGCTGTGTACTGTGAAGTTTACAACCAGTCTTTAAAGAGCAGATGGTTTACAGCTATCAGAGTAAAGTTCATATAGGGTTAGAGGTGAAGCCCCACTAATAATATTTTATATATTTTATATAATTTATAATATAATTATATTGTGCTTATTATAAAACATTTAGCTCTTAAAGTATTAAGATTGTCATGTGTATGCTAACTGCAGAAATGTCTGTTTTTTCTGATACATGAATGGCCTGATTTGACATTTTTACAATATTTCAGTTGATTCTGTACGTTTTCCAGTTTTCCTGGGTCAGCTCAGTTAATAATCCTGAAAGCTCACATATTCATTTTTAGTATTTCTGCTGCCATAACCACTAGATTACACTTACAGACATGATTTGCCTTTGATTTGTACTGGATGTTCAGCATATTATCAAGGATTTTCCTGTTCACCCAAATTGACTCTTGATGTCTTTTAAATGTTCATCTTAAATGAAGGCTGGGGACATTCGTTGTGTTATTCTGATAACAGAACACGACATAACAAAAGATTTGTAATGGTTTTCAGTTTCAGCCAATACAACAGATAAAAATTGTTAGCTGGGTGTAAACTTGCAAACCCCATATTCCCCACTGTGCAGAATAAACACCCCTGAGGAGTGATTTCATTAATTGTTCTGTATGGGGTTGCCTGTAACTGCCGTGTTTCTCATCACAACTGTCAGTCATTTAAAGGAAGTCCTTCATTCAGAGCAAAACACAAACTGTTCTTCTGAAGACCATTTCTCATACACACACAATCAAACACCAGCACACACCCGCACACAGACACACACTTTCAGAAGGAATATATTTGCTTCTTCAAAGTTACAGCAATCTCTCTCCCCTCGTTTTGGGACACTAACGAGTGCGCTAAATCCAGATAAATTAGTTTGTTTCTTGCACAGAATAGGCTGTGATGTGGTTGTCCAGTACACACACTGCAGGGCGTCTCTCCAGGGCACAAACTAATGACTGTCTTATTGCCATCAATTAAACCGACTGCTTTGCCCAAAAGCTTCAGGGGTTCCGTTCTGATTGTAGTTAACCTGAAAATCAGCTGAACTTTTCCAAGTACACTGCCTGGAGCTCCTTGTGTTTATGTGCGTGTTAGTATGTGTGCCTGGAGTGCAGAATGTGGGTTTTCAGAGGGCTGTGTGTGTGTTTGCAGGGTCATGTGGGTGTTTGTGTGTGTGTTTGTGTGTGTAGGGTCGGGTGGGTGTGGATCTTGAGACCCAGCTGTTAAGCACCATACAGATGCAGAAACAAAAATAGAAGATTAGAGCTAAATAAAAGCTGAGATGGAGGGAGCAAAGAAGAAATAAAAGAGGAAAGAAAGGATGACTAAAAAGAACAAGCCGTTAGGGTGGTAACATTAGCAAACCAGAGCAATGAAGGGATTAATGGCCAAATAAAGAGAAAGAGAAGATTAGGACGGATTGTAAAAACATTTGAAGGACAGAAACAAATGAAGCAGAATGACAAGATGAAATGAACCACAAAGAGAAAAGGAGAGAAACTAAGTTCTTAAATACTAAACAAACATTATGGACATGAACAGAACTTAAAATGTCAGAGATGACGAGAGAAATGACAAACGTTACAGGAGATCAAAGTTTACATGAGACGGTTCAGTGCCAAGTGTCTTTTTGACAGATTATCTGATTATGCAAGAAATTTTATTATAAATTCCTTCATATGAAGATTTTCATGTAACATGGGTGGCGCAAGGTCAAATGTTTTCACGTCTAATTCTTTGAGGGAAACGTTTATGAGAGCAAAGTACTGCAGAGCTTCTCTCTAATTTCTGCCCTAATGGAAACAGCTCAAACAGACGGCCTGTATAATTAACATATAGCACAGAAATTATTGCCATTTTTGAAAAGCTTTCCTTCACTTGTGTATTTTTGGTGTTGAGTTACCAGGTCAAATTGAAATATTTTATAACAGAGAGGGTGATTACATTTAACAAAATATTAGCAGTGCTAACACTGGTGTGGTTTCTAGGATATTCTGGGTGGTCACTAGGGTGTTGCTATACAAGTCAAAACCAGTGTGTCAGGCTTCCTGCCTGAATGTGTGTGACAGACTAATTCACAACTTAAGATGCCGGGCAGCTGATAAAATGCTTTTCTGCATGTCATGGTTGTCAACTTTCAGGACCATGTGAATGTCAGCGGCCCGGCCAGGCCCCAAATTACAATTCTCTGAGAAACCCTGGAGGAACCAGGAGCTTCACGCTGGCCCTGCTCAGACTC
This sequence comes from Chromobotia macracanthus, assembly GCA_036877525.1. Taxonomy (NCBI): domain Eukaryota; kingdom Metazoa; phylum Chordata; class Actinopteri; order Cypriniformes; family Botiidae; genus Chromobotia; species Chromobotia macracanthus. Next base: position 2,110,509 of record JAZGTH010000069.1, read on the forward strand.
CTGCTGACACGTTCTCCACCTCCAGCTGTGCTGCGTTTCAAAAACAAAACTGTAAATGGAGGACGTTTCCACTTGTCTGTGTGAATCTCTGAGTGACCAGCAGCCAAAAAGTAACCATGTAAATGAATCTGATCAGATGTCTCTTACCCGGGTTGTCTGGTAAATACATTGGTTTACCTAATTAGCAGACTTACAAAAAAAGTGGTGTCCAAAAAGTCCACCAGTACATGTTTCTACATTGCACTATTTTCAGTTATATTTGCGGCATAACAATGCAAGTGAAAACAATAAAAATAATGAAAAGTGAAACATTTCTTAGTATGTGGTAAGTTCCCTTTTGTTTCGTGACATGATGAATTCAGGCTGGCATGGACATCATCTAGTTCACTCAGATTACACAAAACCTGATGATCCATGTTATCCTGTTATGACCTGGGAATGTTCCAAAGGGAATCTCCAAAAGCAGGAAACTTTCATACAAATAATTTAATTGCCAATGTCACACATTTGCTTAGTAACTTAGAGCAGAATCATTCAAAATCCTAAAGCTTTGTACATTTCCAGGACAAAATGGAAATGATTGGAAAATAAATAAATGATGCCAGATTTCCTGTCACCTCAGAATTGATCTCATATTTTTGGACCCCACTGTGTCACAAACTGACACTTACTGAAACTCTAAGTTAAAATATACGGTGAACAAACTTGATGTCACACTGACAGTCACATGCTCATGTTCAAAGATTTAGATTTTTGTTATGCGTTATTAACAATTTTATTATTATATTGTCATCTCTTTCTGATCCAGCATCATGTCACAACACAAGCCCAAATCTGCTGGTCCATAATGACTGTGTAATTCTGCCCAGCCAACAATTTCAGATTGTAAGAACATCTTCTGCAACATTTCCATTAAGTAACAAAAACGTTAAAACTTATTCTGACAGTTTTAGAAACACTCTTTAGACACTGTATTAGTGTTATTGCTTGGTTATGAAAACATTATTTGTAATGTTAAAAACAGATTCTACTAACATTACTGCAAGAACTTTTTGATAACTTTGAAAGAACTTTCCCTGTTAACTGGGTGTGAACTCACTACACTTTTTTTAATCCTGTTAATCCTTTGTGTTTCCGTGTAACCAGTTCGGTCTGTTTAGCATTACATCTCTTCTGTTTACTTACTATAACTGTAAAAACTACCAAAGAGTTCATTGTTTTAAATGGGACAAATTCCACCATCCCCTACATTGTAATCTGCTTCTTAAACTGACTCACAGAATTATGATTGAAAGCTTATTTCCCTCGAGCCATCTGATACGTCAAGTCAACAAATGAAAAGAAACGTTCTTCTTCACTTAAAATATTCATGGATCTGCATATCTCACCTCAGAGCTGTGGGAGAAGGTGAAATGTTTTAGACTGTAAAAACATGAATACAATGACAGGGTTCCAGAATGTATTTGTGTACATGTATGCGTGTCTCTATAAATAACGCTCTCCCCACATCTCCAAGAACTGCTAAAGATATTCAATACTGACCTTTTCTCAGACAATATCTTTCAGAAAACATCACTGAAAACAAGAAGTCTATCATTTTGTTTGTCATTTAAACAGTGGGCCACGTAAACCTTGCACAGGGGGTCCAAAAGTCTTTAAAAGTGACCTAAAAATTGTGCTAAATTTAAATCTTCTATGTACTTCAGATTAAAACGTTTTCAGTTGTCATTTTTGATCCTAAATCTTTCCGGGTATAAATCAGTTTTTCAGTCAGTGTGTTTTCAGACTTTGCTATAAATAACGACTTACATAAACGTCAAAAAGGTTTTGTTTGGGTCATGCAGCCATTTGCTATGTAAAAAAAACAACAACAGAAAAGCATGAATATTACAATGTGTAATGTGTTGTTTTCTTTAGTTCAATGCATATTAACACTTTGTTAGGACTGCGGTTTATACGCCACCTTTCAGCAGTGGTTATTTGAATCAGAGTTTTGGTGAATAATAAATTAATATAAAGGGGGAGATTTGATATATAAATGCTGCTAACAGGACATTGTGAATTTTCTGTCACTGAAATATGAAGCAACTGCCAAAATATTATATATATTTTTTAGTTTTCTATTTCATAGACTAACCTTAAGAAAGGTATACATTAACCTATGGAAAGTTTTATGTCTTTATCTGAGCTGTAAAAAGCTACATCTGAAAAGCAATATCAGTTTTCAATATTATAGACCCAATAAAAAATCCCTCGCGATGGATTATTCCACAGAAATATTTGCGTGGAATTTCATTTCTCAGAAACTGCTTTAAACATCAGTACACAGTGTGACCTATATAATACAGATCTATTCTACAGACATACTGATTTACTGTATGATGGATTTTTTGGTTTTTAAGCTGCTTTAGGTCACATGACTCACGTTCTGCCAGTAACCCCACCCATTATCAGACTCGTGGATCAGTCAACATGTCTGACTGCAAGTAATGGAATTTTCTGGCAGCTCATAAGCTCAACAAAGTCATTCTAACACGATTTCCATTCTAATCCCCATTATAGACATTTTAGCTTGAAAGCCGAAAACAATTTACAAGATTAATTCTACATAACTGTTGCAACTGCAGATTCATTTCACTCTTCATTACACTTCCAGCAGAATACAGAAAACCGGATTGTTTTTACAGGAAAATATCTCATGAAGGAAAACATTCTGCTGATCCGGAGACATTTGTGTCAAGTTCTGAGGAAACAAGAGAAAATGAGAACGATGCTTGCAGCAGAACAATCAAAAAGATTTAGAGGTAATTAGAAGAAGAAGAGACACAAATCACGATGGAGAGAGAGAGAAAGTCAGATCTGGCGAACTTTGTGGTTGCATCTGTGATGAGTCCAGACGGTGTGAATAAGGACCCCACACACACTTTATATCTGCACTAATGATGCAGAAATGTAGAATAAACCCTAACTGACTGCCAAACATATCATCTCACTCCCAATGTATGACTTTGTCTTCAAGATAACAGCTGATATGTGATGATATAAATATTAAACAAAACAAACATTCAGTATTATATAAAGGTTCTGCGGCATCTGAAAGTTATGGCTCAGTGATTTTCAGTGAAGAAAGATGTTGGTATATTTGATATATATATATATATATATATATATATTTTTTTTTGGAGAGATTTGGAAAAGAACAACATTAACAGTTAACAATGTTTCTTGTTCTGTAATACAGGAGAATGTCAGTTAACCGTTGGTAGTGGCTTACAAGTGAGTAAAAGGTAACAATAGTTTACATCTGTGTGAAATATTCTTTCATATCTGTTTATGAACGCGTCTCACACTGTAACTATAGAAGCGATACCTGTTGTTTTATCTGAGGCATTGACCTGACAGGAGTGGCACCTTTAATCTTATAATGGGGAGGATTAAAACACATGACCCTGATCTGCTGACTGGAGCCAAACATCAGCCAGAGGGAACGTCACGCTGACTGCTGAGTGATCCAGGAACCTCTTGAACCATCTTCACCTCCAAACGCTAGCAGCTGTATTTAAACAGACTTACACCTCACAGCTTCTACACAACCTACACAAGAAGTGATTTATAGCCCCACTGAAATCTTCTGAAAGTCCAGCAGCTCTGGATGTAGAGAACATGGGCAGAGTCTGAAGCCATTCTGTGAAGTCTTGTGGTAGATAAATTTCTGTATGTTCAGACTGTATGTCCAGATCAATCAACATGCAATAGGAGCTTTTTGGGTCTATATACACTATATATGCAAATAGAATGACAAAGTTTACATATGTACTCTGGACAATAAAATGATTCTCCTTGTACTCAGCACAAGAACACATAACGTTCCCTTAACATTAGTATTTGGTTGCCATTTCATTATTTGTTTTAGCAACATTCCCTTTAGGTTTTATTTTTTGTAACCAAAGAATAGAACATTCCGGGAACACAAAACTAACATTCCCAGAACATTTTGGGTACTAATAGCTGTTAATACAGTTTTACTTTCAACATCAGGCCACGTATGATTAGCTGAAACTTTAAGCTTTGAATCTGAGGCAGTCTTTACTCTTTCTGTTTACAACAACAGGACAAACAGAGAGCATTAGCAAACCAGCATCACACTTTTGTCTTTTATCCCAAGTTCTCTGTTAGCTCACTACACAAACATATTCATAAATAGAAACCAACATTAGCATGTTGCCAGGGGTAACATACTCGTCATTAGCATATAAAACGAACCGGCAAAGCAAACATCCAAATGAGCAAACTGTGGCTGGAAATTATTGGGGTACCAAAACATGATATTTAAAACGGGACCTTTTTCCATTTGTAAATGAACTACAGGAGCTGTGGTAAAAGCCCGCGCAGACTGCACCATCTGTCAGAGCGATACGATCAGCTTCAGCCCGTACAACTGCGACATCTTTTATTTAATGTCACATATAATTAGCACTGCTGCTGTTAATGGTGCCAGAAAACAGTGAGTGGAGAGCACAGCTGAACCTGACACCCTCTGGCGGTACACCGCGGGCTAATGAACCTCTTCTTACCCGGGAAAGCTGCCAGACCAAATGCTGAGATCACCGACTCAAACACTCAAGTGCCGGTGATTACACAACCAGACCTTCAGTTTCAAAAGGCAGCAATTAAGTTTTGATGAACGTTGAAATGTGCTGTTCAATTTAAAGCAAAATAGCTCGCCAAAAAATGTAAATATCATCGATTTGTTTACTTACACTCGTCTCGTTCCAAACTCACACTTTTGTTTTTTGGTGAGACAGTACAATAACATAGTGTGTAAAACTCCAATTATATTCCTTTTAAACCCATATCATATCTTGTGTGATGAGCAGACCTACCCAACGTCCTGAGAACATAGACTTCTCCAAAACAAGGTTCTCTAATGTTTCCTCAAAGTTATTAAAAAAGTTCTTGCAGTAACATTAGAACTTTTATATATCATAGAAATCTAACACATTATTCTCAAGTTGTTAGTGGGACATTTTAAAAACGTTACAGAATTAAAAGGAGAGAATTGAATAACACTTTTATAACCAGCTATGAGCTTCTGTACACAAGATAACAGAAAGGACGTTTAATGCATATTGCGATAATTCAATATATTCTGATAGTAACTCACACTCACCTGGACTGTAAATAAAGCTGCTGTGACTGGCAGATAAGATCATCTGTGCAAAAATACAGCCAATCGTATTTCTGGAGACGTTATTACTGTATTTCAAACACTTATAGGTAAAATGATCTGCAGTGTGTTGAGTTACACCAGAACCACTGACTGGTATGTCTAATGAGACATATATTCCTCATCACACTTGAACATCAAGTGTTTTATTTGTCTGTCCTCAGACTGAAAAACAGAGAAGATGTGCACAAACATGTCAAGCTCCAGAGTCTTCTGCCTGGAGACAGAGGGGACGAAATTAAGAGGCACAACTGCGTCTACCCAGGCCTGTCAGTACACAGTGTTTTATGTTTTGCGTGTGTTCCCGAGCAGTGAAGTTCTTGATTTGTGTGTTGTAAGAGAAGAACTTTGTGCAGGTGCTCCACATGCGATCCTGAAAGTCAGATATTCATAGTTCCAGGAAACTTCTACCCGAGGAGCCAGACATGTGTTGGGTCTGCTTCAGTTTGAGTGAGTTTGTCTGGGTGTGAAACAGAGCACAGATGGAGTAACAGACAGAGACAAAGAGCAGAGCAGATGGAGAGATAAAGGCAGACACAGATATACCTTCTAGAAACAGACTCGGTCTGTTGGTAAGGTCTAATTATAGACTGATAATCAGTAAACAATGCTGTGGAATTGTGCTTTACATAACATATTACATTATTGCATTACTACCCATAAAAAGTTACAGATTTGTTACTTTTAAAGGTGGAGTAAGTGATTTTTGTGAATTGCTGTTTAAAGTCAACACCCAAACAAACAATCTTGTGTATATTTGCTAGATGTGTGTTCTGTATGTGTATGTGTTCTGCACTTGTCCTGGTTGTGTAAATAAGAGAAAAACAAAGTGGATCGGACCGATCACCACAACACCGTAACACTCTCGTAGCCAATCAGCAATGGAGGCGTGTCTGCTAGCTATTGGTCATTGCACAGTCACATAGTGTGTTAATTTTGAAGGTGGAGCAATGAAGGGTGGGGTGTGGAAAAAAACGTGTGGATTTAAAATATTAACAATGTTTCTCAGAAATCACATACTGCACCTTTAACGGAAAGCAACATGACTTTATAAAAGTTCAGCATTACCATATACAAAAGTATTTACTCTAAAACTGTGTGTTGTTCTGCAGGTGCTTGATCAGACAGCTTGTGAACAATGTGGCTCTTTGTGAACTGTGAGTGATTACAAGTGTACTAGGAGTAGTGACACACAAAACACAAAAACTGAAAGAAAATGAACACTGTGTCTCTGTACAGTGTAAAACATTGTTTCAAATTTCATTACATAAAAAAAATATTCCCACAGCTTTAGAATCATGTATTATGATTCTGCTAAACAAACAAATAAAAGCCACAACAAGACAAAACACAGACAATAAAACTACAGACTGTTAAAATAAGAATGGTTTATTACGTCTCATTCCGGTAATTGTCATTCATGATTTGTTACATGTTTGTTGTCATTCTAAAGTAAACACAACTGATGCTGTTGTTTCCAACAATGATAGATGCCACATTCTCGCTGGCAAAACTCACGCAAGCCTGAATATTCAAAACCTACAAATGTGTATCTAAATGAATATGAAAAGGCCAAAACGCAAACAAGCACATTCATTCTATCCCCTCTTAAGTGCACACTCATAAACACACACATTTACAAACACATTTACTCTTGATATTGTCTGCATAGGAGACTATGCAGTGATAATTGTCCACTAAGACACGCCCATTTGTAAAGAACCCCTCCCTACAACCCTCTCTTAACCCCGCCCACAAAAATAAACAACAACGACCTCACACTGTCCTATAATAACGTCTCTCCTTATGGAGATAATGTAACTATTTTAACTGAGAGCAATATATGAAATGCATTTTTCATAGCCTTTAACTATGAATTGCTGATGTTGCGACTCAATTTGCTGACACGTAAACTGGAGAAAAAACAAAAAACCAACAAAACAAACAAACAAAATAATTTGGCATTAGCAAAGATAAGGGAAGATCCCTCAAGAATGCAGAAAAACTTTCGAAAAAGATCAAATGATCAATAAATAACTCAATAAATTAAGTATATAAAGTTACATACTCAAAGAGCAATCGTTGAAATATGTATTGTGCAGTAAAAATCTAGTTCTGCAATTGCAATTCCTCGATATAAAACAGAATCGCAGTTTATGACTCTACCACTCTTACAAAAATGCCCACTGTGCTAATCAGTGGTATTTTTCTTCTGCCACTGGGTGACCACCAGACATCAGACCTTTCCACGATAACTAAAATAAATAAAGTAAGAAGCTCTAGCTATTATTCGTTCTGTCCCAGTTCCTGTTTATTGAGTCTTACGTATAACCTTAAAGGGATAGTTCACCAAAAAATTTAACTTTCATCATTTACTCACCCTTATGTCATTCCAAACCTATTTGACTTTTTTTCTTCTGTGGAACACAAAAGAAGATATTTTGAGAAATGTCTCAGTGGTTTTGTGGCTGTACAATAGAACTCAACGGGTGCCACTGTTGTCTGGTTACCAAAGCACTTCCCTTAATCCCTTACTATCCCTTTAAAGATGACCAAACCTTTCTGGTCATACAATGCATGATGTACAAAAGCGATGGACCAACCAATAATGTGCCTCTAGTTTCTACATTTAGTAACAGAACTAGGAACCTAGATGGAAAGTGTTTCCATCACAGATCACGGATACGACATCACCCAAAAAAGCTGCAACTCTCTGTGATCAATTAATATGACCTTACACCTGAACTTACTGACAGCCAAATGAGTTGTATTGATCTGTGACAGATGTGTTATGTCTGACTGCAGCATTGTCGCTGAATGACACGCTGAGTTAAAGGTATGAGAGTGCAACAAAACGTTGAGACAGCATCAAAGATCTCCACATCTCCTTGAGTCCTTCAGCTATGATCCAGCCCTAAACACGAGGATGGATCACTATATAATAGTTTTATATAATCCAGTTTATGTCAGTCTCAAAACATCCACCACAAGAGCTGCCCCAGGATGGATAACTTCATTAACCCGAGGGAATGAAGACCTCTGTGTTATTTTGCCCCATGAGCATCTTTGAGAACAGAAAGTGGATGTTCTGTCAAAAGGCAAATTCTGAAACTGATGCTTGTAGAAGCACTTCATTCTCAATGTTAAGGTTCATGTTAGCATGTATCAAAATTGTGGAGACAAAGGCCACTGTTTGGGTGCGGTAACTCTACAATTAGCTCCCGTATTAGAGCTCAACTAGTGGTTATACTGTTCTGATTGGATAATCTCCCACACAGGTTGAACAAAAGGCAATTGTTTCTGAGTGCTCGGTCCTGCTGCTGCAGAAATGTCAGAGAGACGTGGTTGCTAGGATACGAGGAGAGCAGCGAGGAGGAGCGTTGCCACGGTGATCAACAGTCGGTCTCCAGACGGGCTGCTGCCACTTACGCTCTTCTCCAGTTTGGGGATCTCGGGGTTAAACTCATCTGAGAGAGAGAGAGGGAGAAAGAAGAGAGAGAGAATGTGAGAGAGAGGAAAAGAAAACAGAAAGAAGAAAGGAGCGAAAGAATGAATGAATGAATAAATGAAAGAGAATGAAAGAAAGGGAGGCAGAGAAAGAGAGACCAAGAGAGACCAAGAGAGACAGAAAGAAAGAAAGAAAGAAAGAAAGAATAAATTCTTATTCTTGAGCAGACATCTACTAAATAACAGAAAACAGCAAAAAACATGATCCCTGATTTATTTTTGAGTAATGCATCACCCACAGGAACTGTAAGAGGTTCCTCTGTTTTACAGCCTTTTCAAAACAGACAGAAGATAAAACCCGTCCATTCATTCTTTGTATTAAACTGCCCCCAAAACTCAATATAAGTGATACTGATGAAAAGAATCACACAGAAAGATAAAGCAGAGAGAAGATAAACCCGAAAAATATCAAAGAAAGAAGGGGTGATATTTCTTATCTGTGGTGGCAACATGTTGATATTGGACGATCAAGCTGCCAGAAGTTAAACAGAGCTGAGAGTGAAAACTATCAGCGTATCAGATTGTATTCACCACAAAAACATGACCAAGAAATTGTGTTGGAACACAAAAAAAACACATTGCTGACAGAAATTAACGTGTTGTTTTCTTAAAATAAAAAAGTTTTCATCAATTTGGCTATTTCCACGACACGTCACAGATGTTAGAAGATTGTAAGACGCTCCTCTATAAAACAAAAGTGTATAAGGACCAGAGGTTGCTATGGTAACCAGAGTGTTAGGGACCAACTTTCACGTTCA
>JAZGTH010000069.1:2125000-2190000 GCA_036877525.1 Chromobotia macracanthus
GTTTTGATGCCTTTTTTTAAATGTGGAAAACAGCACAAATAAAGAAAATATGGATGTGTCCAGCTACAAATACAATACAGCTATAAGGATGTTCCAGTAATGCTCTCAAAGTTAAGGAAGCTGTATTTGACTTGATTTTTCTAACTAACCATCTCTCCCCAAACCCCTATATAAAGGCAGAAAATCAGCAGTGCTTCTGATTGGCTGCTTTATTTAGTGATCTAAGTAACCGCTGACAACACACATTGTAATTTGGGCATCTGAACAAGTACAGTGTATTACCGTATCATTACCTAACATGTATGTGTGCACTTCAGTGCCAAGTATAGGTAAACTGTTATGCAACTATATGTCTACTGTATATTAGAGAGAGAGGGACAGAAAGAGAGAGAGCGAGATGGATCATTCTCCAGGGACGAGTACATGTATTGATGTGTGAAAATAGAGTAATGCATTTCACTCTTTTCTCTTCCATTCTGCTGTCTCATCATCATTTTCTTTTCAGTGATGGGAAAACCTTGTTAATTAGAAGGCAGAGAGAGAGAGTAGTTGAGGTGATTCAGATAGAAGTGATGTATTTTGCTAATAATGGTGTGAGGTCACAAACATTTTCCAGCATAAATTCATCAGACAAAATCTACAATAAAACGTAATTCTCCGTTCACACAGTTCATCCATCAGAACACATTACAGAACTGTGTGTGTTCAGGCCTTTCAGCTTGTACTTGTGTTATTCAAATGACTCAGTTGTCAGAGGACAGGAAATGACATCAGAATTAGTCAGACATTTTCGTTGGCAGGCAAACAGACAGACAGTAAATCCTGGTGTTAACCATTTGTAAATAATGATATTGCTTTAACTTTTGTACTTTCTTCTGTCCTGTTCTTTTCATGCAGTCATTATCTTTTCAACTGTATGTGCATCTATAGTCAACTATATATCATTTATACTTTAATCTATATATTTTGCAGTTCTTTTCTTTTTGGTTTTGTAAATTAAAATAACTTGGTTGAGAATATTTGTCAATACATTATTATACTGATATCTATTCATATATTTTAATACAATAATATATAGTATAATATGCAAAATAAAAACAAACAAATATATTTTATGCCAACTGTAATGTGTAATGCATAAGATTTAGAAACCATTAGCTATTTAGAAACCAAACTGTCAGCTTACGTGAGGTTAATTCCGCATATTTGCAGTTCTTGATAACCTTAACAAATGTTAGTGCTTGATTTTACATTTACAATCTTTTTTTCAACGTGAAAGCAGTTGAGAACTGTTGCTGTAGGTTACTGCTAAACTATATGTGTATATCACACACCTGAGCGATTCATCAGAATATCTCACAGTTCAGATGTAGAAACACAGATACATACAGTCATATATAACTGCAGCTTTGTGTGCTCTGTTGCTGAGCTTTAAACATCACAAAAGCAGAATCTGATGTAGTCCAGGCTGGCAATTACTGTGATGGATTCTCTGTAAAGGTTAAAGCTCAAACACATAAAATTCACTCCGGGGACATCCACAAATGATTCACATCACAGAGAGAGAGAGAGAGAGAGAATGAAGAGAGAGAGAGAGAGTCTGCACTCTTTTGCACTTGCGGCTGAAATTTAAGATACGCTTCCTTCAGGTTAAAACACTTTAGTGACAAAGCCAAACAGTGTTTGCTTTAAGCAGAACCGTCATGTATCTCAAAAAACCTTTAGGGTGTTTTAAGGCATCAGTGTTCACACCGGTCACGATTAGCAGCGACTAACAGACAGAATTCATTCATTTTCAATGAGAGTTGCTGTTCTGAGGCAACACAAGTGACAGCAGCTGTTAGTAACACTTTCCCCATCCAGCATGTTAATGTTTTTTCAGGACGTAAAATGATTCACTGTCAAAAAATGAATCTGCTATACGAATAAAAAAAGCAATAAAATAAAAAAAGCAATAAATCTTGTTTTTCTGGCAATGGCGTACATCAAAATATTAAAATCTACAGAAAAACGCCCATTATAACATAGGCATTTTTCTGGCAACTAACAACATTATCATTTATTACCTTTGGAGGTCATCTATTAGTATCATTTTTGCAAAAATAAATAATTAAACGGTCCTAAATTCACATAAAAAAATACCGCCAGGTTCATAGAATACAGCAGGATTTATTAAAGCGTTCTCATTAACAACGCTTCACTTTTATGTAATAAACACATCTGACTGCATCTAAACATTATACTGAGCTTTACAGAACTGAAACAGAATCCAACACAAGTGCTCCTATTAGAAATAAGCGAGCAGTCCCACAGTAATGGCGCTCATACACTCTCTAGGCTGCGAGTGTGTGAGAGAACTCAATACGAGACCTTCTAATGTTTGTGCGGACGACAACTCTGGTGTCTTATCTCCTGACATATTTCATTCTGAAGAAACAGCCTCTCTCTCTCTCTCTCTGCTTTGTTCCTGTCAGTGAGATTGAAAAGGTGAGGTGTCTGCTTGCTCTGCGAAGCCTTTAAGCTTGTATTTCACTTGGTATTGAGCTCATTTTGCATAGTGCATTCATCTTAAAATGGGCTGTAATGCATCTCACAGGAGTCTCAGATAAGCACATGCAGTGGAATCCAAATGTGCGAGTCAATTCTTTTCTGTATTTTTCTAATTACTACAAAGTTTTAAAGATAATTTTAGTTGAATATAAACATATTTACAAGAGTTTTAAAGTGGTTTTGGGGTGAGTTTTGAATAGGCAGAGTCAGTTTTCTGGTCAAAGTCACATATTTGCTTATTTGATTATTGACTGCATACACACACTCAAGTGATAAACAAAACACACAAGTTATTATTTGAAAGCGACTCATGCAAACGCAAATTAATATAATACCAATTCTTGTAGACTGGAGATGTCGGTACGCAAACAATTACTTGCTAATCAAAAATGTATGAGCTATTATAAATTATTTACGCTGTAAAGATCTCTCTCTCCCAGCAGAGCTCTTACAGTAGATGCTCAGACACACATCCATGCGGCAATCTTTAAAGCTTTATTTGGCAGACAAATTACAGTAGACCCTCTTGTGTCTGTTCAAAGAGCAGAGAGTGAGCGCCGCTCGCTCTGAAGTGCACAGAGCGATGGTGAAGCGCCACTCACTTCACACTCAAATGTTAACTCTCTCTCTTTCCTCACACGTCCTGATTCAGATGTTAAAAAAGATTTGGATGGATCTTTTCATAACCAAACAAAATTCTGCCCCTGAATGATGCTAAACGAGGGCTGAAGCCCCAGCTGGGATTCGTGGGAGGTACCCAGCTAACAGGGAACGTTCTCAGAATGTTGGCTAATGTTCTTAAAAAGTTCTTTAAAATGTTTCTGCTCTTTTTTTGCTTTTGTCTAATAAATGGCTGAAAATCCACAAATAAATTAAGATGAATAACCCTAAGAGCTTTTGTTAATAAATGACACGTTAATATGATTTAAACTAATGCCACATAAATCATATTTCATGGGTCTATTCTTCATAGATATGTTTGCTCATGCATACACATTCAGGTGCGTCACACAAGGCCACTATCCTCCATGAATATTTGATCACATCATAAAAATAACCAATCTTTTAAAATAACTTTTTAAATACCCCTAAGAAAGAGCAGCCAACCAGAAAGCTTGAGTAATTATTTACTCAATACACACACGCACGCACACACACACACACACACTCACACTCACACACTCAGCTGTGAGGATGCTCTGGTGAGAGCCAGTTGGAAGCAGAGAGTAAGATGAGGGTAAATCACATCACCTGCTGCTGCACTGTATCATATAAATTAAACATTTACAACAACTCTCTCGCTCTGTCTCTCGTCCTCTCCCTCTCTCTCAGCGGCAGAGAGAATGTACATCTAACTTATATAACCCCCATTACTTCAAACTGCCTCCCAGAGGCATTCTGGGAATAAATGTGGGGTCTGTCTGCTGAAGAGAGGGTGTCGTGCTATCACATCAGATAAGAGCTCCGTCAGAAGGTCAGTGTCTTTCATCAGCTGGAAAGTGAGAAGAGAGGCTGTTTATCTTAATAGCTCTACTGGTAAGAAATGGCAGGGGTAAATGGGCAACAGAGCTGTAAATTAGCCAAGATCTGGAAGCTGGACACACAGAATCTGTGATTACAGGGTGTATTTGTCCACCGTACAACTAGGGACGACTCCACATGACAGGATTTTAAAGTTCTCCAGAAGTCAATGTTGGAGTTTTGTGGCTTTTAAATCATGTCTGTTACTATACCCATGATTCCTAAAAGGAAACTTTAAACACAAAAATAATGATTTGTCTTGCACTCAAACTTTTTGTTCAATAAAATGCACTCGAAACTAAAAAAATAACACAAATGACTGCCAGCAACTAAACTAACACTATTGGCAGTTTCTTGAACATCATTCTTTGAATGATGTTCTTTTAACCAAACAGTAATAACGTTAATACAACATCTAAAAAACTGGACATTTTGAATGTTCCTACAACTTTCAATATAACATTTTCAATGTTTTTATTACATAATAGAAATGTCCTTGCAACCTAGAATGTCCCCACAGAAGTGAAAAATGTACGATCATGTCATGGGGTATTTAAGCCAGTCTGAACGCAGCTCATTTTAAACCACAATCAAATGAACACCGTCTGCTTTAGTAATGGGAAAACTGGGGCCACTCAGTTAGTCTGCTGATTAAACACAGAATACATCATTCCTATTCTAATCCTCTTTCCTATTTTCAGCTTTTTTACCTTGTCTTTGATCAATGTTCTAGTGTCTTGCCATTTTGGACTTCATATGAACTTCATGCAGTATATATCCTAAAGTTTATTATTATTTAAATAGATAACTTCTTATTTTTACTTCCAAACCCTTAAAACAACTATTAAATCTCATAAATCTGGTATAATCTTATACATACACTGTGTGTTTACTGTATATATTCTGTCTTTTACCTTTTCTTATGTTCACTGGCCACAAATCTACCACCTGAGGGTCCTTCAAAAGTAGTTCTGACAAATCTGGGTAATTTTAACCGAGTACCAGAACCACTTAATATTGATGTGCCATTTCATTATGCTATGCTAGATTCTGGGCCTAAACAAAATCTCAGGACGCTGCCAAGTGTGAGAAGTGTTTTGAGTTCAACTGAACCCTGTCCTATTCTCACAGATTTCTGTGGGCATGTTGGGAAACTATCCAAAGAAGCGTCGCTTTACATATCCCCGAGGATTAATCTGCTTCCTCTGCATGCTAACAAAGCACTGACATAAATAGGTTTTATGCCTAAAATTACCTGTAAGCAAAAACCATGGGGAGGAAAATAAACACACACTACAAAAGATTCTGTGCATCAGAGCCGTGGCTTAGTGGTTCCTTCATGTGCAAATGTCCAGCTTTTTTACACATTAACGCTATTGTTTGGATATAAGAACGTTCTACAAACATTTTTTTAATTCTATAATGTTTTCAAAACCTTACACTTACGACTTGGAGGACATTAGCCAACGTCCTCAGAACGAACTCGCTGTTAGCTGGGATAAGGGAACGAGAGACTAGCGAGATGCCTCTGAATCTCACTTTCTATGATTAATGTAGCATTTCGCTTTCCTGTGTCAGTATGTGAGTGGGAGTGGACAGTGAATTCTTGTCTGGCGTGCTGTCAGCCGCCCACACTCGAGGGGAACCTCGGAGGCTGGAGCATCACTTGCCAAACGCATTACAGTTACGATTTTGCAATGAATCAACCTACTAAACCGTAAATGGACCATAAATTCACTGACTACTGAAAGTAAACCGCGCAGCTCGCATGGGATGTTATATACGATCAATGTTTGTTTGTGGCAGATGACTTGTGGCACCTGCCCCCTGAGGGTCTATGTTTGCATCCAAGGTGCATGCTGGGTGGCTGGGATACATTGTGATGATAGGTACAGTTTGAGAAAACGTGTGTTCAGGAATAAGTGTCTGTGGACATTGATACACCCAAAGAACCCAGAAAATGCGTTACTAACTCAGAGCCAACAGAAGCCTCGCAGCAATTCAGAGTTCAGGTCTTGCTCAAGGGCTAATCAGTGAGGAACTCCAGTTGGAAACCTTTACTGGAGACCTTTGAGAAGCATGTGGGTGGTTTCTGTCCGTTTAAGTGAAGAACTGTGAGCTACAGTATTATAATCACAGACTTAAATAGCTGCCAGTCCACACAGGAGCTCCTGTAATCTGATTTCTGCTTCTGAAGCATTTATGAAGGCTTCATAAATCAAGATGTTAGTAATCGTTCAACTGGTGTTGAGCTGGGAATGGTGTATTCACAAAAAAATAAAAAATAAAGCCGCTTCTCTGTTGCCATCTCTGTTTGAAACATTAAACTGCAGGTTTTTTACATACTTTTAATTACGTAAGTCAAATGAAGCCAAACTGACATCCAAACCCAACAGCTCAAATTATAAATCATTATTATACACTGTTCAGGGTAAGATAAGGAGATTGTGTTGACCACTGATCTGTTATGTGCTCGCTCAGTTTTCTTTATTTTTAACCAAAAAAAGTTACAGACTGCAGCTTCAAATAAATATAAATCTGATTCTGTTGTTTTAAGTCTGTTTTCTTTCATGGAACTCAGAAGAATATTTTTCATGTGAGTTTGGCAGACACTTTAATCCATAGCAACCTGCAGTGCATTCAAAGTATACATTTTATCAGTATGCATGTTAGCTGGGGATCGAACCCATGACCTTTGTCTTGCTAACACAATGCTCCAGCAATGGAAATACAGCAACACGAAAGCATACTGTGACAAAAGACTGTCAAACTCTGTGTGGAAACAGAAAAAAACACCATAAAAACAGTCCAGATGACTCCAGATAACTATATTCCAAATCTTCTCAAGTATTCACACATATTAAAGCATTCAGATGTCTGTGCTCCAGAAAAGAAAGTTATGCAGTTTTGGAATGACATGAAGATGAGTACGTGATGACAGAAGTGCTGCAGGTACATTTTATGAGGATGTGAATCACTTCTCGGTACAGGAAGAAATGCAATATGCCACAAAAGAAATGCAATATGCAAAAATAAGACTGTAACATTATTCAGACACATTTCAAATGACGCGCAAGCAAGCCCTTTATTCTCTGCCCAGCTGTTTCTTACCCCATTTTCACTTTCACACCAAAGATCAGACGACAGTTTTTATTACACGCATGCACACACACAATGTGTGAAAGCATTGTTAGCTCTTCTAATCAGCGTTAATTACTCTACATACTGACAGCCCCACCTGTCAAACAGTAGCTGTGATCCAAAACCTAACAGGCCGCTGTCTACCTAGACAGCATCGTGTCCTTCTAATGAGGCCCTGCAGAAAAACAGCTCGACCGGGTCTCGACAGGTTGCTCTGTTTTGCTGGTTTCTGAGGGGTTTTAGGAGCTGCCCACTGTAAACAAATCTTAACCCTGAATAAACGTTGTAGTAACATTATTTAAACATTTTTTCAAATCTGTAACATTTTTATAATGTTCCACTAACAACATAAGAATAACATTTTAATATGATATAACTTTTTTGATAATGTTGAGACAACTTTTAGAGAACGTTAGTCAACATTCTAAAAACGTTCCCTGCTTTGGATGTTTAAAAGGTTTAGAACAGGGCTAATGAGACCAAGCCAAAGAAATAATGAAGCTGTGAAGTGTCTGTCTGTCTGTGTGTGTGTGTCTGTCTGTCTGTGTGTTCACATTTGGCTCTGTCCACACTGAGATATACTGAGTTTTTGTGTCTACCCCATGAAGTAGTGAGTGTTTTTTTCCTGTGTTTTATATTTCAGTGTACAGGCATGCGGGTTAACCTTTCTCCTCCTCTCAGTTTGTGTGTGTGTGCTGCAAAATGTGAAACGGTCTAAAAATACCCAGACTGCCCAGCGTGCAGCGAGGCTACTGGTTTGATGTGCCTAATCTCCCTTTTCTAACTCTGCCACAGTTTCTCAAAGACAGAGCTGGAAAAAGAGGCGCTGACCCGGCCCAACACAGCCATCCCTCATTACACCAGGGAATACCGGACAGAGCGGAGGGACAGGGTGAGAGAGACAGACAGCAAAGAGGACGACAGAGAGAGAGAGCGAGACCCAAGAAAGCCTGTAGACCACAGAAAGCAGCAGAGATACAGGCAGAACAGATAAGCACAGGGACGGAGGGAAATGAAGTCCTGTTTAAAGGAGCACCGTGTCTGCAGACATGGACAAGAGGAGAAAATGTGAGAGATATGGGAGGAGACTGTGACAAACACTGAACAAAGAGGACCTGAGCAGAGAGTTTTTAAGGAAAGGTTCATCCACCTCAACTGGTTACATATATGTAGTATATTACAGTCAGTGTAAATAGTGGCAGGTGCTATATATTATATATGTGTATATATTATATGTGTGTATATATATGTACGTATAGGGTATGTATGTATATACACATTAAACTACATATATTACACTCTTTTGTGTCATAGTCCATTACTAAACAAACTGCATACAGCGCACGTTAGTTATTTCCCTTGTCTGTACATTAAACAGCATTACAAACACACCCTCAGTGACTGTCATGACATGATAACTGTGAATCTTTCCTGGCACATAAACAGGTCAAGGTAAAAAAAAAATCAAAATGATCAATATTTTCATAACATCAGATTCAGCATTATTTAACCCCGACCTTGTTTCAGCCTCGTTCACACTTCCACAAGACAGTCAGAGGGTTAAAACAAGGACTCAGTCCACAACTCTTTCAACGTTCCAGGCACGCAGAGATGATTGGAACAGTTGATTAATGTAGATGGGAGAAGCACTGGCCTAACATCTGAACGGAAGCGGAAGCCCGGGTGAGCGGACAGAATTTGTGCCAGAGGACGCGCTGTCGGCAGGATTTTACACAACTGCGTGCAACCGTACGGTTGCAAGGACGACACACTGACTGATGAAAAGGGCAAATAAATGCACAAATTTCAGCCACCCTGCACATCAGTGTGCGTCACACTTCCTGGATAGAGATTAACAGCATCTACTCCCAAACTTTCATTATATTCACATTAAATGAGGTGCTACTGCGCAAAGAAATTTCTTTCCATGAACTAATGTAACATAATACAGGTCACAGAGGCAGTGTCTGTTGTTGGTTTTATCAATGGTGAACGGATTTCTTACAGTGTTTTTTCTTTTTCATTCACGTTATTACTGCATATCACCTATACAGAAAAAAAATCATAATTTATTAAGGTGGCCCTTTTTTCTGAAACAAATTGAAAATAATGTAAACCAATGCTTTAACTGCTTTGTGCTGGACTGCGCTACCTGTACTTCAGCTCTGTCGACTGCAAGAAAATTACTAGAAAATTTCTATTTTATATTTAAACCTAAAAGACTCTTTTGCTCTGTTTCAAAAAATAGCGAGCTGTCATTGAAGACAATCCCAAAGCGAAGGCAATGTAATCAATCTGCCTTCTAAAATGCATGAATTTTATTCATATTGCTTGTTTCCTTTCCTAAGGAAAATTGCAGTATGCAGAAATAATGAAAAAATAAATCCATTATGATGGACAAGGAAAGAAATTATTAAACTTAAAGCTGTATTCTGTAACATTTTGAGTTAAAATGAATAAAAATCAGTTATTGAGAAAGTACATGACAGATCAGTGTTCAATAAAATCTCCTTATCTCAGCCCGATTCACAACGGTAAGATTATTATAATAGTGATTTATAATTTACACTGTCGGGTATGATTTCACAGGAACTGTCAGTTTGGCTTCATTTGACTTCAACATACGTAATGAAAAGTACGTAAAGTAACCTGTGATTTATGTTTTAAACAGAGATGATGACAGAGAGGAGAAAGTTATGGATTGCAGCATTACATTTCATTGAAGACTGAAAAGTTTAGATAAACACAGACAGGCGCAATTAAAAATATTTTTTACTCGATATTTGTATGCCGATTAGTGTCCTGCTGTTCATGTAGCAGCATGCTAACTCTGAAGTGTTGCACATTGCTGGTTATGATTAAGTTTAACTACGAGGCAAGCTGGTTTAGTTTTGGTACAGAGCTTTTCCTGGTTAATAACCCACCCCTTCTCCTAACATCACAGACACGGGTCATCACTCGCAGAGTCACCCTGACAGACACCTGTCACCCTCCCTTCAGCTTCTTACAGGCCATCAGTGTGAAAAATGACAGAAATATAGCATAAAGAAGGATGAAGAGAGCAGCTGGTGGAGGAAAGATATGGGAGCAGAGATTTCAGGTCCTCATGAGGTCATCTTCACACCCTCTTGTTTTCTTCATTCTTTCATTCTGTGCTGGTAACCTTCACCAGGAGGCCACGGTGGAGATGATGAATGGAATCAGAGACAGGAGAGAGGACAAAGATGAGGGTGGGAGAGGCAGATGAAAAATGACAAACTCTGAAGAGGAAAACAGCAAAAGAGACAGACAGCGAGAGCTGGTAAAGCTGAACAACAGGAGAGAAAGAAAGGGCGCAGATCAAATTTAAAAGGAGAGGCAGGGAGAGTGCGGGGTGTAATGAGATGAGAAGATGAGGGTGAGAGGGCAGAAGCAAGAGATTGAGGGTAAAAGAGAAGATACAGAGAGAGTAAATGGTGAACCTTCATGAATCAGGCGGATGGGTAATGATGACCATCACCACAAGATAATACCAGCTCACACACACAGCATGTCTTCTGGATTTCCACCGTTATGATTTTAAAGGGACATTTCACCTGGCAATGGAAATTCTGTCAGGGATTTTTCATGGTTTCTTGATTTTTCTGTGGAACACAAAAGAAGACATTACAATAAAAGCAAATGGGAATGGATTCTGTCAAGCACCAAAACATGATCCATAAAGCTCTGTCAAAGTGGTCTGTAAACGTCGTGCGCGATTTAAAAGTCTCCTGATAGCCATACAATGTGTGAGGAACAACCAAAACTGTCATTTTTTGCTTTTGTGTCACATTCAAATACAAAGCTGCAAAACTGTAAACAGTGCATTCCCCATGTATACACATGTAAAAATCCAGAAAACTATGCGTCTAAATAATTATGAAAATCAGTCTTGTGCCTTCTCTCTTATCCATGTGCCCTCCGCGCCAGCCCACCCACTCATTTTCCCCACCTGCTCCTCTGCCCCACCCCGTGCCCCACCCCGTACCCCACCCACTCCTCAGTTCTGCACAGACGAGCAGAGTGACAGCCAGAGATGGCAGGGCCTCCTCCCCAGAGAGAGGGAACGCATTCATCCGTACTGATCTTAAAACAACTGTCTGCTCTCCTCTCTCTCTCCTCTCACCCCTCGCTCTCTTCCTCTTTCCATGACAGCATACTCCCTCTCCCAGCAGCTTGTGAATCGGCTGCATCTTTCACCTCTGTTCTGCTCTTCCTTTCGTTCTCTCTCTTCATCCGTGTCATTTCCTCCATCCACCCATTTTAGCGTCTCTGCTCGTGTCCTGTCACTTGTTACCTTCCGGATATTAATACCTTTGATATCTTTCTAACATTACTGTAGTTGTTGTCGCACTGTAAGAAATCTTTGTATTTCTGAAATAATCATCACAACAGTAATTACAGTGTTAGTCTAATTAATCTCTAATGACCGAGAAATCATCATGGAAAACAAAAATAACACATTATGACAATGAGACTTTTGGTATTTTTAGTCATTCAAACAATCTTTATGGCGCTAAAAATAAGCTTCATTTTCTTTATGCAGAATATTCTCTTATTGCATATGACCTGAACATGTTTCTGACAGGTGTCATGAGATGTGTATTCACAGCATGCAGCAGAGATCATGATGTCACTCAAAGCACCTGTACTCTCTCTGTTAAATATCACCTGTCACAGAAGCATCAAACTTATTATTATTTTGCTCCTCATACATTCTTCTTATTGGCTTGTGTGTCATGTGTAATTTATAATGTCTTCACATAGAGTTTTGACATTTAAAGACTCGTTCCTAGTTTCATTTCTAACCAGAAGATCAGAAGATGCACAAAAGTAACTATGGAAACCCTGTGTCTTGTTCACTCTTGACACTAGTTCTACTTTTTCCATGTTAAAGTAAAGAAACTTAGTGAATTACAGTGTTAATTGACATACAAGTTCCGGATCAGCTTAAAAATTGGCTTTGGTGAGCATTCATTTTGAACTCTCGTTGTTTTTTTTAAATGTTGTGCCTACATGACGGTGTGTAAAATACTGTTTCAGAACAGCAAGTCTGCATGTTATTCAAAAGTTCTGCTTTTTAGAAAGATTTCTACCATAATTTGGGCCCTCTCTCTTCTCTGTTTTTACATCAATACATTTTGGGCATGTTGAAAAACTCACCTTTTTTTAACTTCTGAAACAGACCGTAAACTCCATAACTGCTTTTAAGAGTTAAGCAGAAAACCTGAAGAATTGACCATTTAGAATTACAGATCTATTGCTAAAGTTTACACGTACCATTAAAAACCGGCTTGTGTTAGTTAGAGCGATATCATGAAAGACTAACCAGATGGAAAGTGAAATTTAGAGCACAAAAAAAACCTATAAAACGATTGCCCAATAAAATATTCCCAAGAAAACATTCTGATTATAGAAAAAAAAGAGAAAAAACCCTCAATAAAGCAACAAAGAAACTGTAAATTTAATGTGTTGGCACAAATGGCAACATTTGTTAAAATTTAAGTGAAATGAATTAAAATTTACACTACGCTTACTAATTGTGATAGGAAAAAAAACTAATATGATTTCAGTCTTTTAAAGCTGTACGTTTATTAATTTACCCGATATATTAAGACACATATAATGGGGAAGTGAAAATGTACTGCACCTCAGGAGTGACCCATAAACTCTCAGATGTCCACAAAAAGCAATCAAAAGATAAAGAGACGACTCAGAAGACAGGAGAAGATGTACATGCTGCTGGTCTGATGAACTGAACAAAAGATAAAACTAATTCACACCAGCAACCCAGAACCAGAGAAGATATTCCAACAGATGCAAATCACCTGTGACACCTGTAACTTTCGCCTCTCTATCGCCATCTCTGTTTGAAACATAAAACAGCTTTGCAATTATTTTCTTAATGTGGATGACAAGTTTATGTTATGTGTTAGAGAAATGTTTTTACGACTCTAAATTATAGCTGGGTTTGTTCAGCTTTTTCTTTGCGATGCTCTTTGAATTCTAAAATCTCTCCCTGATCTTTTCTAATTTCTCCTGCTAACACATTCGATGTCCCCGCCGGAGTCTCGTTTCTCATTGTAACACTAATATTCTCCCGCACACACACGGTTCTCTGAAGACACACTTTCTGCAGATGTGCACTGATCCCGCTGTGGGGCTGGTAGAAGAGGCTCCACTGAACATGACTGGCAAAAAACTCAAAGACTGAAGGGAGGAGACGAGCGAGAGAACAACTGAAGCCTAAGATATTAAACAGCACAGTTCAGAGAGAAAGAGAGAGTGAGTGAATGAGTGTAATTTACGATCGATGGAATGTAATCTGAGAAACGCCAATTACATCTTCATCTCCAGTGCTGGTGATACTTACAGCTGTACACATGAGTAATGTAATAAACAAGAGACAGACGGTTAAAACTGCACATACATATACACACACACACCGTGTGTATATGTATACTGTGTATATATATATATATATATATATATATATATATACACACACAACATATATCATATATAATGTATATGCCTGTATCTTATCCCCAGTATGTATATACAGACAGAATAAACATAAACTGAGCTTTACATATGTGAGTTTATACATATATAATGCAAGTTTATAAGGTACGATAAGTGCAGTTCAGAAGGTTAATGCATATTAATACATCAGTGCTGTTTGAGCACAGCCCCACACTCTCAACCAGTCACTATACAGCCTGAGAAACAGAGAAAGGTCAGCTGACCAGAACCACAGACAAAGTGCCAAAATGCACACCACAACCAGATAACTTGAAACCATTTCTATAAGTTTTAGTTTAGGTGCTGTTACTGTAAAAGCTCTGTACGGCAGAGCTGTATAGTATAGTTAGCAGTACAGTAAAGTACAGTACAAACCAGTACAGTACAGTAAAGAATGGCATAGTATAGTACAGTACAGAGTAAGACTTACATATTTCTTTAACATCATTAATTCCTTCAAAAGTCACAGCTGTGACTAGAAAGGAAGTTGTGTTCAAATGAATACAAACACAAGTGTCAAGGTAAGGTTTTCAACACGGCTTAAATTATTTAGACATTTCTGCATGGTAATAGGACATTAATGGAGTCGAATCATTTCCACAGTGTAAAGCTGGCAGAGACCGAGCTGTGTATTGAATCCGGATGGGAAATGGGAGGCAGCTCCAGCCGGCTGGACACAGTTGAGTTGAGTATTGATTTGAAACCCTCAGACACCCTGCACAGTAATCCTGGCTCAGGAAAGCTTCTAGCATTCACGGCCCACTAAAGTAAGTGTGTTTCACACGGCCCGCGGGGTCTCTGACCGCAAACATGGGGCGTATGAGAGACCCTGTTCATGCTCCATCTGTTCATGCTCCAAGTTTCTGTGGCTCAACCGTTAAAGTGTTGTGTTAGCAGCACAAAGGCTGTGCGATGGATTCACGGGGAACACACACGCTGATCAAATGTATAGCTTAAATGCACTTTAAGTCACTTTGGATAAAAGCATCTGCCAAACGCATAAATGTAAATGGGAAGATTCTTGCTGCGCCTTTAGTTCCGGTTGCAACAGCAACCGCAATTCAATTAAAATCACAGTAAGCTTAGGAGCCTATTAGGAACTTATTCAGGAATTAGTTTCAATACAAAAATAGTAAAAAAATAAAATACACTGGAACCACATTATGTTTATGCTAATTGGTTTTGTGTACAGCTCGATACTGTAGTAAAATAAAATCTACTGTAAACTACTGAAGGTAGCAAACAGTGAGTTCCTTTAAGTTCATCAGCTAAAACAGTCCAGTTAATTATAAAAATAACAAAAAAATGGAAAAATTGGTAAAAGACTATTTCAAAATACACTCCAAAAACTAGAAAGATCATTTGTACACTACATATAACTTTTTAGTTCACCACCTGAGCAAGTTTGAAACCCGCTGCCTGAAAAACGACTTACAGAAACGTCTGCGCTAATTGTGAAAGCGACCTGTGACAAACAACCGAGGAGGAGTAATAGAAGAAACTAGAAATTCACCTCACTGCAACACTGACTTAGCAAACAGACAGAAACAGGTCATTGTAATGTACGGTATCAGGAGACTTTGCTCCCCGCGGCTCTTCTGTCTCTCCTTTCCTGTGTTTGCAGCTAATTTAATACATCTGGTATTATCTAAAAGCACAACCGCCTAATAAACAAGCTTTAAACAAGAGACCAGAGCTTTGAGGATGTCCGGCACAGAGCAGCGTGGGCAGAAAAGGTCTTAAACCAATACAAAGAGCTGCCTGATGCAATCTCGGTTTTATCTGGATGTAAAGATATGCAGCAGACCCAAAGAGCAGCAAGTAAAATCCTTCTAAGACAAGCCTTGTGGGAATCTCTCTCAGAATACAGTGCGAATGCTGTAGCTGTTGCTGAGCGTTTTTCACAAACTCAGCAGCACTCTTCATTCCTGCACCGCTCGGATTTGAGTTCCCCTCACACAGGGGACACACACTTATTCTGTTACAGGGGTCTGAGAATTTGGGCTTATATGTGAAAGCTTTTAAAGTGACCCTGATGTGGAGGCGTTTGCTGTTCAATATATTAGGACACAAAGACATTACAACTGCATATTAATATTTAATTCATTACTGTTAAAAAGACAAAGACAGACAGAAAGGCAAAGAAAGAAAGTGGACTGAGAACTGCATTAAAGACTCAAGAACTGTGTGCAAGACGGCTCATCAGTATTTTTTGGCCATTTTCCCTGTAAGAGAAAGATAAACAATAATTTGTATATGTGTATATCTGCTAATTAACTTTTTGGAGGAGCATACTTCCATACAAATATTGCCAAAGCTAATAAACATTTACTTAAAATGTCTCTTTCAAAAGCCAGAAAAGTCTAATCTTAGTTTCAAAGATTTTTGAATTATTTATTTATATGTGTGGGCTATGTGCAACTCTTTGTTTGTTTTTCCTTTGTTCTCCGTCCATCCGCACGCATCCCACCGCTCGTGTCTCTTTGGTTTAAGATCACCCCCTGCACTGTGAATGAATTTTTTCATCTGAATCCAAATTTGTTTCGTTGGCATGATAATTAATTCTTTCTTTTGCTGGTAAAGCGGCGAACGCAAACAAACAAATTGAGCGAGGAAACAACGAGCGAGAACAATAAGCTGTAATTAGGGGGAACAATTACGCAGCTAATCCGATGAATAAGTGCGTGACAATTAGCGTGTGCATATGAATGGCTGTGTTGAGTTTGTGTTGGTGAGGCCCTGCTGAGCTGCAGGTTCTGACAGGTTGCAAGCAGAACCGATCTGTAATTAAAGCACACCTTCGTACCTCTCTCAGGAGGGGCAGATTACAGCTAAATCACACGACATTTGTTTGCAGCATGAATAAAGCTAGCAGGGAGCAGGTTAGCTACATCTCTGTGCTTCTGTGCTACATCTCTGTGCTTCATCTCTGTGCTTCTGTGCTACATCTCTTTGCTTCATCTCTGTGCTTCTGTGCTACATCTCTGTGCTACATCTCTGTGCTTCATCTCTGTGCTTCATCTCTGTGCTTCATCTCTGTGCTTCTGTGCTTCATCTCTGTGCTTCAGTTCTTTAGATCTGGCTGGGATTTGTGCATGAAACATTTATTTTCTCTGGACTGGTGCATGCTATTAAAAACAATTT
The DNA here is from genome assembly GCA_036877525.1 of Chromobotia macracanthus. Classification (NCBI taxonomy): domain Eukaryota; kingdom Metazoa; phylum Chordata; class Actinopteri; order Cypriniformes; family Botiidae; genus Chromobotia; species Chromobotia macracanthus. The sequence continues at coordinate 2,141,900 of JAZGTH010000069.1, forward strand.
TCCACTTCTAGCCAAGAGTAAAAATCTATATCAATATGAAAGACGTGTATGCTTCAAACGATATCAATTTCAGCAAGATTTAATTCCTGGAAAACGACTGTTGACAATGTACTGTACAGTAGCACAATTCATTAAACAGAGTCACTGCCTGGTCTTTATTGTTTTTGTTTTGCGTTCCACACGTCCACACTATCAGAATGTGATATTCAGTAAAATAACAACATAACTGTGCCACCCCGGCACATAATCTCACAAACGCCCACTGCGTCCTGCAAACAAATGAGCGCTTGCATTGCACACTCTGCCAAAGACAAATTAAATAAAAACAAATCGTGTCATGGAAAAAGATGGTTAACTTAAGCAAAACATGGAGAGTTTGAGTACAGTACAACACATCAAGCTATTTCATAGCATTGAACTATAGTTACAGATGAAATAATGCTGCTTCAACAGATGTTATTACCCCAAACAAGTCACTCAACTTTAAAGTGTCTCGTGAATTTCAAGCGGCTCTAAATTAGTCGAACCATTGTTGCCAATGCAAACACATGCACAAGTCTCAACTGTTCATGTTACAAGTCACCAGATCAAAATCAACACCAGGGTTTATTTGTGCATGTTATTCCAAAGAAAGATTTAAACGGGTTGTAAATACAGTTTCATGCTGGCTTTAATGATGAGACTGTACGCGTTACAACTTGGGAAAAACGTACAGGGAACATTCTCAGAATGTTGGCTAATGTCCTCTACAAGTTTTCTCAGTGTTATCAAAAACATTCTTGCAGTAATGTTAGTAGAACTTATTTTAACATTATATATTTCAAAATTGTTATTCTTACGTTCTAATTGTAAAAAATGTTAAAAAATGTTACAGAATTAACAAAATGTTTAAATAATGTTCTTATAACCAAGAAATCATCTAAAAAACTGGACATTTTTAATGTTAATAGAACTTTCAAAATAGCGTTTTAATGGTTTTGTGACTTAATGGAAACGTTGGGGAAACATTCTTACAACCTAAAACTGTTTAAATTGTTTCTTATGTTTCTTATATGCCCTGTATAGATACAGACCAACCGCAACCCATATAATAAAATTCTGCCGGCTCCACTGGGTCTTTGAGTAAAATAACTCGAAACTTCATTTATTGCCTCTAAAAAGACAAGAGGCAGAACTCCAGTGGCTTGGCAGACCTCTGTGATGTGTCAGCCAATGAGGGTGAGATACAAAATACCGTAGGTGACATAAACTTTGCCAAAGCCAGAAGTTGCCAATTTATGCAGACAATGATGGCACAAGCAGGAAAACCCGTGTGCCCCCATTGTCAGATCTGTGTTGAGAGTGAGGAAGGACAGCCAGCTGGCATTAGATTAATGTTGTCTTCACTGTGGAAGCTTTAACTTGAGAGTTTTGTTTTGCTGAGTGTGATTTCTTAACCAGCTTTGCAGTATCTGGCAAGCTTTATCTATATCATCCATCAATAAAACATAAAATATCTGTAAGTTGTACAGTCATCATTAAAAATTTACTCTTTACTGTCTTGTTCTCCACATGAAGGTGCTTCAACAGCTAACAGGGAACGTTCTCACAACATTAGCTTTTGCTCTTAGAAGGTTGTCTCAAACGTTAACGTTCGGGCAGATAGATATTTGGTCAGTATTTACTCACCATGTTTTCAACACTCTTTCGGTCCCATACAAACCCATCGGATGGTTTAGAGAACCACCAAAGACCACTTTTATGCTACTGTTATGACGCTTTTTGGAAGCTTCCGTCCCCATTCACTGTAATTACAGTAATTTCTTCTTTTGTGTTTCACAGAAGAAAGGAAAACAGGTCTTAAAGACAAAGTCATTATTTTTTGGTGAACTGATTTTTAATAGTTTTAGCTTATTTTAATGCTTTTCTGTCTTTTTAAAATTGATTTTAGGTCATCTTGAGGACTCCTTGGTGCTGAGTGGGCCTCGGTTCCCTGGTTGGAAAAACTGTAAACCACTAAGAGTAAAACCTTGTAAAATAAATGTAGTGTACTAAGCTACACATGCTACACAGCTGAGGTCAGTTGTTGTTTCTATGCATTTAGTCAACTTCTATAGACTTTTATATTAACATGTATTGAAGCTGCAGTAGTGAATATGGATGAAGAACAGTCCGGTTCCCTGGCACACACTTCCCACTTTTTTAAATGCATTCTTGGCATTTTGTTGGAACTTGAATCGGGAAAATGAACGTAATTGCAGTTAAACTGCAGCGGCCCACTATTCCAAAATTGCTGCAAGCAGCTAAAATGATTCCAGGCAGCCCATAGCCTCGCGGATGCTGTGGCGCAAGTTATTGTTGCTGGGTCACTCACGTGGGGCGAGCGCTCATATTCAGTGAAATCCGCCCGTTTTCTGCTCATGTTCGCCTTTGAGTCGTGAAGAAAGCCCCTCCATCCCCTCAGTAATTCTGGCCACTTTCTCTCACACAGTAAGAGCCCGGGCTCTATTAACATGGCGATGGTGCCCCAGGGCCCCGGTGCTTTTAGAGAAACGGTGGGCAGCACTAATTTAATTCCGCTCCATTCAGCACTAATAGCTGCCACTGTTTGGAAGGAACTGAGGAGAAAGACGAATACAGAGAGTAAGAGAGAAGTGATTATAGCTTGCCAGATAATGTACCTTGTACTTTCACAGCCACAATCTCATCTTTTGTTCTCTTTGCTTGACTGTGTCACTCCTGCCTCACCTCCAAAGTCTTAATGGTCATTACACAAACTCGCCAAACTTCACCCATCTATTACCTAACCCAGCTAACAATTTTAGGTTGTAAGAACGTTTCCCCAATGTTTTCATAAAGTAATAAAATGTTAAATATGCTTTTGCTCTAGGAACGTTCAAAACATCCTATTTTTTAGACATTGTATTAATGGTACAGTTTGGTTACAAGAACATTATTCGAACCTTGAGAACAACGTTTGTGATATATATTATGTAAAGAAATGTTCAACTAACTTTTTAAAAATGCTGGGAAAACTTCTAGAGAACATTAGCCAATGTTCTAAGAACGTCCCCCATTAGCTGTGAATGCACAGAAGAAAAACAGACTGTTGCGCTACATAATGGGGCAAAAACAACAAGCCTGAAGCTTCAAGAACAAGAAATAAAATAAAAATAAAACAGGCTGCCTGATGAACACACAGCAATAAGTGTTATATAAGAAAAACAAGAAATGGAAAAGAAAATCTCACCTATAAAAGTTTATTGTTCGAAAGTTTCTTTTCAAGCGGCTTGCTTTAAAGATAAACGGTTTCACAGCATAAATTAAACAAGTCATCATCTAGTTTTAAGAGTCTCATCTGGAGAGTATTTTTGGAAGTGGATCACCTCTCAGCTTCAGTGTGTTTAAGGAGTGAATTATATAACTATGAATACTATAGAGCTTATCTGCAACATTATCCTCATTTGTTACAAGAGAGTCCTCGATTGGTTTTAAGCAAGAAAACTTTTAAAGTACGATTAGAATACTTTCGCATCAGAAGACAGACTTCAACAGTTTTTACAATCAGCTTTGCAAATATCAGTTTCTCGCTCACAATTATATTTGTGACAGAGAAACGTTACAGTCTATGATCAAAACATTTCCGTTCTCTGTCACCGTTCTCACTTTCCTCTTCCTGTCATTATGTGAATGATTATGTCACAATTATACCGGCTTCTTCATTCTGTCGGACTGAATGTTCTTCGTTCAGTTCAGTTATACTGTTGCGTAACCAGAGACTCATTTTCTGTTGTCACATGTAAGTACCTGCGTAGCTGTGCTAGTTTCATGTCCTTTGTAATTATCATCACATAATAATTTACACTCAGTTCAATATTTAATGCCTGTATTAAATTAAACCTGTATCTTATTTATTAACAACCCCAATCCAGTTTGTGCAGGTGCTGATTTAGTGTACAGTATAATGTACACTATAGTGTACCTATTTACAGTACAGTATACAGTATAGCGCCACCCCATTTGTATTCATTTATAATTATTGTCAGCTCAAACATGCCTGCTATGTAAATTAAAATGGCTTAATACAGATTGCACTTTACAAAAACCATTAGTTATTGATTTCTGGAACACATAGAAAATGCACCGTTAACATTTGTATATATCCAGATCCAAATCTGACAACTCAAGTTAAAAACCATTATTATAAACTTACTGTTGTGAATCAGGGTAAGATAAGGAGATAGTTATGAACACTGATCTGTCATGCACTTGCTCAATAACTGATATTTGTTATGGACTGCAGGTGCTAAAACAACACAGAGACTGTGTGCAAACAAATGACACTCAGTCGTCACAGTCCTCTCATACTGCCTTCACTCTCTCTCTCTTTCTCCGAGGTCTTGTCTCATAAGAAGGATATTTTGGGTTAGGGGCCAGTGTGGTCAAGTATGTGGTTGTTTTCTGGTCTTTTCCTCAGAGCTGTTAAAGTGACTATGGTGGCGTCCTGCTGTTATGTTACTGTCTTCTCAAACCTCATACCCACACCACCTGCACTTCTAAGACAGGTGTCGTGTTTACTGGAGGTTGTCAGCTGTACTCTGGCAACCTTCAGGTCTGTTTATATCTTCTGATGTGTTCTGTTGCTCACATCTTTTGTGTAATGAACATGGATTATGGTTAAGATTAGTTTTTATGCAGTTTAGCTCATTTTAAGCTTGTTTATGACTACAAAGGTAGACGTAGCTTATTTGTGTTTCTGCAGTTAAGACGATTTTACTCAAAGCTGCTTTCAATTGTATACGCACAGTAAATGAATTACAATAATGCTTTTTTTTTTACCTCTCATACCCTACTGAAAACTCTGGACAGCCACTGAAGCACAAAGAACAGAGAGGAGGAAGAACACAAAAGTATAGACAGAGCAGCGCTCTCAGTTTGACTTGTGTTTGGGCAAATAAATGTCTAATCCAATCAATGAATGAACTAATCGGCTTAATCGAATTATTCATATTTAAGCATTCATAGCCCATTGACTCGCTGACAGATAAACACATGCAGCTCCGTTCATGAGGGATTTAATTTACCTGTTCATCTGTTTATTAAGAAAGGTCACTGTTGGCTGGCTAGTGTAATCTGTACACCACATAAGCGAATCTTACAAAAACGAGTCCTGATTACATCTCTAAAACAAATGAGAAAAGATAAGATATATAGACTTTTTTATTCTCGTATTTGTCAAAGGGGATTCTTTTATTCTAAAAAAATGAATAAAACAGACACTGTATTATGCCAAAGAAACAGCAATTACAAAAAATGCAATAAAAATTAAAATCAAAAGTAATTTCTCTCTCTTTTGGTTTTGTAGTAAAATATGGCCCAGAAATGTTCTTAACAGGTTATGTGAGATTTCCTATATAATCTTTAAAATATTCACTGAAACATTGACTTTGTCGACACAGAACCTACGAATGTTCCTGTGTTGGTACTAGTGCATGTAAGCAAAAATAACATGTATGTTAATAAATCAGAAAATGCCCACACGCCTTCTGCCGAGATACTGTTAGACGGCCTTCACCACACTTCATCTGCTTAACAGTCTGTCATTCAGATCTGCAGCAGGGGCTCACACGTCCTTGACAATATTCAGAAATATCAATCATGCCGGATCAGTGCATATTTCTCTCCGGACAGTTTCAGCAGAAGATCGGGTCAGAGCACGATAAATCAATCTTCAGACAGCTGCATCACGCCAAATCCTGACATCATGTGCAGATGGCCCACTAAATTCGTCCCAGTCAGACGCAACTGTTTGAGATTGAGGACCCCTTTTCAGTATCTCTACTCCCCTTGTCATAGAAGAGATGGGCGTCTGTGTCTGTGCCTGACTGTAATTTGTAATTAACGGGATGGCAAAACTTTTAATTTCAAAGCGCTGCCTTAGGGACAAAAGCATTTGCATACAAATGAACACAATTTCCTGATTGTTCTGTATGCAAATGTTGGAGCACGCTTAACGAGCGTTTATGAATGCGCAGGGGGCGGAGCTTGGCAACTCAAGATGAGCGGCCGGCGAACGGTGTGCCAGACGCCCAGCTGAGAGCTTCAAAAAACAAACAGAAAGAGAGTCTGGACTATCAGGCCAGGGCAGGAGGTGAGCTGAGCTCATCCCTGAAGAGATCCTGGGGGAACTTTTGGCCAGTGACCTTTTCTCTGCCACTCACACCTGAACACAACAGGAGGGAAGGCGGTTTGTGTCTCCATCCCATCTTGAATACCATTATAGTCCGCGGCTTTGTGGTGAAGGGAAAGTCAATGGTGCCAAACCCAAGGATAGAGGACGCGGTGTCAAATCGCTTCATAAAAAGGCAAAAATGTTTAGCAGCACCATTAATATTCTCGTACGGTTAGCAGTTTGGTGTTGAAGCTTGCCCTTCTGTAAGTCTTTGTGGGTCACTTTTGCAACAACAGCAGGAAACTGGACTGAAAGCAATATACTTGCTGTTTCTTCAGCAGGTGTATGAGAACAATCACTCATAATGGTGCTAACTGCAAAAACTAAACATTTTACCAAATACCTGCCAATTGATAAGCCCTGCCCACATACCAACTTCAGGGGCGGAGATTGTGGTGTTGGTATGTGGAAACATACATGTAAAGCAAGCCAGGGTGAGTTGCAAGCTCCAGCAACTGGATAAAACCTACAGAGAAAACTGATGATAAATGGTCAGAAAATCTTTGACTTTTATTTAGCTAATGATGTTAGCCAATAATACACCAAATATTGCAAAACTGTGTCTTCTTGAAGTTCTGCTATAGACCAGTCTATCATTCCACAAAATGACCCAATATCTTGTTCAATATGACACACACTTTACCAGCTGAACTGTCGTAAAAAATGGCCTTTTTTAAGTTCGGATCAATGAACAATTTCACAACGTTTAATAAATTCTTCCTCTTAGGAAATTGGATACTGCTCACTGATTCCGAGTTCAATAACGTTAATAAAATGTCTACAATAACCGTTTCACTTGAGGGCAAAAATTAAGCACTCTTCAATCGAGCATGTCTCATGTCATTTTCATCAAGACGGGACCTGAGGGACCATGATAATCCAGCACTTTGAAAAGACCGAACCCTCAAGAACACACTTAAGACAACTGACTCCGAATTTAGAGTGAAATTAAAGTTTATGGTCGGACATGCGGGCATAGAGCCCATTTAGAAAGTAACACAGACACAACGAAGCACAGCATTTTGGAATGTGATTTTCTAGTTCTATACAAATTGCAAGATCATTACATGTCTCCACAAATCATGTCATCTTGCAGTGATTAAACAAGACCTAAAACAACAGGATAACAACTCTACAGTCTATACTGCATCCATAAATACAGATGGCACTTAAAGGAAAGCTCTGTAAACTGCTTCCACTCATATCTCCAGTGTGGTCACACTGCCCTGTCATAATGGATGATGTCATGGAGTCTGAATTGAGACAGGATTGGGCAGTATGACGGAAAACATCACACGCTGTAGAAATGAGCCAACAGAAAGAGATCAGAATGTTAAAACAGACATTACCATTCGACTTTTTAATACATAAACCCTTTCATTTATTGAGTATACTTCAAAAAGTGGTGAACAGTTGTGAACAGTGGTGAACAGTTTTCTCTAATTCCAGAAAATTGTGGGCAAATTGCATCCAAAGCTACTCATTACTACAATCTAAAAAAAAAATCCAATAGGGCATGTTTACTGTATTAATATGAAGGAATTTTTTAAAAAACAAAAAAAAGGAATTTTGTTGTTTTGTACTTTTAAAGGGTTAACGTATAGTATTTTTTTGCAGTTTAACTTACTGCTTTTATGCAACAGTTGTATACAGAAAATCACACTCGATCATGCAGGACACATCCTGCCTCATTCCAGCACAACTCTTACTGGTGTGATACTGCTGTTGTCTTATTACACGGTGATGTTAGATTTTGGTCATACTGCCCATCCCTGGTCTCACCCATATAAAACACTCAACCTTCATTAGAGAGACACTTCTAGAGACCAGGAGGGTGATGCGGCACTTTATTTAGAAACGGAGGGAGCGCTGTGGCACAGGGAAGCTATATTTCATTCAGGGCTGCAGTTTTTGTTTTGAGGATCTCACACATCCTCCTAAACTTGCACAACCCTTAGCAATACCTCACGTGCAGTAGCATCTCCTCTTTCTGTGTTCAATTACACTAGCTTGTTTTTGCCACCTGTAATAAAAGATGAGTCTCTCTTTAGTCCTCTCTCTGCCAGTTTGGCCAATAATTTAATCGTTTCATTATTTAAATAATTGAGTGTTTGTGTCAACACAGAAATCATGCTCCGTTCCTCTTTGGGCATAATCACCCGCTTTGTTAAGATGTGCTAACTCAGGCGGAGACAGGCGATAACAGTTTATCATCGTCATCCTTCTTCACTCGACTGAATTAAAGCAGCAGTTCATTTAAAAATGATAATTCAGTCTTTATTTACTCACCTGATGTTGTGCCAAACACATCTGCTCTTATTTTTTTTACATGGCATGCAAAGGCAGAAATTTCACCCTCCTGTTTCTAAACTGTTCATTCTTTTTACTTAATTACTCAGTCCAGTTCTTGAGTTTACAGACTCAAAATGTGAGTGATAGATTAGAAGGAATATCAACTGCTGTTTTCTGTTTGATAATAAATAATAAAAAATAGTTGTGCCATGGCCTGCCTGTTCTTGCCACTCATATTCCAATCAAAATAAACGTTTACAATCTTCTCTCTTAAGGTGAGCTGCGGGGATCTCTCATAAAAGCTACCCTGTTTAATAAAGCTGCAATCCTTAACCTTTGCCTCTCTGTCGCCATCTCTGTTTAAAACATAAAATTGCAGGTTACTTTATGTACTTGATTGTACATATGCTGAAGTCAAACTGACATTAACCTGGAAGTCGGACCTGCTTGAATTATAAATCATTATTATAAATTTACGGTTGTGAATCAGGGTAAGATAAGGAGAATGTTTTAAACACTGATCTGTCACGTACTTGCCCAATAACTGATTTTTTATCATTTTTAACCATACGAAAGTACAACTTTAAATCAGAAAAAGGCTGAAAAAGAAAAAGTCTCACTGGATATTGACTTGCATATTGTATTGAATCATATTCCAACACAAAAAAACAGGCTGGGAAACCCACATCGATGAGTCTGCGGGTGCTGTGCGTATCGCATTGCGCATTCACCTCCTGAAATTAGACAAGGTCTAATTAAATCTGTGCTTAATTGGATCAAATCTAGTCATGATGGAGCGTTCTCCTCGCGTTTAACCTGCGGCTCTCTGTCAGGTCGGAAGAGAGAGGTTGAGGAAGACTGGGGAATTAAGAGCTAGCAATGAATACCAATGATAGCTGATGTTAATCGTCTCACTCCAGAGGTCAGGACCACACAGGGTATAAGGAGAGGCAAAAGGAGAAAGAACGGCAGAGGCTCTTCTGGGTCTCCTCACGCGTTACTGTTTTACCCTTTACATCTGCTTGCAATATGCCATGCAGTGGGGAGAAATGCAGACTGCAGGTTGATGAAAGACTTGAACTGCGGGTTCCAATTTTTCAACCCCGTCCTCCACTGCAGACTTACAGCATGTAACATGAAGGTGAAGCAACTTCCCACCTTATTGATTGTTTTCTGTTTACACTACAAACAAATGTGGGGGTTAGATTTTAACTTAACCATAAATATCAACTCTCTTCTGTCATAAATGGTTAAAAAGAAAGTTTCCGTAAATGAAAATTCAGTCACAGTTTATTCAACCTCATGCTGTCATTTGACTTTCATTCTTCTGTGGAAAAGAAAAAATCTCTGGCTGAATGTTTGGTTCATTGTACATAGTTTAAGTGAACGGCACACAATGACAGATGCTCCAAAACAAAACGTTTTGTAAAATTGTTAGCTGGGTAAATGTAATTAAATCATTTTTTAAAGTAGGTTTCTTTCTCATTTGTATATCCAGAAACATTCGCTATTGTTTACATCGTCATCATGGAAACCATGCTTGGTTATAACACCTAGCAGGTGAGTGTTGTGTTTTATGGCAAAAAATCCCCATCTCCCAGCCCTGATCTACTCATCAGTCCATCCACACACTCTTAACAGGAGGACATTGATTTAAGGCATGAGTTAACAGAGTTACCCTGTGGGTCAGCAGAAAAAGGTAGATAAATCACTTAGTTATAGGGCTGATTAGCGAGTCCAGCTAAAGGTTGTTCAGAAATGGTCACCCGTGAGCCATCAAGCACCTGAGACTCCACCCTGCCAATATCGGTTGGGATGGACTTTATTTTGTAAATGGCACTGTTGTTCTGGGCAGTAAAATCAGAGCAGGCAATGAGCTAATGCCAACATCCCCTGTGTGGCGCGAGAGCTAAAGAGCAAACCTGCCCTGCCTGCAAAATTTACCAAAACGCCACATTCATGAATTATTCATGAGGTGACTGACTGCTGATGAGATGTTAATGAGGAGAGGGCGGGGCTGCTGACAACATGTCGTGTTGGGTTTTAAAAGTGAGGCTACGCAGGCAATCTGTGCGATGCAAATGCTAATCTCTCAGTGCTCATACCGCACCGTCATTAAAAACATCTTCGGAAAAGCAGGTCCTGACACTCCGGGAAACTCCAGTCATTTAGAAAGATTTTAAATTTACCTACACAAATTAAAGCCAACGGGAGCCAATTAGTTATTAAAACCTACTAATTATGCATAAGGCCTCAGGTTATTGACTTTTAAATGGATAATGGCTACACCTTTGGGTAGAAATGCGGAGAACTCCAAAATTCATTTTATGCTGACAAAAAAAACCTTGGATGAAACTTATTGAGTTTGTACATAACTGAGTCAGCCCACAATCTGCACAATCAGATCTTCTCGATTGATTATAGCTACTAGTAATGTTAGTAGCTAAACTAAAGCACAAAATATACTATTAGCACACAAAACCCAAAAGATCATTTTTATTGCACAATCCACTAAAGTTAAAACTGCAATCTGTAACTTTTACCTCTCTGTCGCCACCTCTGTTTGAAACATAAAATTGCAGGTCATTTTACGTACTTTTGTTACGCATGTTAAAGCCAAATGAAGTCAAACTGACTCGGCCGCACAAATTAGAAATCATTATTATGAATTTACTGTTGTAAAGGTAAGGTAAAGAGACAGATTTGAACATTGATCTGTTATGTACTTGCTCAATAAGTGATTTTTGTTCATTTTTAAACTAAAATAAAATTACAGATTGCAGCTCTAAAGAAAAAAATTAATCCAGATACTAGTAACTTACTGCTGACCATGCAGATGTACCGATGATTAATAGCTTGCGATAATATTGACGTTTCATTGTTTCTTCTCAGTTTCCTTCCCTTTCTTCCCGTTTTTGCAGTATTCCCCATGATGATACCTGCATTCCCCTTGCTCTCCATTATTCTACATTTGCTCTATCCTCTCTCCTCTATTATAACCTTATCTGTCATTGTCCACTCACTGAAAGACAGCACAGGTATATGCCAACTTCTTTACAATCGTAAACATCTAAAAAACCTCCTTTTCTCCCCCATCTGTTTCTCTCTCTCTCGCCTCTCATTTCTACAGCTTGTGTTCTTTATTCTGTCTGTACGCTGAATCTGCCCTGTGACAGCTCTTGTCAGAGATTTCACAACCCTGACATCTCAACTCACAAAGCACCTGTAAGAACGAATGTGTGTGTGTGTGTTTAATAACAAAACTGTTTTGAATACAGTTTGTGTTGAAGTGAAACAGGCTACAGACAGCCACTGAAGCTTGATTACAATGATCCACAATCAGTGGAGGGCAGCATGGTTATAATGCTGATGAGTTGGACACTATTGCAACATGAAGAAATTGTGCATTACACAGAGTATGCTGTAGGGTTAAGAGAGTGTGTTTGTGTGTGTTTGTGTGTCTCTGTGTGTGTGGGTTTAAATATGTGGTTTACAAGGACACAAATGTGTACGGCAACGTGTTTAACATATATAACAACTTAAGCATAGTTTATGGGGACACTTCCTGTGTCCTCATAAACTAACTTGCTTTAAAACATACTAAGTGATCAATTTTGTTCATTAAAAAATGCAAGTTTTCTGTGTTGGTTAGGGAATAGAAAATACAGTTTGTACAGTCCAAAACCAATATGTCTATGAAGAGTCCTCATAAATCACATATGCCAACGTGTGATTTTAGAATGAAAATCTGGCAGGTCTGACTCTCAGTGTATGAGAATAGGTGGCTCTTGTTTTCTGAGCACCTCTCAATGTGTTTGTGTGTGTGTGTGTGTGCTGATGTCTTGAGGGAGAAAAGTTTGTGGTTTATAAAGAATCTTGACTGTCTGACACAACATTAATATTCTCACTGCCTACATTTTGTTTTTCCCCTCTCTCTCTCTCTCTCTCTCTCTCTCTGTTTGTCTGTCTCTCCATCAATCTTTGTATCTCCCCTAAAACAAAATAGGTTATACCTCTTTTGTATTCTGCCTTTTATTTATTTATTAGTACTCCTGTCTCCCTCTCTATCTCACACTCAGTTTACTTTGAGTATAAGTTGCTAAATCTATGCATTATAACACTGCAGCCCTGCATAAAAAACACATTTAAATACATAAATACAAAGAATGGCATAATATTTTTTTAATGAAAGTTCTGTGCAATATACATAATGTGTTCATTATGTAAATATTCAGTATGCATGGAATACCCGGAAGATTAAGAACCTAGCATTTTCAGTATGCAACCTGAGTACACTGCATACTGAACAGTATGGAATATTCAATCCCACAATGCAATGGGCTCAATTTGACCTCATTGGTGTCAAACGACAAACAACATCTACTGCCTGTGACTTATTTGATTGAACTGCCAAATATAACAGATTTTTACCCCAAAAAAATACAAAACTAATAGCTGTACTTAATTCTGGTACCTAATGGTATTTGCTGCACTAAACATGCAGTAAGGTCATGTGACAACAATGTAGTGTACTACAGTTATAGAAAGGTTGCATACTGTACCAAATACTTTAAATCGATCAATTAACTTTCCCCACCATTGCTCAGACAATTTACCCATATTACAAATAGCATTTTTGTCTATTTACACTTTAAGTGCAAATAATTCTAGGACTTCTCACAGACTAAACAAAGACACCATGTGTTGCAATTTACATGTTTATACCAGCATTTAAACTTACTGTCAATAAGATTGAACTTTAATTACATTTAGAGTAAGTAGCCAATGAATTAAAAAAATAGGCAGCATACAATATGCTTGTATTCCATTCTAACACATGCATGTGTCCAGACGTCAACAACATTTGACAAACATTGTACACAAACAGTGTATCTCATGTGGCTTGTAATAATGTAGAATTACTCGAACAGTTTATTGTTGCATCCTATTTAACGTGCCTTTTTTTAGTTATAGGCAGAAGACAACGTTGGCAGTATGCAGTATGCAGTAAGAAGCAGTTAGTATTCCATTCTGAATTTAGTCTTTGCAAACACCACATTTCCCAGTACACAAACCTCCCACATTCATGCTCCTTCCTCTGGCACTCCACTGACGCAGAGGTTGAGCAGCACCGTTCTGACTGCCTGCACCAACTACTTCCTGTCTCTCTTACCCACACAGTAGAAATGTTTATTACTTGCCCCCCTCCCCACATACAATATCAAGTGTGTATTTTAATGGGCAACACTGTGTATTTATGTGTGGGAAGTGGACGACTACAAAGACCAGGAGCTGAATGACTCCCTGACATTGCGTACAAACTCACCCACGCAGGCTACACACTAGACGCATCCACCTACTCACACACCAACACGCATCCTGCCCTGGGTTCCTGCGTGCTCTGTGCCTCAACATGCTTTTAAAACCCACAATGAGCAATAAAATAAACAATCAAACCTTGTTTGTTTTAATAAACAATAAAATTGCATATGCTGCCTCTGTGTGAGCCCAGCTAACAGGGAACGGTCTCACAACATTGGCTAATGTTCCCTAAAAGTTCCCTCAAATATCAAAAATGCTCTTGCAATAACATTAATAGATCTTTACCTTTATATATTACATTAATCAAAAGCGTTATGCTAAAGTTGTTAGTGGAATGTTTAAAAAACGTTACAGAATAAAAATGTTTGATAAACGTTCTTATAACCAAGCAATAAAGTTACTACAACATCTAAATAACTAGAAGTTTTGAACATCTCTGGAAATTTCAATATAACAATTAAGTGTTAAATGTTTTTGTTTCTCTGCTAATGGAAACATTATGGTAACATTCTTACAACCTAAAATTGTTATCTGGGAGAGCGCACAGCCATTACACAGCCATGCACATGTTCTCTCTCCCTCTCTCATTCTCTCAGGGGTGAACGAGAAGCGAGCGCGGTAGGACATTGATATTCAGCACACCCACACACAGTGTGTTTAGGATCTGAGATCTGGACTCTCAGAGAGTTTCCTAGTTAACGCTCAACGCAGCCCTCCGCAGTACCATCATTAGGCAGACTCGCAAATTTACTCACATTCACACCGTATTATTCCTGACCAAATTGATCTCTGCATTGTAAACACAGACTGGTTTCCCTGCTCCATGAAAATGAAGTCATACAAACAGTAGAAATTTGACACAAATGAATGTTGATTCTTCAAACCCACAAAGACGCTCCAACAAAATATGCAGCATGGTATGCGACAACCAGCAAAGTGATCAGCTGCATGCATATATAGAGTGATGCGAAAACCAGCAAAGCATGTTTGTAAAGGGTAGGCAGATGATGCCCACGCTCATGTATTAACCGTAATGAAATTTACATGTCAACAAACATGGATTTATGAAGCAAGCTAGCATGAGACAAGAGTAACTGATGAGGCAGAAACACTCATAACAAACCAGGCATAACAAACTCGAGCAGGACTATGGAGCAAGCGCTGATGCCATCTGCCTAGACCCAAGCAATGAAGTCGCCATTAGTTCCACTAACTTGTTGGTTTTTGAGGTGTCTTGCTCTATTGCCCTTCTGTGAAAACACTGCATGCAATTTTCTCCGCACCAATGTCCTGTTCACACCACTTGATCAGAGTCGAACTACATTGCGTGTGATGCTGTAATTAAATGGATTTGCTTCGCTTGGAAGTTCTCACTGACTTTAACTTTCCTGGACATTTGAAGTAGTCGCATTTAACTCCTGATCGCCCCCGACTGCCACCGAAGAGAGTTCAAATTACATTTTTGCCTGAGTGAATGTGCACAAAACTGGAGCGAGATTTCAATTTCCCTCTGATGTTTTCATTACTTCACTGATGGCAGCCGAAGGGTCTGAGGTCTTATAATTACTGCATCAAAAGGCAAATTCTCAATTCTAACAAAATAACTAATTATTACATCTAGATTCAAAATAGCCTTACCTGATATATTATCTGAAGAGCCTCATTTGAACAGTGCTCAAGGGAGGGTCAGAGGTGGTTGTCTCTTTATTAAAATCAAAGCCTTTACACTGTACAATAAACCTCAGACATGTCACCCAGTGGTCCAGTTAAAGTCTAGCTCAAAAAACGAATAAATGAGTAAATGAAAGCCTCAAATCTAAATACGCTATCAGTGTTTACACAGATCCACCATTAAACACCGTGCCTCACATTGGGCCAGGCATTGATAATGCTATTTAGTTAAAATGGTGATTAAAAAGAACCTTTAATAGCAAATATCTAAATATCAAGATGAGTATTAAATATTGCCTAAACTTTGCAAAATATTAAGGTCTAATTATGTAAGCTAATTATTTTGCCTCTCACCAGCTACATTTATGCTTGTAAAACACCATCCAAACTGTGTGAAAAACACCTCAACTCAACTCATTAGGCTCCACGGATCAGTGATTTGTATTGCTTTCCCATGTGCTCATATTTGTAGCTTAACAACAAAAGCAATTTTGCCCAGCTGGTGAAAATAGGCACCTCTCCAGCGCGTCAGGCACACTGTACATCGACGCAATCACAGGGAACTTTTTGGGGGCAGAATCATCAGGGCATTTGCATTTAAATCAGCGAGTCTGGAATTGGCTTCACCTGTCTGGAGCAGGAACCCAACGCTTTAGGATTTGGAGCTCCATTTAACTAAACACTCCATAACCTTGGAGCTGATGGAATACTAATAGCTTGTAAACGCAGTGGAAGTAAATCTGAGCTTGCTTCTTGCCTTGTTCTAGAAGGACTTGTTTTGTTTGTGTCACAAAAACTGTCCAATCCAACTACAGACTACAACACAACTGGGAGGAGTTATACAGACATTTGGGCCACAAGCCTCAGCTATGATGACTTATAGTAGACAACAAAAAGTGGTTACAAACAGAGATGCAGGATGCACGTGGTAAATGCAGGTTTTAAGACTCATATAACGCACTGAATAAACTCCACTAAGCTTTATTTGTGTTTATAACAACATGACGTGAAAAAGCATCAGAGATTATTTCAAATTGGCTTGTACTACAGATCTGACACAAGCATTTTTCTGCAGCGAGAAGAGGCCAACACAAACAGACTGTTTGTGTTGCATAAGTCCAAAGGCGCTATCAGAAGATTCACTAGACAACAAAAAAGACTTTTTAAACCGCTTATGTTGCGAGAGCTTACTCAAACTTCATCTACTACAGCTCAAAATGTGATCTGTGCTTAAATTGATGCTCCCATAATGCGGTCGCTATGGTGATTGGGGTAGTTCGGTGGTTTCTAGGAGATTGGTCACGGTTTAAAGAACAAACCTATATGATGTACTGGTCACTATATATGACTCAGTTCCCTCTTCAATTCAAGTCAAAGGAAATTCCTAATCTCAAGGATGAGCAAAAGTAATACTGTCGCTCGCCTTAGATGATATCATAAACAAACGAAACTGCAGTTTTATTCTCATAAAACCTTTTGAGATCATCTCTCCACTGCTGACTTCCATTTAACTGTTGTTTTCCATTTTCCATCTCTCTGCATACTCACTTTAGGTTTCTTAAAAGTGTCTGAGGGGAAGACCTGAGGGTGTTTGAGAGAGCCGAACTTTATACTTTACACTTTAAATTCAAATCCGTTTCTCTTTGCCCACTCTGTTCTCAGCTCTAATTGGCATTTCTCACACACCTTCACGTTCAAGCAAAAATGAATTTGCGTATTGATTATCACAGGGCCTAAAATCGACCGCTCTTCAGACACCAAAGGCCTTGTATTTAATGGTTATATATTTATTTGGAGGCTAGAGGCCCTTCCTGCATTCAGCTTGAATCGATCACCTTCTCTTTCTCAATCTGACTTTCCCATGGGAACCCTGAGGAATTACACAGTGAGCCACCGGTTTTACTGCGAAGGATGTAGGCATGAGTCACAGAGTAGCAGGGAATTCACAAGGTCTTTACAGACTGTCATTCACCGTGCTGAAAATAAAGAAGGAACAAGATGGACACATTCCTCCACCCCACCGCTCTGTGTACTTGCAGACAGCAAAAGTAGACTTTACTGTCCTAGCTAACAGGGAATGTTCTCAGAATGTTGGCTAACGTTCTGTAGAAGTTCTTTCAAAGTATTTAAAAAACACGTTCTTGCAGTAACATTATTCTTACGTTGGAACATTTTAAAATTGTTCCAACTAGCTATAGGTATTTAAACATTCCTAGAACATTTAAAGTAACGTTTTTAATATTTCTGTAATTTAATGGAAACATAAAGGAAACATTCTTACAACTTAAAATTTCAGCTGGGTCTACGCATGCACGAGGTGAAGGACCAGCGGGATGTTAGGCACAGATGTGTCAGTTCAACAGAAATGATTTAGCAACAGAAAACAGGTTCCCACCTCATTAAAGGTGCACTTGAGTAGATCACACGTCGATTAAAGTTGTGATTGATTAGGTTTTTGGAAGTTCTGACAGCGAGCTAAAAAAAGCCTGGGTAAACCATTTTATAAACAGGCATTTCATATTTACTCCTGTGTTTTTAGTAATCTGAAACAGACAGTCGACAAACAACTCAACTCAGTACAGCATGCTGGTAAATAAGGTGGATCTGATATGCAGAATCACCGTGACTTTTCCATCAGGCCAAGCCAGATGGACCGCCTTGCATATAATCATCTGGCAAATCCACTTGTCTTTCACTTCAAGAGCGTAACCACAGCATAACTGAGTACAGATCAGTACAGCACATGCTCACTGTGCAATACACACGACTAACCATTTGGCCATAAATTAAACTATCTGCAGTGGAGAAACACCTGTGCCGCATTCACATTCAACATTCTGCAGCCTCCAGTTCCAATTCAATTCTAATCGTCATTGTTGCTCATTTTTCTGAGTTAATTAATTTGCCAGACTGATATTCTTCTAACACCTTTGGAGTAATTCCTTGCTCTGCTAATAATTGTATTTCTTGTTCTAATTCATCAATATCTGACTTTCCTCGTGTTTGCTGGCTAAAAAAATAAAAAAAACTTACTCAAAGACTGAAATAGATTTTATCTACCTGCACAAATTAAGTCCCATGGCGTTAGGACTAACATGGGGAACCAGGGTTTGAATTCATTACCCTTTTCTACACCCAAGTGTAGACAAGGTACAGATTTCAGGGCACAAAGACACACACAATTCCTTTTCTTGACATTGTATTAAGATATGTTACATCTGAGAATCACTTCCAAGACAAATAGTATTTTGACAACACAAGTAATTATATCTTTAAAATATCTTTTAAAATTACGGATGGCTATGAGTACTTTTGTACTTGTAAGTAAAGATCAATTATGAAAACAGTAATTTCAGCTGAAACAGATCTTTTTTTTTTAGCTTGTGGCCCAATTGGTTAGGATTGGGGCAGCAACTGTACATAGAGGACATAACCCACATACTGGATGTTTTCTTGCATTCAAAAACAGCTACACAAAGGTGACTAGAAGGTTGAAACTACAAATGATGGAACAGAACAAAACCCATAGGTGTTGAGTTGTGTTGATCTACTCAACATGACACCTGTGCAAAAACCAAAGCGTCCATCTGACGCAAATGCACATACAACAATTAAAGAAAACATCATTAAAGTGTCTGAAAATTCAAAAACCTTCGAAAGCCATAGTTAAAGGTAGGGTAGGCAATTTCAGAGGGGCTAGCAATAGCATTCTAGCTTCAAAAGTATAAGATCCTGCCCTCCCACCATGCCTCCTCCAAAACACATGAACGTGATGCAAATACATAGTTAGGCAAGCAGGACATCCTATCATTGCATTTGGACCTAATACAATAATTGGTTGAACATTTTATGGCTCTTCACCTGCCACAGAAGGTATATAAAATATATTTAGACAACTTTACTTACAGATTACTATGAGGATGTGAAGAGACTTTCAACCAGCATAACAAAAACAGTTTCTGGATAAAAAAAATCACCTACTCTGCCTTTAACAATTCCTCTATGCATTGCTTACCAGAGCAGACTTTTTTGTTGTCAGCAGCCGTGCTCTGTGTGTGACCTTGTGGGAGTTTTGTCTGATTTGGTTTTTCATTAATAGGATATATGTGACTGTAATGAGGTGCTGGAGGAAGCCCCTTCACTCGGCTGGTCATTGATCACTCCACCCAGTGCTTCCATTTCCCAGAGAAACCATTTGTCAGGAAGACTGTGCACTAAATAAAAAAAACTTTCCTACTCTTTAAAACTAGTTATTTTTTCCCACCCGCTGGTCTTGTTTCATCTAACAGCAGAGCAGAATGCATTCAGTCTGCCCTAATATTAAAGCAACAACCCCTAATGGTAGCAGCACTGCACTGTCACCTCTGCAATTCCATTTTCTGCTTAAAATCAAAGCTTTACGTCTGAAAACACAGCACTGTTATTTTGTTATTTTGTACTGTCTGTTCAAATACATTTGTAACACCACCACTCTTAATTCCTGTAACTTGTACCAATTCTACACATTATAATAGTAGTTTGGCCAACCCAAAGTCCCTTTAACACCACTTAGTTCACTCTGTGGCCACATTGGCTACATTCTCAAGGCAACTATCTAACAATTCAACTGGCACACAATTATAGATCCTATATCTATTTTGGAAATAAACAATCTAACGGCTAAGTTTACACTTCATTAACACGTCAAATCGCAAATAAAATCTAACAACAATGTATCATATACATGTATCAACATGTATGGCTCAAATCAGCAACCTAACTTCCAGATTGGTGCAGCATGCAAAAAGAGACTTCACAGCAACTTCACTAATAAGGCAACAAACTCTTAACTAAAAGGAAGGATTTTCTTATCTACAGCTGCCACATTGAGGCCTGCAATTTATCCGAATGATTTTCCTAAAAGTGGACAGTCTTCATCTTTGTAAGTTTTGTCTAACTTTGTATCAGCTTTGATGGCTATTGTAACAAAAAATACGTCATATAAGGAAATGCAAATATTAAGCAAACATAAAAATTGGCTTATGAAAAACATCAAACAATTTTGTGCATCATCTTACAAAATAAATCTTTCGAAGGTTCTCAGTGAAGTAAGAAGAGATCGTATTTCAATGGATTTCTTTCTCAATAGAGATGATTAATCAAGAGAATAATTATGCTTCAGTGGTTAATTACTCGACTTGGCTGGAACAAATGAACATGTCAATTAACAGCTGCAATTATTTTCTGCAACAGTTACAGCCATGGAAATTGAATTTAGAGACCACAGGTAAGTATGAATTCATTTTCAAATCATTTGACCCAGATTTTGAAGGTCACATGTGTTGCAGCTTACACATTTCTGTAACACAGCACAGCTCTTTTGAGCAGACACACTCCATTTCATTCTCTTTTCTAACATAACTCTGCTCTTACATAAGCCGTTCTCCTGCCCTTCACTGTTGCCTAGAGCTCTGAGTGTTTTTAGCTGCACGGTCTGAGAGCAGAGCTTTCATTTGTTATCATCATGTTGACAAAGGTTGACCAATTAAAGGGCCCTGGTTTGATGCCGACCGTGACACCAACCTGCCACCAGGTGCAAGAGGCCACGCCGCCACAGGAAATGTACCCTGCGTCCACTCTGCTCTGCTACACATGTATCACATCAAACTTCTCTAATTAGCAGAGAACGTGAAAGCCGCAATGATTTATTGTGTGTATGTACCTGCACCTTTCTTTGTTCCTGTCACATACACTGTGTGTATGAATGCACTTCTCATCTGCTGGCTTGTCAGTTGAATACACATTTAGTACATTAGCATACTTGTGTGCTGCAGACTTTGCATGCACGTGCGAACAGAAGATATCTAAATGGCTTTGTTTGTGTGTGTTCCATTAGTTAGGACAGCTGTAATGAGCTCTGCTTTGCAGTTCAGAACCAGCAGAAGCTGAAGAGCGCTGCTTGCTAATGGGGCAGACCCAATCAAAGCCCAGCCGTGTTACTGAGTCATCCTCACCATCCGTATCCACGCTCTCCATACTTATTCTGTTGGCTTGTTTACACCTACCTAAACCACTCAGAAGACTCGCTGTGAAATTCTGCTGTACAACACCAGAATCTGTGTTATTTCTGAGTTTATCTACATTTGGAATTTTCTCCAGACACATCTCACATGATTGATTATTCTAGACTCCCTTGACTCTTCCAGTGAAATTTCAAACAGATTTCGTGAGCGAGAATTCTCGCTGCATGAAACTGCTTTTATCAGTCAACACTTTTATCTGCCTCCGCGAAGAGCGCGCTGCAGGCCTGATGTTTTCTGCAGGCGTTAGCCTGCCCAACAGCTCCACCGGTTCACTTTTCACAGGATGTCCTGGTGTTACCACCTGGACCAAACATTAAGCTTACAGATATAGTGAAGAAACAACTAGAACTGTGAGGACCGACCAGGCCACAAACACTCTTATGCCTTTGAGGGACTCATGGGAACTGGTTGGTAGGGAGATTGTTGCTCCAGTTTGTACCATGACTGCTTGTGCTTCTCAGCAGTGTGTGGCCTGAAGCTTCAAGCCTCTCAGGACTGATCTGGGATCAGTATTCATGCTGTTGAGCCTCAGCGGGTTCCTCAGCTACCTGCAATCTGGGTCAGTTTTCGCATTATTTTACAGATCTTTTCCCAGAGTGGGAGTAGAAATAGGCTCAAAACTAACAGAAATATGTAGGTACCAATGTACTGACAGAGTTCTGAACATGCACACAACTATCGGAAGTATTCATCAACTCTTGAGACACCACAGAAACACAAAAACACAACACCTGTTCTCACAACGCGTTTCTCCTCACTGTGAATTGCATGGCTTACACCTGCCAAGACAAATACCAGTTAACTCAAGTGTGCTGTTTTTATTCTCTCTATCTTTCTCTCACACACCTTTTTATATTATCTACTGCATGCAGTAAATCAATGCAACACAATAGATTAAAAATATTTTTAGAGCCTACCTTTCATCTCGCTGTATGAACAAGGATAAACAGACATCTGTAGACATCCAACCAAAACTTACGTTTAAAGACAAAGGATAATTAAAGGTAAGAGATAACAGTATCATCAGAATGTGACACACTGGAAAACGTGTGACTGCTATGCGCTTTGAAGATGATGCAGTTAAGATAATGAGACACTGGGTATTAATGAAGCTCTCATCTCCTCTACACACACTCTTTTACACACTTAATTGCCACTGCAGCTGGTGTTTGTTGGGCTGCTTGTTTGCACCGGAGGTTCCTGGGTAACGCTACAGCCACTTCAGCTCAATGCTCCATGGCGTCCATGTCACGTAATCTGACGAGCTATTAAAACACAAAAAATTATTTTCACACTATTTCTATTAGAGATAAAACGTGCATCAAAATTGGAAATAGAGTGAAAAGGAATGAAAGTGACAGAGAATCAGAAGAGGAGAGCAGAACAGTACGCAGAATATAGTCAAGAGAAATGAGATGAATACAAATAGACACGGGAGGCGGCGCAGGTGCTCGGCCTCTCTTTTATCAGAGGAGAGATAAATGTGATTAAAGATTAAAACGCTGAAGACGCAAGACTTCTCATCCAACGCCGTAACAGTACTTCTAAATACAGACAAAAGAAATCAAATAATGAAAAGTTACAGTATTGAAGCTATATACTATATACTATAGGAGATGGACCAGTGAAGAGAAAAACAAATGCTTGGCTACTTATAACAAGAGAAGACAAAAGCATCATACAGATATCCTCACTGATTATTTAGCTATCCGGCCTCGGCTGTCAGAAAGTGTGAGTTATCACCGGTCAGCACACACCACTGAATCCAGTTGTGTGACAGCGAGAGAAACAAATCAGTGTGGAGGAAGAACCCAACAACTCCATCACCTTCCTCAAATGTGACCCGAACTCGCCCTTAAACCAAAACTCTGAATCTCACGAACCCTGCCAAGAACATGCCCGGGTCTCCCATCAACCCAACATCCAGACCTTCTGTAGGCAACGCAGCTGATCGCGCGCGTTTCTTATTTGTCGTTTCTCCTTGTGACAATGACAAATTCATAAAAAAGACGAGAACGACCACGTCGAGATTTAGGGGTGAAGACAATCCCGTGATCAATCAAAATGAATGAACCTTGAAGTCCTCAAACTAGACTTGTGTGTCGCTCAGTCAGAAGAAACGCGACCCGGACACGTTCTCCACGCCTGGCGTGAGATCCACCCGTTCCTCCACCCGTTCCTCCACCCGTTTCTCCACCCGTTCCTCACCCGTTCCTCCACCCGTTCCTCCACCCGTTCCTCCACCCGTTCCTCACCCGTTTCTCCACCCGTTCCTCCACCCACGGGAGCTCATTCTCTCCGGGCAAAGACTGAACCAAACTTACAACCGCACTCACTGTATGTTTGAGCTGTTCCAGTACACGGCGTGCCGGTTGTTCCCGTGGACCGGGTGCGAGTTCATCCACGCGAGCGCGAGGACGTAGACGCAAACCGCCGCGCGAGCCATCGTTACATCCGTCCGTTTCTCCGCCGCAGTCCGTCACAGAGCTCCGCGCTGTTCCCAACACAACTCCATGACCGGAGATCCCGAGCCGGGATTCAGAGAGGCGGGTGGCACAATATTTCCTCCTTGACGTGAACCAGATCCGCCACTTTTAACGAGAGGCGACGCGGTTACCGGGGACCGTGAAAGCGCGCCGCCGGCGGCGGGTGTCTGAGGTGACGCGCGCCGCCGAAACTAAACGACTCTGTGAGTGGAAATAAAGACACGGAGGCGCTACGGAAGTTGTTTGTCGTGGTCCGACATCCCGCACGTATCCGTTCACTGCACCGTTAAAACCGGAATACGAACAATAAGGCGACCGTACGCGTCCGTTTACCGACACGACTTCTCCTCAGCCTGCCGCGCGCCGTGTGATTGACGGGCGGCTGCGTCCGTGGCCACGCCCCCTCCTCTCACCTCTGGAGATTTCCTCTTGGTTTCACTACAGATTGAACCCTCAACCATGATTAGTGTAGTTAAACCACCCGGTTAAACCTCAGTGTTAGTAGTTAAACTGTGTTAACAAACCGTAATCAATGGGCTACAAAAAACACTACACTTTTACTATGGTACCGTGGTAAAATTGTTGGTAAACTCTTTGGTAAACGCGAATAATTGCCCTTTTGATTGTTCGTTAAACTACAACCCTTTATTTTGTGATCGTGGATAGATTTCCCCCCTCAGTGCAAGTCTAGGATGAGTCTGAATTTGATGTGTTGACATCGATGGTGGCTTGTAGCTCCATCGATGTCCATCGAAGGAAGCAGGAGGACATGAAAGCACATCCGAACCCTTGAAAGCCATTGAGGTCCGTCCAGAATCGGTTTCCTGACGGGTACCTTCGCACAAATGCTGCCTGAAATGTGTTTCACTGACCGGGCCGCGTTTGGATTCATAAAGATGTTTGGGTGTCTGTTTTTGCCTGGACTTTATACACTGTAATATGACTTGGGCAGAAAGTTATTGTCAATCAATCAACACAAATTTGATTTGTCTTCACTCCATCGGGGTCTTGACACCTCCAGGTTTGTACATTTGTAAACAAAGCAGTGATGTATAACTAATTGGTTCGTCTTCTTTCACTTGTTTGTACAGGAGCTGGTTGTCATTCGCAGCATCACTTATTCCCTCTCCTTCAGTTCTTGCTCCTCTGTTGTTTTTGTCAGGGATGCTGCCGCTCTCGTTGTCCCCTCCAGGCATGTTGCTTTGGTGACAGCAGTAAAGTGGATGAGAGAAATGGAGACGTGTTGTTTAACTTGCTGTATCTGCTTGTCTGTGCATACGATGCCATGTCAGTTGCCTCTGTTGTCAATCATGTTTTGTTTTCTCTCGTTCTCTCTCCAGCATCTATTTCTTATTCAATATTAAACTGTTTCGCTTGCGGTTGCCCAGATCTTTGTGTTACAAGATTCTCACTTATAATATCATCTTGTTGTAAGAAGATCTCTGGCACTCAGCAGTATTGTACAGTAAACGCAGTGTATGATGGGGTGGTGTGGGGATTAGTTTTCAAAATATTGTATTATTTTACTTGTGAATATTCATCACATGATGTTTTGGTTAAAAATTACAGATTAAAAATTAGGCACCATTCAGAGCAAGTGTTTAACAAACAGACTAAACACACGCTTGGTTATTTCTATTTGAATGAAATCCAAACTTAGAACAAGCTAAGAATATAATTCTGAAAAACGTCAAATACAATACAAAAGGAAAGTAATAAGTGGCAAAATGATTGCAATACATCACAGCTGAAATTATATATCACACTATTTTTATAAACATACAGAATTGTAATATTATTCAGCTGTGACAGAGATTCCCACCTCTGGTGTATGATGGACATCCGTTCTGTCCTGTCAAAGACTTCTGGGTTTGTTTACATAAGTGTACAGCACCTCCGCATGCTTTTCAGCATGTCATATGTGCATGTGTGCATGTTTACATGTCTTGTGTCATCTGTAGTCAGATACATTTGGCTCAGCTTTTGAGTGATGGCACGGTGCTGATGTGCACATTGTGGCTGAGGTGTTGCTAGGCAGCGGGAGACATTAGTAAAACTCGGCTGTTTCTGTTTGCTCTTGTGTGTTGGGTGTGATTAATTCATGAGTAGTCCTGCTATGGGCACATTGATTATCCGGATAATCCATTATCATCAGTTTGACTCGCTGCAGTCATGTATCCTTGTTTGGTGTTTAATTGCTTTTCCCAAGGTTTTTATTCACGGGGCATACAAGATCACACCAAGACGGGTGCGTTGTGTTCTCTGTTCTCTGCCTCCTCTGTTAGCCACCCCTCATTTATCTTTTCCCAGTGAACTAATTCATTAATCTTTCCATTTTATGCCTGTGTCTGCTGTCACGCCATTTAACGGAACATTTCTATCTCAAGCGCACATTTTATTTACTTATTATTGCTGTATTGTATTTATTTATTTATTGTTATTGTATTGTTTCAGTCAGAAGTTGTTTTTATATACCACACACTACATGCTTATGTTTCCTCTGACTATATCCTTCAGCAAAGGATTAAGAGTGAAATCGAGTCCGTTGAGCCAGTAATACTTCTTAGCTCTGTGAAAAGCATTTTTACTTGAACATGTTAGCTGACATGACATCAGATAATACTGATGTCAACAGAACTTTAAGGGTTTGTTCTGTGTGACTGTATATGTGGCTAAAATTAGCAGTTGGTGTCATAATGGTAAAACATAATTTTTTGTTATTTTCAAGGTCCTAAAGTTTTGCATGTTTTCTATGGCACTGATGCTCGTGGTGACGCCATTGAAAGATGCTGTTTACAATATTATAATTAATATAATAGTATTAGACATCCTACAGGTGTACATGCATGTTTGTCCATACACATGTGAATATGTACACATGCATGTATGCATTTATTACCATGTTGTTCTTATCTTATTTGTTACTGCTCTAATAGCCCTGCTCAAGAATTTCCTATCTACTCAAACGTCCTGTGCATAAACAAATGGCAAATAAACTTCTAAATCCAACTGTAGCATGCATATGCACACACATGTAAATGAAATGTCCAAGTGTGTGTGTGTGTGTGTGTGTGTCTGAATGCAAGTGTATCAGGAAAGTGGGCAGGTCTGAACTCCAGGTGGGCCTCTGCTGTTTGTACCCTTGAGCAGCTACTTAACCTGATTCGCTTCAGTGCCTCCCCAGCTGTACTAATGGCTAATGTGATTGTGGAAACAGAGGCCCTGGGTAAAGGCATCTGCCAGGCAAATCGCTGGTAATATTCTGCAGTGTCACGACTTAAAAGCTGATTTAGATTGAGGAGTGAAGGGTGGAGAGGAGAGACAAAGAAAATGAGAAAAAGAAAAATGAGCCGAGACATTGAAAATTAGATTACAAAGATGGATGACGAAAGAAAAGGGTAGAGAGAAAAAGGACAAGTCAAGGAAGAGACAGCTAGAAGGGAATGTGGGGAACAAATAAGATAAAGAGGACAAAGCAACAATCATAGAATGGCATCTGAGAAAACAGAACAAAAGTTAGGGCTCTGTTCATACGGCAGAAGAAAACTGTTGTCACTCCACTTTAAAATACTATTGCTTTAACACACAGTTCAGTTATAAATGAGTTCATCCATTCTATAACTACCTTGTCAGGACTCACACCTGCATTTTAAGAGTGAGTTTAGTAAACCAGTGTTGTGAACACAGCTACACTTGTGCCTGTGACATAATTTTAACATACAAATATGAAAGATCGAAATATGAAACATAAATATAAGCTAAATGTCACTTTATGGTTTTAAATCCAGTCACAGCTGAGAGGTCCTCTCATCAGTTTTGTGTTTGGAATTTAAGCAAATGGTGTGCTACACTGCTGTCGGTTAATTAAAGCATTGGTTCACTCAAAAATGAAAATTCAGTCATCAGAACTCCTCCTTTAAGATTTTCTTTTACGATTTTTCTTTAGTCCCCGTGGTCACAGGTGTTATCCACAGCTGTTGCAGAAAATAAAAGTGGGCCTTGATTTAGGATATTAGTTCACTCTTGTAAGCTGTTGAACAGTACAATACAAGAGTCTTGTTATTAAATATGGTGTCAATCCTGATCCATGACTGTGTGAATGCAGCCAAAAAGAAACTCAATCTTCTGTAGGTGGGACAGTTTTCGCAACAGGCCCATTCGAAATGATTAAACAGGGTTTGTGAAATGCTGACTCAAACCGCACAATGATATTTTGATGGTCACAAAGTGACAAGCCTAAGACAGCGAGGTCAAGAATAAACATACAGTGACTTGATCTTGAGGATATTAAAAGAAAGGGGTGAAACCAGATAGATGTCTGTGTGTGATCTGTGTAGCTAAGTCTGAAAAGTGGTGGAGTTTATTTTCATAGTTGTCAAGTTAAACAGAGACAGATTGAAGACAGGGGTTGGCGTGTTTAAATTTTCCCTGAGTTCCTAAACGAGTTTAATGAGAGCTGAGTTTATATGGAGCCTGTGTAATATCCTCCTTTACTTTAAAACAAAACTAATTACAAACCAAAAACCAGCGGAGAGGATGAGAAAAAAATGACATTATCTAAAATACAATATAAGGCAAACTGACAGGGAAACTCAAAAGGTAAATTCAATAATCTGAATTTGTATAAAATATCAAGTAATTGTTCTTTTCCAAATCTTTGTGAGCTGCTTACAGAGGGAGTACAAATCAAATCAGGGTTATTATGGAGCTCATGTGAGGCATTGTCTTTTCTCTTTTAAAGTAACCAAAAGTTACAATCGACTTCAGAGTTCTAACAATTAAAAGTGAAACGGAAAAATGGAGGGTGTGGCTTGTGTTTCCCACTGGGAATTGATTGGCTCTAGAAAAGTAGGCTCACACCAAACTACCGTTGAAGGGAAATGGTTAGCATCTCTGACTCCACCCAAGCCGCCAGGCTGACATCTTTAGAGAAGGTTCCAGAGGGGAAGCACATTTTCAGATTTTGCTGAAAGATTACGAGGGCACATTCATTTAAACGATGTGCACGGCTAAATTATTTATAATAAACACTGCAATATTCCATAAAAAAATAAGATTAGTGTATTTTGTTTAAACTACCATTTTAAACGGTTTTGTTGTGTACAGCAGAACAAATGCACAACCAGCGTATGGGTCAATAGCTGGCCTCGCACCCACAGCCTCTACTGACCCAGCAGCAATCAGTCTGATCGATTAGGGAAGTAATTAAGTAAAACTCCCAATGAATCTGTGGGTGGTCATCCCTTGTTTTGTTGTTCTTGGAATGTCTTTGTCTTTCCCCTCTCCTCTCTCATTATCTCTCACAGTGCGTTCGCTCCTTTTGCCTGCTCTGATAAGATAAGCGGTGTAGTCCTAAAGGATTTAAAGACATTTGAGTTTGGCCTTGCCCGAGCCATTAGTCAAGGAATGACTTTGCTGAGCTCAGATCACTGTTTAGTGTGAGATTAGTTTGAGAGTGACTGATGACTCTCACTGATTGATAAGGTCGTGCAAATGTACTACTGTTGTGTGTGCACTAATGTTTATTTGTCTGCTCAGAATGATCCAGAAGAAAAAGTATCCAAGACAGATAAACACAGGATACGTTGGCCAATTTGACCAATACGTATTTCTCAAGTGTTTTTTCTGCTTTCTAAAGCCGCAATCTGTAACTTTCACCTCTCTACTGCCATCTCTGTTTGAAACATAAAATTGCAGGTTACTTTACATATGGATAAGATAAATAGATCATGTTGCACACTAATCTGTCATGTACTGTTCAATAAATAGAATAAGTTTAGCTAATTTTAACACAAAACAATTACAGATTGCAGTTTTTAAAGAAAAATATTTATTTGTTTTTAGCAGTGCAGTAATTAACTAAATAAAGTGAAGTTGCTTTTGGTTTACTGTACGATGTCCTTGGGGCCTGAAGTTATTACCTATGGTCAACTTGTTTAAGTCTTGTTAACCTTCACATACTTCTGTGAACATTGTACACTTCGTATTTTTGTATGAGTACTTGTATGAATACTTTTGTATGAGTTTTAATGATGTAAAATGTCTACCAATCTTTGCAAGGTATTGAAGTGCCAGGAAAGATGACACATATATGACTTATGTGTCATAATAATTAATACAAATATCGCAATAAAGTGCTGTTATGGTAATGGCTCCTTTATAATGCCACAGCAGGGTGATAGTGATTTAGGATCGTATTAAAAAACTAAAGTTGAAAACTGAAGCCTAAAGCTTAAAGTTGTTCAACTATGATAATATTTTATAGTGACAATATTTAACTTTATAGTCGGATAAAATCAGCCATTTTTAAATATATGATTAAATAATAAATAATAAAAGTCTTTAAAAATCATTACAGTTTTGTTTTACAGCTGATTTCCAATTACAAAGAGCTTGTGAGTTAGCACGACAGGCTTTTAAACTCTCTAGCCAATCAGCTTTAAAGCTTTGGTGTGAATTAACCAATAGTATTCTCTTATTGTTTGCCTTGCCTATATATTTTACTTTGGGGGATCATTTTGCCTTCAGTATAAACATATTTCCAGAGGTTTGGGATAAAATAATGGTGCGGCTGACCTTTCCTCTCTGGTGTGGCGGGATGAAGGCAGATGGGGGCAGAAAGGCTCCTACACAAGATTTAGTGGTAACACAGGGATCAACAGAACCCTGAGGGAGAAGAGATGAAATGTCACATTGGCTATCAGAGAGAGGGCTCAGTGTGTGTGCATGTCTGTGAGAGAGTTGTGTTCCACTAGACATAATGCTTCTTCATCTGCATGTATGTAAAAAATTACTTTCTGTTACAGCGTCACATTGTGCAGAGGGCAACTCATCGGTTCTTACTGAAAGAGAATTCTTTCGGTGTAATAAGTGTTGGTTCTGCCTTAACCAGTGTGTGTGTGTGTGTGTGTGTGTGTGTGTGCATGTGTGTTTGTGTGTGTGTGTTGTGTGTGCATGTGTGTTTGTGTGTGTGTTTGTTTGTTTGTTTGTGTGTGTTTGCGTGTGTGTGTTTGTTTGTGTGTGTGTGTTTGTGTGTGTGTGTGTTTGTTTGCGTGTGTGTGTTTGCGTGTGTGTGTTTGCGTGTGTTTGTTTGTGTGTGTGTGTTTGCATGTGTGTGTTTGCGTGTGTGTTTGCGTGTGTGTGTAAGTATGCCCTACAGGGTGACCAGCCTCTTTCATTCTATTTAACTGTGTGAAACCTCATTACCAACGACTCACGGCAGCCTTTTCTTCTTTATTGTCATTTAGAGTTAGCATGAAAGGCACTGTGAACCCATTTGACTTTTCTAGTGAGAAATGGCAGTGAAACGGCAGAGTGTGATTCCATGCGTCAGGATTTGGTTGGATCCCATACAGTGGGAGTTTTCCAGAATGGAACCTGGTGTTGGAGGGATTAAAAATATACAAGGGATTTGTGATATCAGCCAAAGACAAACTTTTGTTTTTCCCGTTTGATTACTGTACAGTGATCATGCACAATCAAACCAGTTACAGTAATAAGAAAGCTCCTTAAGCCGACCAATCACGGTTGTTAATCTCCAGTTGTTCTGGATTGCTATTTGTTAATGTCAGAACAAACATTGTAAGTGGCTTCTAAGACAGTTTTCAAATCAGCATATTAAAAATCATATGACATTATGTCACCAAATGACAGAATCGCCAGATTTATTTTTATCTGAAACGTATCTATTAAGATCCTCACGCACCCACAGCATGAAACAGTATGGATTTATTGTTGCTTTTATTGCAATTCCTCTGTTGCTGACTCTGCTTATTAGCAGAACTCGATCTGCAGGAGTGTGATGCTAATCCTATGGGAAATCAATGGCTAATCAGAACGAGGGTCATCCAAATCTCCCACAGTGATTCTGCCACGGGCACTTCGGTGGCTCTGCAGCCAAATGAAAACGTGCAGTAAAGATGGACGACCTCGGACCTTAATCACATAACCAGTCAGAGATAAACAGTCCTGCTTAGCAAAGAAGTAATGTGATCGAAATCAGCCCGGAAGACAAACTCCAAACGATCCCTCTGAGAATTTGCTGTTTGTTTGTGTTTAATGAGTTTTTTAGTGCGGTGTGACACAGGAAATGGGCTCGAGTTCAGACTGCTAACCTCAGTTATCTACCAGATAGAGAGATGGTGAGACGCAAGCATGAGTTTGACAGTGGAGAGAAGCTAATGTGCATTTGGATAATATAAATAGTGTTTTTTTAGATTACCGTATCACCCTTTATTATAACAAATACCGCAAATGACTTTCGAATTGAGAAAATGGCGGGTTGTGATGCTCAATAATGTTGTAGAGAGATGCTAGGAAAACAAAAATCTGTTTGATTTAGCCGAGTGGAATAAACAGAGATATCAAAAACCTCACGACAGCTGCTTATTACTACAAAGAGTGCTCGATGACACAGACGAGGGCAACATTTCCCAGAGAGCCGAGCTGTATTGGTTGCGCTATTGATTGGTTGGTGAAGAGGTCCTCGTGCTACAAAAGCCGGCGTCCGCTCCTCCATTACAATAATTGCGTAGTGCATCACATCTGTCGCATCAGCTCTGCCATAACCAACGAATACACAGTGACAGTAATTATTGTCCTTTGTTTAAAACCGCCTTTCACCCTTTTAAATGCTATAAAAGATCTAGCAGGCCTGGCTTCAAGGCAAATAAACAGAATTCATTACAGAGGATGAAAAATGCAAATGTTTTTGATGGGTAATTCCCTTTTATGAAACCATATGGTGCATGTGTGGGTTATCCACATTTAGGTTTGCACGCAAAAGAAATATACTGTGACCTCAGTATTTGGAGCATCTGAGTTACAGTAGCTGGAAAAATATGGTTATTTATGAGATATAAATTAACTTTGTAGGTTATTGCTCCTTATTTCTAAAGGTAATGTATTTATCCAGGAAATTAACTGTTCTACATTTAATTCTCACAATCAAGTAAGTTTATAATAATGATTTCTAATTTGATCTGTCAAACTGTAAGTAAAATGACATGCAATTTTATGTTTCAAACAGAGATGGTGATGGAGAGGCAAAAGTTACAGATGGCAGCTTTAAATTAAGTTCAGTTCTAAATGATGCAGAACAAACTGTTGTAAATTATTCAAGAAACAAACATGTAGGAACACAAACATGTACAATTGCATGTACAAATGTTTTCTTCTGATCAGATAGCTGACCCCTCTTACCTCTGGGGCTTTACTACTGTATCTGTTTGTCACGCTGGGCATGCCCTGAAGAAACCCACTTTTATAAAGCAAACATTTGAAATGAGCATTTTCACAAAAGGGCAGCGGAGTTCTCTTGTCAGAGACGTTTAAAGGTCACCAGGTTTCCTTCTGAATGCTGTGATGTCACTCATCTCTGCTCACTCTTACAGTCAGCGAGGACGTCTGAAATTTAGAGAACTCGTCTCTGTCTCCGGCTACATTACAAGGGTCATTTAGCGCAGAGATTGAGGGCCGTAATTGGTTATTGGAGGTCTGACACTGAAATATGGGCAGTCCCAGTTAACATGGAACATTTTCAGAACATTGGCTAGCGTACTCTAAAAGTTCTCTCAAAGTCATCAAAAGCTCTCATCAAAAGATTCTAACCAAGCAATTATTTTAATATATCATTTTAATACAACATTTGTAATGTTTTTGTTCCGTAATGGAAACACTGGGGAAATGTTCTTACAACCTAAAATTATTAGCTGGGTAATTGGTTATGGGAGGAGGAAATATGGGCAGTGTCTCTAAACTGAGAAAGCATGAGTTATATCCACCCATACACAGTCAGACAGTCACTTCAGATCTTGTCTGGAAGAAAAAGCTGAGAGGACGGGCGCTGATGCATGCAGGCTCAACCTCAATGTGTCCGTCTGCCGTTCTACTGGGGCCGGTAGAGCATGTCGTGGATATCCGTCTCCAAACCAGCCAGGAAGGGTCTCCTCCTGAGACAAGCTGCGATTGGTTGGGAGGTGTGCGTTCCCACCCGTGCCAAGAGGGAGAGATGGGTGGCGTTTTTGATGGGCTACATGCTTACATGGATGAGTTGGCTAAGCCGGGAGATAACAGAGACATGTAGTGGCTTTGAGAATGAGGCGAAGGTTCAGTAGAGAAGATCTCCAGCTGTTGTGAGTGTGTAATCATTGATGGAGAGGCCAAAGTCATACTTCAGACAAGCACCCAAGCTTGACTTAAATTCCAGCTCTTTTTTTAAAGGCTCTTTTTTTCCCCAGAAACAACAGTAAAGTGGTCTAAATATATTTCAATATTTTTATATCTTCTATGGAATGTACAGGACGTAAAATCGTAATCGTGCCCTGTCTGCCACTTTTTCATACAGCGGTGACAGTAGGTAACAGAGAGGAATGAGATGGAATGGGATTTGAAAATGTCCTGAGCCACTCGAACTTCCATCGTCCACGAGAGCACCACAGCTCAATGTGTGAGAGCATGTGATCCACTAAGCCGCACCTCCAGGAACATTCAGTAAATATAATATACAGCTCTCTAATTTCTCTCTACCCTGCAGAAACCTTCAGCAATTGATGTTGTTGATTAATTCTACCTAATAGCAATTGTTGTGTTTAAATAATACATTAAACGCACACTTTACTGTAAATAACAGCCTTGTGACTCTATAAATATCTCGACATTGAACAGTCAGACTGCACAGCTTGACTTCTTAATAGCTTATGTGGCGTTTACTGTAAGTGCTGTAATATTGATGTATTTCTGCTCTGTTATATACCTCCACAGCTTATCTATCATCACAATGTAGATATCCCACATTACAGGCAAACTGTGTGTCAAATCTCTCATTTCACAGTGTGAGCTACAAGCACAGCTCAGCACGGATCTTCACCACATTAAGTGTATTCAATTTCAGTATGACATCTGGTCATTATCATCTCACTTTCTGCCTCCCCATACTCCCTCTGTGTAAACAAATGCACTTAAAAACCTCACCTGCTACTTACATATACCCACATCTTCAAGCCCCTCACATCATCATAGCTCTCCCTCTAATCCAAGCCCCTGTGAATGTGAAGTTCCATGTTTCTGAGTGACCACAGCTGTAATCTTTCTACTACACTGTATGTCTGTCCTCACTCCAGCCGCACAGGGCACCACCTGGATCACTGCATCTCATTTACATTTATGCATCTGGCAGAAGCTTTTCATCCAAAGCGATTTGTTCACTGGGAATCAAACCCATGACCATGGCATTGTTAACACCATGCTGTAGCAGCTGAGCTACAGAAAACCATGCCTGTTTTTTATTTAGACACTTTACATCACACGTTAAATGTTTTAATGTCTTTTTATATAACACAAGTCTCACACAAGTCTCACATATTTAAAAAAAAGATGCATGTAACCTTGCCATATTTGCATCCACTACGTTTTACCAAGTGATTTGTGCCAAATTTGACTGGACAAACAACAAAAGGTTGTTTGAAGGATGTGTGGACACTCAGAACTTCAGAACTACACAGTAATGAATCCACCACAGAAAGACAGATAAGAGTCATCACCCAATAGGAAACCACTGTTTCCCTGCAATTACAAAAAAAAGCCATGAATCCTCGCAGAACATATCCCATCATCACAGACCATAATGACAAACACATTGAGAGAGTGTGGAGAGATAAACGGGTAAAGATCAAGTCTGTTCATTTACAAAAACACTAAATACAAATGATTCACAGCTTTAGATTCACAGCTTTAGAATCCTCCAGATTTTATGGATTGTATTATTTCTTTATAATTGGTGTCGAGAAATCTTAATTTGCTAATGTGATGCAGTAATTTGTGTGTGTTAAACAGTCATACAAAAGGTCTTTATATATAATTAGGGACTACCGTAAAAACAGGCTGTAAAAGAGCTGTACATCTCATGGATCATCATATTAGTGAGGAATTCTTTAGCTTGAAATAGTATTACAATATACTAACAAATGGAAAGAGAGAGAGAAGGCTAATTACATTGATTGTGTTTGTTACGTGAATGTTTGAAGTCAAAATCAGTGTATTCAGATTTGCTTTGTAAAACTTCAACACAATAACTTACAGTGTGCAGTATTATAAAAATACACACTGCACACAGGAAAACACATTCAGGTAAATTAAGATCAGAGAGGGAACAATCGCATGTTCATTTGAATTAAACATGTTTATTATTTATTTCAGAAGACATGGTTCAGGGAACGGATGGAATTAAACATTGGCTCATCTGAAAAGCATGATGGGCAATAAAGATGCAGAAGTGAGACTCACAGATAACATTGTGTTGGGCATCATTACAGTTACAAGTGTTTTACTTTGAATTACATTTGATGAGCCTTCAAACTTCTGAAGTTTTATGTCATATTTAAATATTTCGTGGAAGTACTGCGGGAAATACAAGAGAGTTATGACGGAAATTACTGCACAGAAGAAACGTGTACAGTAAATGAATTGTGTTCTGTCTTACTGGCTACATTTTGCATTGTTATGTGTTGTTTGTTGTTTTTAGTTTTGCTTTGATAAGGCAGTAAGCGGCAAGTACCCTTACTAGTAAGCATCTGATTAAAATGATTGCCTTTAAGTATCTACAGACTTTTTTTAAACCTGATGGTCAAGAATACATCAAATATTTAACTATTATCTAGCAAATTAACTAGATGAGGTATAGTGCCAAGGAAATGGTAGAATTTAAAAAGCAATACATCCATATTCAAATTACCCATGCAGCAGGCAAGGCTGTTTGGTTTTTCTTATTTTTTTGCATCTTAAAAACACAATATGGGATGCATGATCTCCAGAGATACCGTATACACAAGGAGTTTAAACTTTTCATTCACCCCTGGGAAAAGGAACAGTAGCTAGATCACAGAAAATGTATACTTATATTTTCCCATAAACCCTGGAAAATATTATCTTTGACCACGTCTATCATAACAGTTCAGGCTTCATGTTTATTCACACTGAATCTACCTGTTTAATCTTACTGTATGCTTATTTACATCTGTATGTATTTATTGTATTTACACCAGCAGGGTAATTTTTACTCTCGGCTGTTTCAAACAGAACTGTGATTCTGTGATTTCTAGCTTGTTCTATTTTGTTTGTCTCATTGATAAATATATTAAAATATAAAGTGAAACTTATTCTGTTTTGTGGACTTTTTCATGAGTATACTTAAGATTCAAGAACTATTTCAGGAAGGTAACATGTATATTATTCCAGACAGGTTACAACAGATATAGTTTAAATACTTGGCACTTTGTCATATAAATACTTTATATTACAGTTTATACATAATGATTGATATAAACGCACAATAACTCAGTCCGGCTCAAAAGGCAACTGAGTTCAGTCATGGACCATTTTGTTAACTTAATATTGATTCAGCTTTTTACTGTACACAACTAACAGACACAATAACCCACAAACAAAAAGTTTGTATTGATGCCCCAGCGAATTCAGAAAACAAGGCAATCTTGTTGTTTCTAGGTTGTTTCTTGGGTTGCTGGGTTCTAACTTTAGTAAAGATTGAACTGCATTTCAGGCTGTACTCACCAATATTGAGTTTGCTGGAGAGATTTGTGTTGTTCCATTTCAGAGGCACAAAATACATTGTGATAATCACATAATGTGTGATGTTTAAATATGTGATGTCATACCAGAAAGGGGCTGTTATTGTGTCAGTGCAATTCAGATGTAATTATCTGAATGATTATCTTTACAGTAAAGGATCATTAACATTTGAAAGGATTGTTATGGAAGCTATCTGAGGACACATTCTGCTGCTAATGGTAATGAACATTTTGCTGGAGTATAAGGTGCATAATACCCATAATTGCAAAATCCTTTCACAGTTTTTATTATATAACAAATTACAGTTCTTATTTAATTTATTTTTGAGATTTTACACCATTTTACTGTGAAGAAAAACCATCATCCATTATTTTAACATGTTCTTTTTTTATCCGACTGGGCAAATGTATCTGTTTTGTCCACCTGGTATTATCTGGAGCACACAAACCTATTATCTAATTTTATTATATCCACTCATTACAGATAAGCACGAGTGTTTACACTAATCTTCTGCTATCTTTTGTTTTCCATAGCCAGTGATGTAAAAAATACACAGTCACATAAGTTAAACAAAGTATTGTGTCAAGATTTTAAAGATATCTAGCCAAGAACATATTTGAGTGAAAGTAAAACAGCTTGCACAGTTAACGGAGTATGTGATAGTAACAAAACCTTTCTCCTTAGCTTAAAATAGAGTGATGAAATCAAGAGACAATTTTCTAATTAAAGCCACTTTGAGGCACAAATTGGGCAAAGCAACCTGATTAGTTCGACCTTGTTAATTTCTCCATGTCTGGATTACAGGGTTTCAGTATTATAACTGTTATGCACAGTTAAGAGACTTTAAAATTGCCTGATGCAATCTGACCTCTTTCTTCCACAAACCCATAGCGCGGCCTGTCCAGAACATGGGCCATCCAGACACCTGACTATGATGACACCTCCACCCCTTAACCCTTCCTGGATGGCCACCATCCCTAACATCCACTCTCTGTATGGTACTTTACCTTTTACAACACCATGGCCCTATACCATGAGTCGCTCTCTAAGTGCCTTTCCAAGCTGCTTGTCCTACAGCTGCATGCGGGGATCTGCTTTCTTTCTTATCCAAGTTTGTCATGTTGGAAGCAACCTGACCGTTCACCACAGAATCTCGTATCAGTATGCCCACTTTGAGAATGTGCTGACGGACATTGTGGACTTCCTGAGGGAGTATCCCACTTTAAACAGTGTTGATGAGACTGAAAGAAGAGCTTAGTGTCACGCAAGACATCTACAAGGCATCCGTGCCCACTGGGACTTGCTGTAAGATGCCCACATCTTACTACAGTTCCCTCGACATCATGGATCAATGGAAGGTGAAGACAAATGAATGTGAACTTTCAGCCTTGTGGACTAGAAAATAAACTCCCTATAAACACACTTTACACACACTCATTAGTTCATTTGATTTGTATTCTAATAACATCTAACAGTAAACATATATCCATCCCAGCAGAATTCTTTAAAATGTGTTAATATACAGCACTTGTATACAATATTTCTCATGGATCTTAATGTATCTTTACTATTGAGAGGGAATAAAATTTATAAAAAGTATTGTATCAGTTTAACTTATAAATATACAATAAATTGAATTGGGTAATTGGGTAAAAGTTGGAAAGATGAAGAAAGACAAGGAAATCTTCTTTATGGAGAAAGAGAATGATGGGATAAGCAGAAAAATATGTGCTCAGTTTAAAGTAACAAAACACTCATTATAATCTTTTAACAGTTCCTGAGAAAAGACTGATTCAGATCATTAAAAGACTCTTTATATTTAACAGACTGTGATCTTCTTCTGTCAACTGTCTTTAAAAATCCATCAGAGAGAGTTTGAGATCCCCCACTGCATGTTATTTATTCCTCATGGCAGGTTTCTTCTCTGCAAATCTCACCCATCCGCAGGCAGGTGCAGTGGGCAACAAAATATTACGTTCCTCACCTACAGCAGTGGAGTCAGTATCCGGGCGCTCCCCAACACCCCGGCCAACCCCCCGCCTGCCGTCTGCTTGTGCAGTGAGGAAATGCAGGACCCTGCACACGGCTAACAGCAGCAGTTACAAGCGTCTGAACACAGATCAGCTGTGGAGAACGTCACAGTGCTTAAATCAATCAGTCTTTAGCTTGAATGCCTCTAATGACACGTCGTTTTCAAGTCAGGCTCAGAATCTGCAGCTTGCCTTAAAACTGGTGTAGTCATGAATCTGTTCCCTATTCTGTTCTTGAATATAACAGGTCTGGACACAATTCATCATTAACTTTCTTTAATTATAATAAAACGTGCTCAAGCACTAAATAACAGTGCCATTAGCACAAATGAAACTCGCCTGTGTATTGAAGCAAAACCCGCTCGTCAGCTCCAGTTCTATAGACTGTTGCTGTATGTGTGACTTTCCCAACAGTGCCGGAGGTAATGGTCTCACTTGCTGGCTCACATGTTTTGCTTATTTAAGAGTCAGAGACAGTTACACTCAATTCTGAGCTAGTTTACTACAATTAGTGAGCAGACAAGTTTATCTATTAGCATTTTGTTAAGTAATTTAGGAGCTTCTGTGAATTTGTTTGTTCATTGATGCACTTGTCCAGTCACCTCAGCAGCCAGTCAGTAAAAACATCAGGGTGCAAAGAGTTTGTTAATTGACAAACTTCTATATAACTCTTACTAGAGCTATTTTACAGCATTTTCTCAGAGGTTGTTGTCTCAGCTTGGCTCTTTTAAAGGTTATTTCACCCAAAAATGTGAATTCTCTCATCATTTATTTACCCTCATGTTATTGAAAACACTTTCTTCCTTTTTTTGGACACTAAAGATATTTTGAAGAATTTTTATGTTTTAATTGAGGTAGATTTTTGCTGTCATGCTTCAGTATCATTAAAACACTATTGCAGCTGTCCATAATGTGTGTGTATATGTATGTCTTCTGAAGCCATACATAAATGTTTGAATAATGTTTATATAACCAAACCATAATGTTAAAAAGCTGAACTTTTAGAACTTTCAAAATAACATTTTTAATGTTTTTGTTACTTAATGGAAATGTTAGGGAAATGTTCATACAACCTAAAATTGTTAGCTGGGTATTATACAAAAGTCTTGTATTGTATGTTATTGTATAAAAAACTATAAATATACAACATGTACATTATTTTGTACGTTTATATTTACACAAGTGACTTAAAGTGATCAAAATGATCATTTTGTGATCAGTGGAGGAAAGAAATCATACAGGTTTGAACATTTTTATGATATCAAAACAACATCCGCGTGCAACATGTCGGCCACTCAACTTAAAGTCTACTGTTTCTTACAGGACAATCAGGACAGACTGTGTATTTGTACAGTATATGGGCTCTGTTTTCATTCTGTGGGATGACATTGTAAGTATGCACAGTATTGGCTCCCAATAATGTGTTCACCTTTTGTTGTATTTAGTAATTTTTTAATTGTTTTTTCAACAATGCAATTTATAAGTAATCTCCCTCTAGCATCTTGTAAATACACACTCCTGGTTTTCAAGAGAGCCGTGTCAGTACAGAAGACAGCATGCATGGTAAACATTCAGGATTATTATTCATTTGATGCAGCTTTTAATTGAGGTGGGACCGAGGGGATCTCTCTCTGCAGTGAAAGATTGGAAGTGCTGTACAACAAATCAAAATGTGTCACAGCAGCCAATCGGGCTCGCCGGGAATTATGGAGGAGATTCGAATAGTGATGACAATTAATGAAAAACATGATCCAAATATGACAAAAATAAACTGAGAGGACCAAACAAATATGGCGATTTAGAAAAGATCACAAAACCCCAAAATGGAGCATGTCGAGAAAAAGAGAGGAAAAAGAAGGAAAAAATAAGCGCCTTGCATGACAGGAAACGCTGGCAGAGAAAAGCAGGAGGGGGGGTGGAGAGGAAAGGGGGAGACTGGGAATCATAAAAAGAGGAAAGCGCATTTATAAACACGTCTCTATAGTAACCAACTGGTTATTTGGCTGGTAAGAGAGGAGGAGAGCAGGGGAGGGCATCAGGGAGATGCGTTTACCATAGACCTGTTATTTCCGAGAGGAAAGAGAATATGGGGATAAAAAGACTAGAGACATGCTAATATGAAAACGATGGATTGAGAGAAGGCTTGTATTAAGGGAAAGAGCACAGAATACCAAATGAAGGCGAGTAATAGGACAAAACTATAGGGAAATAGAAAAAAAATAGGAAGACAAGATTATCAAACAAATTTCAATGGGCCTCGAGATCTGTCAGCAGAGTGCAGAATAACTTTTATCTGATTTTCATGATAAAAAGTGAAGAAAAAATGTTTTTAGTGCTGTTGTTGTAGGAAATTTAGCTTGTGGTTGTCTAACACAAATCTGTTTGTTTGTTCTGTCTGGCAGGGTTAGGAGTTGAGAACCATTCAGTATTTAGAGCCAGTTCAGTTTAAAATGAAAAACATTGGTTTTTGGTTTGGTGTGCTCATGTTAAATGTTGTGCTGCTGTTGTGCTCATTTTCTGTTTATGTTATATTACATTATATATTATGTAATGTTATGTTAATACTTTTTTATGTTAAATTATAGGATTAATATTTAGGTGGGCTTCGTTACATTACGATTAAAGTTTTGCTGTGATTCAGACAGTGAGGTGAATGACACTTTTTCTGTCATCTCTTTTTTTAAAATGAGGTTTTACCTCTGTGCTGTGTGTGTGATACATAAACTCAAAGCCTCACAGGCCAGTTGTATTGTGTAGCGGTCTGGTTTCACAAAAGCCTTCCAGCTGGAGACGGGGCAGGAATTGTAGTGGAATTTAAATTGGATCGTCTTTTGCTTCAATTTTTAAGCCAACTGCTGCCTCAGATTTAGAAATTGTATTGGAATTGACCTCATCTGTGCCAGAGTAATTTTGTTTGATGCCTTTACAGGACAGAACACACACAATCAAGCGCACACTTTGCTTTGTCCCGCATGTCCCCTGTTTTGTGGGTTTGGATGTAATGCTCCAATGCTCTCTGAAAGTTCTCTCAGTTCTCAAAAACCTTCCTGCAGTAATGTAGTAGAACTTCTTTTTAACATTAAATATCAAGAACATAATTTTTAAGTTGTTACACAAAAAGTTACAGAATTAAAAACATGTTTGAATAGCATTTTTGTAACCAAGCATTAACGTTAATACAACGTTGGACGATTTAAACAAGAACATTCAAAACAACATTTTTAATGTTTGTGTTACTTAACAGAAACATAAGGAACTGTTCTCACAGTTTACAACAATTGTTAGCTGGGAAGCGTCTTTTGCAGCCGTATGCTGGTGGCTGTTTATCGCTGTCTCCTGGGGTTCTTGCGTATCGGGACACCCAAGAATAATAGCAGAGTCTCAGTCTCACCAGCTCCAGCGCAACCCCTGGAGACCAGTTCCCATGATGAGGGAAAATGAAAACTTCTATCCTACAATAAACCATGAATCACATGTGGGCTCCCACAGGAAGAGCCCGGGCACACCGCGAGGCTTGAACTACAGCGAGTCGAGTATTAACAGCCGTGTACCACTGTCTTTATGAGTGATGGTGCAGGCCTCCAAAGGGAGTTTTCTCCTTAATTCATAAGCTGGAGAAGGTGCAACAGCACCCAGTGTGAGCAGAACAAAACGTGACCAGGCCCAGCAGGGCTCCGTGGACCTATAAAAACATGTTGTCAAGATTAATTGGCAGAACAAATCTACTTATGCAGCCTGGATGTGTCATGATCAGCGGCAGCCTCGAGGTGACATATTGCTTATGTTTTGACTGTTGCATTCTGGGAAGGGCCCATGGGGAAATGTGTGAGGAGCTAATAGTCGTCTGAGATGACACTTATAGCTACTGTTCTAACTGTTAGGCTGTCATACCCCACAGGTGCTGCTTAAAAGCAAAGAAAGAAAAACTGACCTCTGTGGAGAACACGTTTGCTGTGTTAGATTTCAGCAGCGTCCTCTCTTTGTTGAGGAAGAGGAAGGACCGATTTCAATTAACACTTTATAGAGCAATAGCAGAGTTTATGTACTCTCTCAATGTTTGTAGCAGATGTAATGCCAGCTCTTTTTTAAGTGAACTGTGCTTTCCTGCCTAAGTGAGAGAGTATTCAGTGATGCCAGATATTGTGAAACACAACAAAGTGTCCAGACTCCAGCCTTGTCCACACAGAAATATTGCCATTATTTAGCAATTATAATTTCTAAATGCCCTCGTAGAATCAGAGAGACTCAGAAAGCTCACAATGTTCCTCTGGCAATTATGACTGAGGCTTTATTGGGATTTACTTCAACAAAGAAAGTTTGTTTTTCAGTTCATTCCATTTCCTGTAAACTCTGGTCCAGGTTTTGTTTGATGCACATTCTAAAAAGAATTAGTTACATTAAGCATTCCATCTTATATATATATATATATATTTATTTATTTTCTCCCACCAGTTTCTCCCACTTCCAAAATCCCAATTTAAGCCTGATTATGTTACTGTTACTGGAATAAAATGGAATTAAAAACTGGAATTAAAAAGCTCTTTTTGAGAGCACTGTGATGGCTCACACGGCTTAGTGGACACGTCTAAAACAAGACTGGGAAGAACAAAAGTGCAAAAAAAACAAATATAGCAAAGAAAGAAAAAGCAAAACAGTTGTCTTTCCCCGGAAGCCAAAATAAAACAAACTAAACATAAGATCAGGAGAGCTGAAATAAAAGACTTGAATTCTTTTTGCCAGACATAGTTGTTTCAGGACAAAATGGCCACAGACTTCCTGCGGCTTTCAGCTGGCTCTGTTAAGTTCTCACATCCCTGTTTTGTGCCCACAAGCCCTGGAAGAAGCGTTTTTCCCTGAGCAGTGGTGCATCTCCACGTAATCCAGCTAATCCAGCATCTCTCCACATGCAGCTCTGGGAATCTTTCTTCTGCGCTTTGATCGATGAGAAGCTCTCCTGACTTGTTCTCCATCACTAAAGTTCAGGCTGGTTCTCCAAACCCTCCACTGACCCTCCAGGACAGCCAGAAACAGGCAGAAGACTTTATCCTCTCCAAAAATATTCAAATCTCCAGTGGGAAGCATTTGTTTG
The DNA here is from genome assembly GCA_036877525.1 of Chromobotia macracanthus. NCBI lineage: Eukaryota > Metazoa > Chordata > Actinopteri > Cypriniformes > Botiidae > Chromobotia > Chromobotia macracanthus. Next base: position 2,186,647 of record JAZGTH010000069.1, read on the forward strand.
CTTCCTTCAAAAAGAGGCAGAAAATGATTTCTGATTCTGGTTTGCATATATAGTTTGTGAGTTTTAGCGACTGTTGCGTTCTCTAAATATTATTCACGTTTTGTTGCATTCTGATTGGTGTGCTATCAAAGCTTCTGAATGGAACTACCATTTGTTTTTGAATATGCTAATACTGCCGCATCTTGTTGTGAAGTATGCAAATGAGGACAAACTGCTTGCAGGCGTATGTCCAACACTCAGTTATCCACACACACACACACACACACACACACACACACACACACACACACACACACACACACACACACACACACACACACACAGGCAAGATATAACTGCTTTGGCAGCTGGTCTCCATGGTCAGTCAGTATGCTGTAGACTTAAGTTCTTTTTCTTCCTTAATTAGTAAATCATTGATTAATAATGCAAAGTAATGAAATAGGTTTTCATCTTCTCCATCGTCTGTTTAAATATTCAGCTGAAATGAATATGTTTGGGTTGGAATTTTCTGTCTCTTTCCTGCTCAGTCCACTGAATCTGGCCCCGGGTTCATTTGCCTAATAAGTAGCAGATATGTTTTAATTAGTGGCAAAGGCTACAGCGTATCACTGGCGTAACTCAGGACAGTTTATTTGCTAAATGAACTTGTTTACAAGACTTCTGAGTATGTGTGAGGCAATGGTGGGACCAGAGGAGGTTTCAAGTTTGTTTAGTAACACAATGGTGTCATGTTTTCCTATAAGAAAAAGTTTGACAATGTACAGAGCAGATACAGAGTTCCCCACCTCTTTTGCTTTGAGATCTTGTGTTATTCTGTTTCTGCTTCTGTTCCTCTATATGAGAAATCTTTCCTTTCACGTTCACTCCAGACTCATGGAACAGATCTTTATGTTAATCATCTCAGTATTTTATCATCTCAGAGGTGAAGTCAGTAAACAACACAACACAGTTTAACCAGATGCAAAGCATTAACTCAATGATCTTTTCAGCACAAACATGTTGTTTGCCTGGTGCAATCAAACTTCATTTGATTTGTGAATGAAATCTGAAACTTCAAATTTCATTCACAGAAAGCAGACAGCAACGTGCATTTTATGTAATGCTGCAATCCATAACTATATTTGGTTAAAAATGATAAAAATAAGTTATTGAGCAAGTACATGAGAGATCTCCTTACCTTACCTGATTCCCAGTGGTATGATTATGATTTATAATTTGAGCTGCCGGGTCCGATTTCATTGGAAATGTCCGCCTGTAAATAGAAAGAAGATCCAGCTACTATTTCACATGTCTGGATACTGTAGATGGTGCAGCGTTTGTAGCTTGTACTTAAAGAAGTTGTCCAGAATTTAAACTTGTCACCCATGTTAAAAAAATAACTCTGCAAGTAACCTGCAATTTTATGTTTCAAACTGAGATGGTGGTAGAGAGACAAAAGTTACAGATTGCAGCTTTAAAAGATCACATCAACATTAAGTCACCAAATGATGAAGCAGTATAATCAGATATATGTCCAGTTGTGTGATTCAGACTAGCAAACTTTCAGCATTTTAAAGATGAATGTGAAGCGCAATGGTGAAGCAACTCTGTACGTTCCCAGTAAAATACGGCATGTTGTTGTAGGTTTACTGCATTTGCGGTATGCAAATAGCGTTCAGTTATAGACATGTTTTTTCACCAGAAATAGCAGAAAACATGAGCGTTTGACGACATTAGCATAGTGTAGTCATGAGAACTGCTGCTGAGGAAGCACTTGCCTGTTTTTCCTCCAGATGAGCTCTCAAACGCTCCAGATCTGTCTCCTAAACAACTGGATCTGATCCTCTCATTTCTGACTCACTGGAAACTCATTAGTGTCCAAACTGCTGTGAGTTATTAGCTAAACGACTGCTGATGTTCATTCTTAAAGGGACGGGGCTTTTCTCCTAATTGGTTTGTTGATTTATTATGTTTATGTCTTGGATGTGTTTAACTTTAATGTTTTTTTTGTCTTTTTCCTTTTTCGTTTTTGATGTAGTTAGCACATTTCAGTTCAGGTTAGTTCAATTTAGCAATATAATGGTTTTGTTTTTCCTTCTTTCTAATCTACTATTTTAACGCAGTTTGAGAATATAGAATTTGTGCATTTTTTAGTGCTGTTACAAATGTCTGTGTAACAGATTTGCACATATACAGACTGAGACGGAATATTTGTGATGTGGTAATAGATAATGACCTAGTTACCCTTCAGCATTATTTGCAGATCAGTAATCAAATGTAAGCAAATTTGTCACAATGAATTTTAACTCCTTTGTAGGAACAGTCGGATTTGCTTCCATTGAGGCACCTGTGGAATGCTGGAACATGTTGGAATGTTCTCAGATGTTTCTTGTAAACATGAATCAGGTTTTGCACAAACATAGTCTGTGCCAGCATGAATGCATGCTGTCATTAAAACAAAAGATGAATTACTATGAAATTATGAAATTCATTTTAAACTTTCACTTGAATTGTTTTCATTAGTGATTTCAGAGGTTTGGACCCCACTGATTTGAATAACAAAAAAGTATAAAATAAAAAAGAAAAATGGCACCTCACATACAATTTTGTAATGTAATGAAAATGTTAGGGAAACATTCCTACAACCTAAAATTGTTAGCTGGGATATCAACAGTGTTGGAATGTAACAGTAAGCCACTGATTTCCATATTTTATACATAAACCCAGAGAGAGTAAAAGAGAAATGACAGGAGAACTGTTGTGACAGATGAAACACCTGGGCCAGGCTGGTTGCAGGTGCGAGAGTAATAAATTCTGAGCACTGCGGCGTGGGCACTAGCTGTTGGTTGTAATTGCGGGCATCCTCCCTTAGTAATTGTGCGGATAATGAAGACACAGAGGAACCACGGAAAACCATCTGTGCGGTTATGAGATGGTAACATCCACCAGAACCTGATAAAACACAGAGAGAGAGAGACCGAGATGTTGGCTGGATGTTGCCGTTTGAAAGGATGTTTATGATTATGGGATGTTCTGGCTGGTGCTTGGATATATAATCAAACCCTCTGGCTGTTTTCAGCCGCTGTCTTGACTTGAAAGCAAGACCTGACACAGATCTGGGAATACTTTCACATTTTGTGAAGCTGAGCTGGTGTGAGGGAGAGAGAGCTACAGTGTTTGTAAGCCCACTCATGTATGCGTGTATGGACTTTCTGAGCTCCCCTCAGGTGTGAGTGTGTGCCTTTGCAAAACATATTTCAGAAATGCAGATGGTCTGCATAATGGGCTAAAGCCGTCCCTTCCCCACATGTCAAAGGAATAATTCAATTTGGAGGACAAACACAGAGCAGAAAAACAAGAGAGCAAGAGTGAGAT
>JAZGTH010000069.1:2192500-2425000 GCA_036877525.1 Chromobotia macracanthus
CTCTTCAGTGTAAACGCATCAGAGCGGAGAGAAACCCACTGACAGAACAACAATGAGGTCACCGGAGGGGAGGGCCACAGAGAGCGTCCGCTACAGAATGAGGAACCCGGACTGTGCTGCGAACTTAAGGCTTGTTTTCTGCTTCAACTTTTGACACGTGACAGTAGAGACAAGAATAGATCTTCTTTCTGTTTACAGTGACATTTTCTGTAAAATCAGACCCGACAGCTCAAATTATAAATGATTAGGAAAAGTGAGCGAGAACATAGAGGTGAGTGACCTCTCTGGCTGTGGGCCACAGTCGTGTGACATCACTCTTCTCTTCTGCAGAGACGCGTTTCTTGTTCCCTTTTCTTTGCCGCTGTTTTGTATCCCTGTTTGTTTTCTCTCATGCTCCACTGCTCTGCTGCAGAGAGAGAGAGAGAGAGAGAGAGAGAGAGAGAGGTGATATAAAATGGCCTGCTGAAAAAACTAGTGAGCTGCCTACTTAGTTAGGATGTTGACATCTAATTAGTAATCAATGTATCTCAAATAAATGGTTAATAGATTGATTTTAGTGCATGTTTACTTAATGAGTGTTTTTATTATTACTTTCAGTACTGAATGAATTAGCTCTTGGGTTTTTCTTGCTTTCTCCATCTTGAATGTTTTGTTCATTGCAATGCATCATGGATTGCATTTACTGTGAAGGACATGTGCAGTGCTGCTTCAGAATCTGGCCAAAATAAGACACCTTAGAGCATATTCATGCTGTCATTTTGTAACAAAGAACAGAGCTCTAACGTTGTTTTCTTACAGGGACTCTAAGCTGTTTTCGTCGTGTCCTACACAGGGACAAAACTATAAAATGGTCCATTGTTTTCTACTGAGATAAACCAACCTGCTGCTGTGGGGATCGGCTAACACTGATGGTTCAGACCACTGTCTTCTATGCAGGGCTGGCTTTTGTTCTTTCCTGTTTTAAAAATCATAATATTCACTCTTGCTCTCTATTGAACACAGTTGTTGCATCTATTAAAGCGGTGCATTATTGATTCATTCAGTTATCCTGCACAACTGTGAATGAATCTAACACTGGATTCTGCACCTGTAAGCTACCCCTGTTCAGCTACAGCAGCTGCAGATTATGTATGACTGCTTAAATATTTAGCTTTAGACAAACATCATTGTACTATATCAGCGCTGGAGAAAGAAACTCAATTGAAAAGATTACACTTACAGTGTTATTATGTAAACATGCGTATCTTCATCATCTTTTTTCGATTAGTGCCATTCATCACTGAGCTCTGAGGAATGAGCTGAGAGCTGTTTCCCCCATGAGCATGAAAATTGAATCGCTCTCACTTGATCGTATTGTTTAACCGAGTGATGAATCTCTTCATTCTGATGACCATCACATGCAGCACTAGCACAACCATCGTCTTCCCAGCTAACAAGTTTCCCTACATTTCCCTACTGTTTCCATTAAGCAATAGAGATGTTTTATGAACGTTCAAAAAGTCAGTTTTTTAAACATTGTATTAACGTTATAATATATAATATAATATATGATATATAAGAACAGAGAACTGTTAGAGAACATTAACCGTCCACATTAACATCCAAAAGGATGTTCTGCTTGCCTGTCAAACTATGTATGTGTTCATGTGTTGGAGGGGGCGTGGCTTGGAGAGGGTCTGATAGGAGGGCGGGATCTTATGCTTTCAAAGCTAGCTTGCTACTGCTAGTCTCTCTGAAATCGCCTACCCTACTTTTAAGAAGAAATCTGAGCCTTTAAGGAGGAATTTAGAATTGGGACCCACAAATAGACACCTAGCAACCACCCAAAATACCTTTGAAATTTCATAGCAACAGACCTAAAACCACTCAGATCACTTAAGCAATGGCATAGTAACGAGCTTAGCAACCAATCACAATATCATGTCATTTTGGCAGCATTTTTTATGCATCAGCGTGCACTAATCACATTTTCTTCATAAAAAGTACAAATCTATTTTTTATTACCTGGCTATGGATTTGGATGTCGTAGCATTATTTACTGTTATGTGGTAATGTGTAATTAAACCCACACCTTCATAATGTGTTTGTTCCAGTGAAATCTCATGGGTGCGAATCGTTTCATAAACATGATTACCGCGTGATTCTTGCCCCCGGCTTCACTTTCATCAGCTTCAGTTATAAACAAATGTACTGTCATCCTATCTAATCCATTTAGCATCTTGATTTGTAAAATCATTTGCATATTTGGACTTGTGATAAATGTGCTATTAAAATGTTCTACAAATCGTTTTTTGGACGGGTCATGTTTACCGCTGTCACTCAATGTTGTCTTGGTTTTCAGTCCAATTCCAATCGTTAGCTCTCTGATTGGTCGCCAAAACTGGGTGACATTATAATGCTCCCATTAACTAAAACTTTATTACTTCCTCACTCTGTTGTTAGAGTTAGGTATGAAATCATCACAAAAATGAGGTAAAAAAAGGTAACAGGGAATGTTCTCAGAAGATCTGCTAATGTTCTCTAAAAGTTCTCTCAAAGTTATCAAAAACATTCTTGCAGTAAGAATGTTTTACGTTATATATCATACATATCAAAAACGTTATTCTTACATTGTGGAATATTTAAAAAATGTTACAGAATTAAAAAAATGTTTAAATAACTTTAATAAAACATCTAAAAACTGGACGTTTTGAACGTTTCTAGAATATTCAAACTAACAATTTTTAACATCTTTGTTACTTAATGGAAACGTTAGGGAAACATTCTCACAACCTTAAATTGTTAGCTGGGTTATCACTTTCAGCATATTCACAGTATCAGTAAATGACTGTCAGTAAAAAGCGTTAGTTTTAATTATCCTTCCCACACGAGTTAAACTGTTATTAGCTTCTGCTGGTTTTCAGGGTTAAGAATGAATATGGTGATGGATCTTTATTGGGTGTATGTCCTCACCACACTCCTCTAGGTCAAGAATAAATCATTCTTGTCTTTTATAAGACCTGTGGCTTTGAAACATTGGCCATAAAGGGGCTAATAACTTTACTTTAATCAGAGTGGGCTGCAGAAATCCAAGCACAAGGCAACTGGCGAGCACTTACTAAAATTAAAACATATGTTGTGCTCATCACTAGCAGGAGCTCTATGTGCAGATCTTGCGTCAGGGGACAGATATGCTGTCATTTGGGTTTTAATCACTCCCAGGTCAGGGCAGCTGGCACTGAAAAACGATGAAGCTAATTACAGAATGGTTTCAAGGACAAAAGATCCACATCTTTCTGCTGCAGTCTGGGTTTAATAAATGTCAGACTTGCTGTGTTTCTATGCTGATTCGTTCTTGATTCATTGCAGTTAGCCCTTATCCTCATCATTAATGCAGTTAGACTCTGTTTCCTGATTGAAACGAGTGCTTGTGAATGACAATTAACTGCTCCTAGATCAGATGGACTGAGAAATACTCCATAAAAGCTGTTAACGCTCCTAGTGTTGCATTCAGCTGTGTTTTGTAGCTGTTATCAAACCAGGCGTGTAATAGTGATCATACCAAAATAAGCTTAATGCTGTGGAACAGATGCATGTCTGTATCTGTGTATATACATACACATACATACATATATTAACATATACAAACCCTGTATATATATATATAGTGTGCAGGGGGGTGTTCGCGTATGTATATATGTATGCATATGTTAGTTTTTAATGTGTATACTGTATATGGAAAACAATTTATATACAGATCTGACCTGGATGGGTAGTTCTTAAATTCTGCTGCCATCCACTGGCACCACAAAACTTTACAATGTGAAATGTATTGGCACTGTTTCATTATAGCTTTTCTTTGTCAATCTGCCTCCAGTCTTTGTTTTAAAACATGTTCATCTTTTTTACTTGACCATAACATCATCTCCAAAACAGAGCTTACGAATATTACACTGTCATTTCAAAGCTTGGATTTCATCGCAATGTTCATGCAAGAACTTATTTGAGGAACATAATGTTGTTAGCTGTGTAAAATCACATCTCCTGCTGCTTCTGTTCTTTGGGTGTGGAGCAGAGCTCAGAGCTTTGATGTAGTCCCAGCAGTCGTGTTGAGGGATCTCAGGGTGATGGAGGTTACCTGAGACAGGAGCTTCAGTGCTTGTTAGTGCACCATTAGACCGGTAGCTTTCAGAATCACTTCATGCTGGTGATTCATTTCCTTCAGATTCATGTGTGTGTTTTACTCAAGGGTGTTTGTTTTTGTGGATGAGTGAAAAGGAACACTGGTTGGAGATCGGAGCCTGGAATTCTGTCCTGCAGGGAATATTTCTTTAATTGTTCCACAAGGAAATCTTTTCTTTAATATCTCAATTGTTTCTCCCAGACAGCAGTGAGGTTAAGTGAAGCGCCTGCATTAAGTCACACGTCTCTTTCTTCTCAGATTTTTCTTCAGAGACAAACTGTGATCAGATCCCACAGTCTGTGATCAAAACTTATAATGAACACAATTTCTCCAACACCATATATTCTGGGCTCTGCAATTCATTATTTTAATAATCAATCATTGACTGTATATTTTAGAAAACGTCTGAGACAGATGTAATTTAAATGTGAGAGCTGACATGAGGACAGTTTTCTTTGCTGTGTTGATGCATTTCCTAGCCAATAAACTAAAATAAACTGCTGTGTTGATGCATAGCCAATAAACTAACATTTCTAATACAGCACGGAGCAATAAAAGTGTTCCAACCTACTTAGAATTGAACATAGTTACAGTATAATCACATTTGAACAAAAAGCAGTTTTCAGAGAAAATATAGTCTCTTTCTCTCTGTCTCTCTCTCTCTCTCGGCTGTAATAAACAACAGAAGATGATTGATTTGGCCCCCTGATGGCTGCCAGCGCAGTGGCAGTATCACACGCTCGGCAGGCGACTGTGACGAGCTCTATTGTCTTACAGTGATGTGGTTAAATGAGGCTCTTTATTAAAGTGCACACGGCAGCGCAGGATTTTCCTAATTGAGACGCAGTGTGATCGTCTCGGGCATCTATCATCTGAGCACTCTTCGATCGCTGTCATCTTGTTTATGTCACATTTGACTGAGTCTGATCAATGCCAATTGTAACTGATCACAGACAGTCAGTCACCTGTATTGATTGATTCTCATTCTGGTTGGAATAACAGCTGTTAGATGTGCTGGGAAAATAAATTTTACAGAGCTCTCGTCTCCATTTTTCTGCCTATATGTTTAGACATCTTTGTTGTTTTTGCTTAAAGCTGCTATACATAACACTATCCTCTCTGTCATCATCTCTGTTTGAAACATAAAACTGCAGGTTACTTTACAAACTTTTCTTTATGTATGTTGAAGTCCAATGAAGCCAAACTGACATCAAAACCCAACAGAAGGTTTTAAGCTCTTAAAATTACAGTATGTTTTTAGGGGATATGGAACTCTTATCTCCAAAGATCAGGAAAAATGTAATTCCTGTTTTCATTTCTCCTTGGAGCGCTTCCTGCTTTACTGTTCTGAATTTTTCTGGACTCCAGCAGCTTTATTGAGTCCATGTGTAAAGTTCTCATCGTCCGGTTCCTCCTTCAGTTTCTCTCTGAGGACCCGTTCCAATCCATTCATCTGTATCTCTGGTCTCACGATCATCCGTCTTTATCTCCCATGTGCTTCTGCTTTACCCTGTTGTACCTCTTAATTCACTCTCTTCAGGGTGATGTCATTCATATTTGTGTGTAATGTCCACATACACGTACATTATTGTTCTGACGTATTTTAGTAAATGATGGAGTAACTTTGTTTGACCTTTTTCATTGTACATTTGAGAAATGAAATCCACTGATAAAATGTTCTTTAGGGTCAACCTACCACCCTCCCACCCCCACTCTTCCTCTGTGAGTTTCAATGATCATTTATCTTCTGTACATCCCTCCGTCCATCCGTTTCAATAAACAAGACACATATTGATCAGTTGTTGTTTTGGTATTAATTTCTACCCTGTCAGCCTGCTTCTCACTCCCTTACCAGTGCTCCCAGTTAAAAGACAGACAAGACATCAGGAGGTTGCCATGGAAACACACAACAGACTGCTTTCCGTCCAGTGAGGGAGTCATCTGGAAATCAAGACGGGGGTTTCAGAAAGCTGCAGATAACACAATTTAGACAAAAGCGAGCAGGAAAACATTACTGGACAGTCATGATAGAATAAACTCTTACATTTACTTAAAAAAAATCTGTTGTATTGCAAAGAATTTCCCTTCATTAAGCTCAAGATTTATCATTTTGTTTATCATATGCCTCACCCGTTTTTATAAGGGTTTATTTGTAGAAATGTGGACATAAGCTTCAATTTGAAGTGCTATACTGTGTTTTTCTTTGGTTTGAGTAACTGTGGGACATGCTAAAAATTATTTGCTATGGTAACTGACAACATTACACAAATTTTAACTTGTAATCTTCTTTCTCTATCTTTTTTTAACATATCAGCTAGTGATGAGGGCTCTTCTTTCGTATGAAATCATGCATTATTTTAACACTGTGTAAACACCTGTATCAACCTAAACTTATAGAAGATTTTACTCATTCCGTCTTATTCACAAGATGCTGTTTGTTCAAAACTGTATTCTCACTTACAGAATCTGGTGTAAGTATTCACAGCTCGGCCCTGTGTGATACAAACCCAGATCAAGAAATGTTCTTGCATGCTTCTCTCAAGTTCTCACTCCTCAAGCAAGACTAATCCTACTGAACCTACAGGATTCCTCATATTCCAGCACACACACACACTCACACGTCCCCTGGAGTGGCACTAATCCTTCACTTCTCTTGGTTTCATCTCTCTTCTGTTTTTCTGATCTGTCACTACAGGAGTAAATCTAATCTTGCCCCGTCGACTGCCACTGTTACACATCACTCTCTCTCCATCCTCATCTCTCACTTCCCATCCCCACTCGTCCTCTTCTTTCCATCCCATCTTATTTCTCCTCACTTCTCATTTTCACCTCCCTTCTTATCCTGTTTTTTTCTCCCTTATTTTCTCATCTCTCATATTCTGTTCTTCTCTTTTTTTCATCTCATTTTCTTATTTTCTGTTATTTCTCCTCCATCTCTTTTGGTCATTTTCCCCTCCTCTGTTCTTATTTTCTCCTCTCATATAACATTGACATTAAGTATTTGTTTTGTCTTGAAAAACAACACAAAACAGTCTTTATTCCAGTTTTTGGCTTTTTCATGTTTCTTCATATGGATCTTGTGATGTTACACATGACTCTCTGGACTCGTATCTCTTTTGTGGTCTTGGCTAATAGCGTTGTCTGCAAAACAACGTCCGCACTCCTCCCTGACACGTTTTTCTTTCATTTTCTTTGAAATATTTTTTCCTCTAGCAGTTGTCGGCTTTTGTGTTTTGTTCGGTCTCTCTGACAGGATGTGGCGGGCAGCACTTGCCACGAGAGCCGCGTGACAGCATCTTTCTCTGATCGTATAATTACAGGCTTATCTTAACCAATCACAGCCCCTCAGACACTGACAGCCAATAAAAAGGCTCCAATTAAGCAATTATCTTTAAAGATGCTGTCTAATGCAGTCATCAGAGCAGCAGAAGGAGGCGGTGAAATCAGACAGCAATGCCACGTCTGATGTTTAATCGCAGCAGAGCTGAGGTGGGATGTACTAATGAACACAACATGAGGCCTAAACCTGAAAGATCTGTCAGGTAAGATACTGATCAGGCTCCTGAAGATGCGAACACTCATCGGCTCCGTTCCAAAACCTAGTGTGCTGCCTTGATGTCTACATCTATCTAGATCTATAAAATATCTTCAGTATAATGTTCAATAAAGTTCAAATCCAGTAGCTCACATTTAAGACAAAATGTGGACAGTTGTCTATTTTTGCGCTGCTAATGAAACAAATGTTGGATCTGTTTTTCCTCAAAGTCTGTCGCACTGCATTCTGGGATACCTTTTCCTAAAGGAAACATGCAATGCTGTGTTAGAATCTGAACAGCCTTCATGTCAGAAGCATCATGTTGCCTCGCTACCCTGCTAACTAGGTTTCTGAACAGAGTTACAGTCACATGCAAAAATAGTTTCTCTGCTGTGGTAGTTGACAAACACGTGTCACCAAAAAGATTCAGACAGTAAACCGAGGAGAAGCCATTAAGCACACATTCAGAGAAATAAAATCTGTTCCTCCTGGCTCATGTGACCACCTCATCCTTTGTTTCTGTCTTTCACTGCATCTGTCCTGCTAGTCATTACGAAGAGTTTCTCTCTCTCTTTCAACTGTATGTAGCTACTAATGGTCAACATCACACAGTCTTTTCCTTTCTCAGACATAAATGTGTTCATCTTTTCTGTCGCCCTCCTACTCGCTTTCTGTTTGCCACATAACAGCCTCCCCACAATCCCTTTCAAAACCGGACTGATGCATCTTTGATGTTATGTGTGTGTGTGTGTGTGTGTGTGTGTGTGTGTGTGTGTGTGTGCATGTGCGTGTGTACTTAACCATGTATTGGGGACACGTGTACCCAAAAGTGAGCAAAGCCTGACAAATGTGAGCAAAATCTTATTTTGAAGACATCCTCATTTGTAAAAAATATAGTAAAGTTTATTAAAACCATAAAACTGCTATATATACATATATATATATAAAGAAATAAAGAAACAAACATCAAAAATGTGCCAGAAATAGCAACAGATTTAGTGTTGAGTCCACACTGTACAGTCTCATAAGCAGCGGTTCATTAGCACACTTTTGTTCATTACCTGCGCCTGTGGAGAGGCAGTCTGAGAAAAGATGACTGATATAACTGTAACATATCAACTCATCATGGATAATCGATAGAGTGTCTTCAAGCTCTTCCTGGTGTCATGCTGAGGCCATTGAAAGCTGTGTAGATCAATAGAGACGTCTTAACTGGCCGTCACAGCGTCATTCATCTGTTTGTGGAAATGAAATGAGTTGTAACACACAGGGCAGCAGTTCAACATAAAGAATGATCAAATGAATCGAGAGAGCATGGGATCATCATCAAATTTTCTTTTCATTCTTATCATCAAATGCTTTTTAAAACCAAGATGATCTAGAATTGTTAAGGTCTGTACAAACAGGTTCAATAAACAACAGCCAATGTAACTTTACTTCTCAGAATACATCTATATGCAGAAAATGTCAGTGAAAATAAATGATTAAAGTTTATCTGAACATATTTACTATTGCCGGTATGTGTTACGGTATATATAACAGATAATGTATCTTCCTCTTTCAGACGACAATGTTTTTTCTTCTTTTTTTGTTTAATTGATTAAGTGGATCATAAAGGGCTTTTAAAGTTACGTGTTAAAACCGAAGAGCCTGATCAGGTAATAAATTGTTTATTTATTGGGGCTGGACGCCCCCTTGTGGACGAAAAGGGGAAGGTGCTTTAAGAGCACAAAGGGAAAAGGGTTTATCTGACAGTAAATACTGCAATAACTCATATCAAAGGAATTGTCTTTTTATTCAGATACAGATAAAAGTCAGTTAGCAAGAGCTGCTGTATGTTGACATGAAAAGATTTGTAATATACTATGCATGTACTGTGCAGATGTAGATGCACTACTGTATTTCTGCTCAGTTTTTACAATACAGGCGAGCGATGACAATAAACTTGTTTTAGAAAAGCACTTTCCATTTGAAACCTTATCCAAATTTCTACAAACAACAAACATTAATTTTAATTATCTAGCAGAATGTAAAGCAACAATAATGTAACAATGACAACAAATTGATTTGTAATGAAGGTATTAATGTAGTGTACACCTATAGACACACACACACATTTAAAACCCTGAAACACAAGTAAAATACATACCTAAAATCCACCTCAGATAAAAGATAAAAGTTCACTCAATAAACAAAGACTGGACTGCAACAAATAGTACGAAACCATCACCAAACATTAATGATTCATGTAAAATATTATGCAGACACTTTAATTTTAAATATGAATTATGCAGCTAATCATTAAGTGCTCTTGTCTATTCTAACCTGGGTTTAATTTGATAAAGTTTGGTCCAAAGTTTTGTAGTAAAACTCTACTGTGAGGCTCTTTTAAATATGAGCCAGCATGGTTAATAAAATGTTTTCATTATATGCTTTATCATAAAAATGTCACATCTACAATGACGTATCTAACTTATAGCTGATTTAAAAGATAATAAAACTTTCACATCAAGCTGTTGTGGTGATGTTGTTGTGCTGTTCTCTTGATCTCAGGCACACAGTTGCTCTGATAGTCGTTCCAGCTCTTGAATCTCTCTGGAAACATCTAGAAAAACCACAGCACAAAATGTTCTGTACCTCACACCTCAGATGAACATCTGAACCTGATTTCATTTTAAAAAATGAGTTCACACTTCACATAAGATAATTCACTAAAATTGATTTCATCTGCTTTTATGATTTAAAAAGGATGAAATTGTCTCTTACTCAACCGGATGATTTTTCCGGCGTGTGACAGTGAGCGCTCCACAGAAGGTTTTAGCTCAGATTCGAGGGTCTTCATTATATACAGCTGTGGGCACAACACAGATAATCTGTTTAAAGGACTTCATTATCATAAAGTCATTTAAAAATTACATAACAAACTCTTCAGCCAGTATTTGTGAAATTCATTATTGATGAGTTTGTGAGCAAAATACCTTTAAATCACTGAACATCTCAAGAACTTTGACTTTTGCCTCATTGAACATTTGATTTTTTAACTGCGTGATTGTTTCTGTTATTATGTTTTCCATCCTCTCCATCGATCCTGCTCCTCTTTCCTCTGCAGCTTCTGTAATGAGCAACATTTTGTATTCGTTCATCATATTTGTAACACATTCATAGATTTAATAGATTAAACATTGTGAAATTAAAATCAAACCCTTAACTAACACCCACTAAACATGATATATTGTAAGATGTCTTAAGTGAAAACTGACTTTTAGTACAAACTAAAGAACTAAAGTAGTGAAAAGAGTTTTCAAAGATTTAAAAATGAACAGATTAACACTGAAGTTTGAACAATAATTTGACAGATTGGTCTGTTTTATGTATGTTTTATTTGTGGCTTACTTATGTAGCCAGGAGTCATTTTCTTTCCAATGGTTATTTGAATTGATGCGTGAATTTCCTTCTTTTTCTCAACGATGTATCTTATGAGTAATGCCTTCAGTTTGTATTCCTTTTCAGACATGTCGATTAGTGGATAAACAAACAACACAGATTGCAAAAACATGATCTATATTATCTATAAAATGTCTATAACCTTTTTTTACCTATATATTTAAAAGTCAAAATAATGCGTAAGGCCACACAAGACCCAGCTTAACAGGGAACGTTCTTAGAAGTTCTCTCAAAGTTATCAAAAATGTTCTTGCAGTAATGTTAGTAGAACTTGTAACATTATGTATCATATAAGCCAGTGGTTTTTAATAACATTGGGGCTCACGTGTGAGCCAACATACGCAATAACCTGAACTCACCTGTGATTTAATGAAGTTCTCAATGTGCTGTTGCCATAGTGATTGTGGAGCATCATGCTGGATGATGCTGAACTTATCAAGATCCTCTTGCAGTGATTTCCCTGTCTTGATATTATTGTCGACACTGAAAATAATACAAAGAAAATAAAGGTCGAATTTGTCTGAAAACAATTCAAAGTCTAAATCTGGTCATCCAGGAATCTTCGTTTATTTCTTGTCTCTTTTTTTGTTCAAGGACTTTCTGCATCAGCCTTGTTCAGCCATCATCTCAAATAGACTCTCCTCTTATATATACAGGAGAATAGAATTTTGTATTGAAACATTTTAATTCTGTATTGTTTTAAAATGTTGCACTAACAACTTAATAATAACATTTATGACAACATTAAATGATAACATTAAAAATGTTCTACTAATATTACTGCGACAGCTTTTTTAAAAGAATGTTAGCCAACGTTCTGAGAACGTTCCCTGTTAGCTGGGTGGGTCCAGTAAAAACATCTACTATATGACTTCAGTAAATATCAGCATTAGTAAATGGATTTGATAACATTTCTTCAGTAACTGTGAATCTGCTGCATATGGGATAAGAGAGAGGAACTTACGGAAACATCAAGTCAAACTCCTCATTTAGGTTGTCATACATGTGTCGAGTCAAACAAATGTTTAAATCTAAAGGGGTTTCCCAGCTTCTTGGCCAGTAATGTCCTTTTCTCTGACACATAGCTCGATAAATTTTATGGAAACCTCTGTTATCTTTTGGTCGAACCTGAAAGTAATAAAACATGACTGCTGTTAGGAAGCCCAGAAAACTGTGGAACACAGAACCACTGCAGAACGTCAACAGCAGCTGAATCGCACTTACAGTTTTCATCAGGTCTTGTGTAGTTTCAACACATGATCTCACTGATTCTTCAACTCCTGCTGTAAGACAATGCTCCAGAGTCTCATAAAGTGAGTTCAAACGGTAATCCAACTTCTTCAGTTCCTCCTGGAGGTTCTTCTTCAGATTCTTGTGGACTCTGACTTTTGTCTGATGAAAACACACAATATAATAGCAATGAATTACAGAAAAACATTTTCTGAACACATTTGCATTTAAAACTTTTCTCAACAATTCTCACATTATCTCTCTCTTTATCCAGCTGGACACTCTGGATCAAAGACAAAACGCCCTTTGCTTCACTGACATAATCTCTGGTCAGTTCTCTGTTAATGTTCTTGTTGAGATTTGTCAGAACATCCCTCAGTTTTGGAATCTCTACAGACATAATTTCAAGAATTATCCACTATTAAACCAGTGAAAGTAATAACAAAACAAACAATTTATTTTCCTTAGACAATACCTGTGTCTGCTGATTCCAGAACCAGATTTTCTTGATCAAGGAATGCCTCAGAACTTACAGTAAAAACATCGGTGATGAATCTCTCTTTTGAATCCTAGATAACAATATTAGTTAATATTCACTAAGATACATTTCATTAAACAATTATTTTCTCAAAGCTACAAAGAAATTAAATTTGTACAAACTTTAAACTTTAAACCAAACATGCTCTCAAAACCATATTGTCTTCTAACAAACTTTGACTTTAGATGACACACAAAAGCCTGGAAATACACTACAAAAACAATTTATTTTGTCTGGTTTTTCAGTTAAAATAAACTATAAACATTTACTTAAAGATACATTTTACATATTTTAAAACAAAAAATGCTTTCCAATAGGGTAAGAAAAGTCCATTTTAAATCAAAGGAAAAACAAGTTTATTTTTCTTACTCTTTTGGCAATTTTTTTTTAACCATAAACCTCGTAAATGTTTTTGCTGGAAGTAAGACGTTATATCTTACATTATTTTGCTTCTCAAATACATGTATTTTGAAGATGCTTTACTGGAAAACAAGGTCTATACCTGTCTATAGTCCCATGCATTCATTAAATATTAATAATTCAATTATATATAATAAAAATCTTCAATAATAATACCCTGTTTCCAGCGTTTTTTAATTTTTTTTTAATTGCTTCCTTTGCGTGGTTGTTTCTGTGAAGTATGCAGTTTGTTTTCAGATCCTGAAAATAATCAACACAGGAGAGAGTGTGTAAATGACATAAAGTACCTGTGTGATATGAAGATGTTGAATAGTACAGTATTTTAAAAGTGTATTTAAATGAATAATGCAGTAAAATATAGCAAACCTTTTCTCCCATCATTTGTTTGTCAAGTTTCTCATTTCTAAAGAAAAACAAAATAAGCATGACAGAATGAAGAATTCATGGTTAGAAAACTATACTTGTGCATTAATTTCTTTTAAAGAATGTTAATGTTTCAAAAGATGTAATTTAATGACAAGAAAAGTCTCATTCTAACACAAGATATCCCTTTGGATTAATGTGATCGGTTTTGGTACAGATGAAGTTAATGTGTTTGCATTCTCCTCCTCCTCCCAAATCTTGCATGCAGTGCTCTATGATTTCCCAGGGGTCTTTGTCTGAGACCGCCCGGGTGATGTCACTCACGATCCACACGCATGTGCAGTCCTTGAGTTTCTAAAGAAGTGCAAAAATAAAGGAAAATATAAGACTGTGGTTTTGCATGTTTAATTAACACACATGTACAAGCACGTCAGAAGAGAACCATTTCTGCAGCTCAACTGGCAGAGCGTTGTGTTAGCAGTGCAAAAGGTTGTGAGTTCAATTCTCAGGGAACACACACACTGATCAATGAATAAATTGGAAAACTTGGAGCGTCTTACAAATGCATGAATGTAAATGTGAGAAGTATTTTAAATAAGTGATTACAGGTCTCCAGAGGTCGTCCCTGATCTTGTTACAGTCTCCAGTACCAGGAATGTCCACAAGAACAATGTGCTCCAGAAGTTCACGACAGTTTGGGATCTTGATCGTCAAACTCTTCACGAGTGGCCAGAACCATCCACCAGGATTTAACTCATTGCTTTTTATGAACTGAGAAACCTCATGCGTAAAATCAGACACCTTTTGAAACAAATCAATAAGGCAGATTTTAAAAAGCTGACTTTAAATAAGTTGAATTCAGAATACACGTCTAATTTACCTAAAACAAAACACCTTGTAACTTACATTCTGAGCTGAGATTGTCATCTGCCTGCTACACAACACCTTGTCGATTTCAATATATTTGTCATCTGTCTTGAGCTCTTGTAATGTTTTCCTCCTTGCATCAGCTCCATACAGTGCAACGATCTTTTCTTTAATAGTTTCTCTTATGAGGTTGTCCCCATCCTCGTTTTTTTCACATGAGGCAATCTCGTTTTCCCATTCCTGCAAAAGTACACAGTATACCATACAGCACGTAGCATACAGTTGCCAAAGAAGTTGTTAAGAATTGATCTTTCTCAATATAATTATAATTGTCAAAATCATTTTTGAGCAAACCTCTTTAGAAATGAATTCAATCTCTGCTTTGTATTTGGAGTCACTCAGGTTTGCTTCCACCTGTGTAATAACAGACGTGCAGGCAAATATATAACTGGACGGTAATAAATATCTTTCTCCAAGCACTGCATTGATTAGAGAGCTCTTTCCCACTCCCGTCCTTCCAAAAATCCCAATGGTTGCTTTTCTTCTGCTGTCTTTTTCCAGCTTATTTAACTTGGAAATGGCGTCTCTGTGCATAAAGAGAGAGGGTGTGACATGGACACTGTTTTCAAAATGAAATGTAAAATAATTGTAAACACTTACTCAATGTGGGTTAATGCCGTCGTGTTGTGATCTGTGCTCCTGATGGCCTGAACTTGTATCATAACACCTTCAATGATCTGCTTTGCTTGGTTCCTTATGTCTATATCTGTGTTTTGTGATAAAAAAGCTTATAACAGCAGTTATTAAATTGTACCCTGCCAGTTAAAACCTTGCACCATTAGCAGTCAACACATGCATCCTACTTTTAAGGGAGGGGAGGCAATTTTGAAGAGGCTGGCAATAGCAGGCTAGCTTTAAAAGCATAAGATCCCGCCCTCCCTTCAGACTGATCTACAAAGCCACATCCCCTCCAGCACAAACACACACAGTTTGACAGGCACAGAAGGTATATATTCATCAAAATATATATTTAGACCGCTTAGCGATTGCTATCAAGATGGAAATAATTGCCTACTCTGCATTTAAACCAAAAACATCAGGAAAATATCCACTGATGGTTTAATATCCACTGTTTTCCACGGGCCAAACAAAAAATATTAGTTTATCCATCCTACAGGAAGTACCATGGCTATGAATTTGAAACAAAAAAGCAAGAGATATATCATATCAAATATATACTACAGGGACATTTACCCTGAAGCAACATGGGGTACAGTGGGAATAAAGACCTAAACACTGTTTATAACCCTCCAAATTGATGATTTATAATAAATATTTGCTGGTGTGCCAGCCTGGGGCAACATGTCACCAGCATAAACTGAAAACATAATTTTGGCACTTTTAAAAAGGGTGCTTGTATTTTATACTCTATGTATTTTTGTGCAGTCAGTGACAGAATCGACTTGCCTGTGGTCAGCAGTGACTGTGTACTGATTTCTGGGGACTTATCACGTTTTCTTTTAGTCCCTGTAAGAGAATAATAATAATAGTAATTTTCTGAAAGACCAGCTGTCATTTATATAGAAGAGATTTCATACCGTGACTGGTGGCTGTGGTGTACGTGGAAAAGCCTAGAAAAAAATAACATTTCACACGAAAGACTTTATCTGTAGATTAGTTTTTTTGTTACTTAATGGAAACATTATGGAAACATTCTTGCAACCTAAAATTGTTAGCTGGGATATCTCATATATATCAAAAACATTTTTCTTAAGTAGTTAGTGGAACGTTTTCCAAGCAAAAATGTTAGTACAATGTCTAAAAAACTGGACATTCTTTCAAAACATTTTCAATGTTTTCTTTACTTAATGGAAATGTTAGAGAAACATTTTTACAACCTAAAATGGTTAGCTGGGTTTAAAAAAGTTAGTGATATTATCATTAATGCTATGTTCATAACAGCCGAGCTCGGTTTATCTTTATGATTTCTCTGTCTCTGACTGTCAGAGCTCAAAAAGAATTTAATTGAAATTATTATTACAGTGAATTTTACCGTCTATAAACATTGCTGATGCAGTGGATTGTGATGGTTGTGGTGGAGAGTTTTGTGTTTCAAAAGATCCAAATGATGTAGAGGGTCTAAAACATAAAAACGCATAATTACTTACAATATTAAACAGCTAGCTAGTGTGTGTTTGTGTAATGTTTTAGAAATATTCACTAGATCTCGTCTCAAATAAAGAACCCTGGTACACGCACACAGTACAACGTTATTGCTGTATATGATCTTAATGCAGTGACTGGAATGTACATAATGACTGTTATAATATAAAGGCTATAATTACTGACCGTTCACTTTCCTCTTTGAGGGCTGCTGCTCTCTTGCTAGCCTGCTCATAAGTGGCTATAACAAAACATGCAAACATTTTAGATTATTATTATTATTATTTTATGGTGGAAAGGATGTCATGAAATTGTAGATTGTTAAATATTATTTGACAGCAGATATGTTAAATCATGGATAAATAGAGATTAGAAGTTCGAGTTACTATTTTTGTGCACTCATGTGTTTTCTTTGTTAAAGCTGCAATCTGTAATTTTTCTGGGTTAAAAATGAACAAAATCAGTTATTGAGCAAGTACATGACAGATCAGCGTTCAACACGATCTCTTTACATCACCCTGATTCCCAGCAGCTGTTTCATTTAAACTTTAAGAAACTCACATTAAGAAAATAACTTCACAAGTGTTGTGAATTTTATGTTTCAAACAGAGATGGAGAGGCAAAAGTTAAAAATTGCAGCTTTAATTTTATCGAACATTATCGAATTAAAAATCCTGGGATTTATAATTTATTTCCTTTGCAATGCAACAGCTCTCTCATGTCACTGATCAATACACTGTACTGAAGAAACAATATACTGTACGTGACATATAAAGTCTTTTGAAATATTCACCATGTTCTTCATGAAAGTCAATGTGCAGCATCTCCCATGGTTTTTCTCCTGCTGCAGGTTCAAGTCTGTTCTTTAGAGCTTCTGTGCACATCTTAGGTGATTTGAATGGAGGCCAGTAACATTGCGTCTTTCGTTCATTCAGCCAGTTTGACGGTATTACTGTCAGCTCGTGTGATTCTCGCAGGGTAATGACTGCATACATACTGTGTAACACAAAGAGTATTTCCTATTTAATTTCCTGCATTAGTGAATATTTCATCATTACAAAAGCACGTAAAGATAAAATAATGAAAAAGCAAACACTGATGTTTCTTTCAGTAAAACATTTGGTAACCATCTTAGTTAACACTAACTAATAATTAACAATACAAATACAGCACTTGCAAATGTTAATTTTAACATTATATTTAAAATCAAAAATTGTGTATGTTAAAATTTGTTAATGCACAATGAACTAACAGTTAGAACAATTGTATTTCCATTAACCAACATTAACAAAGATTAATAAATGCTGCTTTAAATATATTGTTCACTGTTGGTTTATGTTAGTTTATGTTAAGCATTAACTAATGTATACAAATGAAACTTTATTGTAAAGTGTTACCATAATTCTTTAAAAGTATTTGAGTATGATGTTTGGAAAATGTATGATCAAAAACTGTTACTAATTATTGTTTAGATATAGAAGTGAATTAGGAATCCAAACCCAGCGTACAGCTCTTTATCACACTGTGCCTCATGAATTATGATGCACACTTACCCATCTTTTTGTGCTCTTACAAGTTCCTCTTTTTTCTTTGTTGCTTCCTCATAAGTGTCTGCAGTAAGATAATACAATATTTTGTAATATTACGAATGACAAAACATGAAGTTTGATGTAAAATTTTAAAACAGACAGTGTTTTACCATATTCTCCATGACAGTGGACACTTAATATCTCCCATGCTTTTCCTGCTGTTGAAGGCTCAAGTCTGTTTCTCACAGCTTCTGTGCACTTCTCCAATGATCTGAAAGGGGGCCAGTGGCATTGTGTCTTCTCTGTGCTCAACCAATTTGATGCGGCCACCATCACCTCATCCGATTCTTGCAAAGTTACGACAGCGTACATGCTTAACCTAAAGGAAAAGGTGAACAATTTAACACAAATGTTCATATTGAAATGAACCCTTTAAATGTGACCCCAAACACAACAGAAGGGTTAATAATTTCATACACAGTGCAGAAATCAGAAAAAGGTGGTTTTTACAAGATCTTCTGTGCTGATATTCATCAAAAGAACATCTCTATTTATGAATGCTCTAAATTGCTCTAACTACTGTACTGTGATTAATCACATGAATTACATTTTAAATATAGCTGGTGGCAAAGTAACGTACCACTGGACATAACTTCCTTCATCACTTTCATCTTCTGCTTCATCCATCTGTCTGTCCCAGTTCTCAGACTCACTGTCCACCGTAATAAGTTCTAATAGTTCATCATTTCCTCTGGATAATATCCTAATATCAAAATCTTCATCGGTGCTGTTTCTCACAGTAGCACGTACTTCATTTAGCTCCTCTGGTAGGACACAAACTATCACACTTTGTTTGAAAATATAAAACACATGCCTTTCTAAATCCTCAAAACGGTTTGAGGCAAAGCATTTAAGTGCTAAAGTTATGAGTACCGGGGTCAAAGGGCAGCCCTGACATGGCAAGATCTGTGCATTCCTAACAAGGTTTAACACAGCTCTGAAATCCTGAGACAAAGTTGAATTTGAGCGTGTTTGCCTGCCTAACTCTTCTTTAAAATAATGCAGCATTGTCAAAGCGCTGAGGGTTTTGGCAGTGATCAGGACAGGATGGGACTCTTTCAGTATCCGGCCTTCTGACCCAGACTCCAGGAAGTCCTCTAGGCGTCTTGCTAGAATAGTGGTGATGATGAGGTAGTCAACGTTAAAGAAGTGTTGACTGTTGTCATGTGGACTTTTCTCAAACTTATTGAAGTACTTGTCAGACCGGTTTAACGTATCGTCTATGATACTGCTATACAGCACCTTTATGTATGGAATTACATTTTGAATTCCCTGTTTATAGAAGGAAACTGGAATGCCGTCTGGTCTTGGTGTATCTGACACTTGGAGAGAATGTACAGCGGAGATGATGTCAACCTCACTGAGTGCATGTGAGCTTTCCTGAACCAACGATAGTTCAAGCTCTTTCCTCCTGAAAACCCTTTCGTGGGATTGTGGATCTTTCTGAAAAGCGATTGTGAGGGTGTTGTTGATCTCCAAGGACAAAGGCTGATGGTCGGGTCTCTCTGCATTCCTAATGTCACAACTTCTGACGCGCCACAAACATTCTTCTGGAATAAAGAAATAATCAAGTCTGGATGATGTGCTGCCTCTGCAGAAGGTGTAATTCAGTTTCACAGGATTTCTTCGTCTCCAGACATCAACCAGCTGAAGAGATTTCATAAAATTTTCCACGCACGGAAGCAGTTTGCTGTGAGTTCGGTTTGTTGTCACTTGGTTGGTATGACATTTCTTGTCTATAAAGGGATTAAGAACGGTGTTGAAATCTCCACCGATCACCAGCAACCCTGTGGTCATTAACTGCAGGTACCTTGAAAGTTTATCAAGGGTTTTTGTGTCAGTTTGGTGGTTATAAATGCTAACAAGTGTGTACCGCTGACCATTCAGTTTACATTTCAATATAACATATCCAGCGTAAGTGTCTTTGTCATCACTGATGTATTCAAAGACTAACTGTTTCCTAATAAGTATGGCTGTTCCTCTTTGTGATGAGGTGTACTTTGTGAAGAAAGTATGCCACTCGTCTTCACTGCATTCTAAAATGTGATCATCTCTTTCCCCAATGTGTGTCTCTTGTAAGAAAACAACATCAGCGTTTTGTAGTTCTCTGAATTTTTTATTTCTTTGTTCTTTTAATCCATTAACATTCCAAGTGATGAAATTTATGGTCCCACTCGCCATTATTAGATTAGATCAGCTGACAAATTATAAGTTACCTGTCAAAACAGAGAGTGAAGGAGGTTCTGAACTTTATTTCTGAAATAAAGCTATACTGAGACTTAATAGAGACATGGAGATTCGTTCTCTTCTCTCGTATATCTTTCTGTTAGGAACCCAAACAAACCCTACACAACAAACTTTTGTTGACAAACAAATGTGCACGTCAAAACAAGTGGTCATTGTATAAAAGACAATAATACAGATATGCGGTTGTTTTTTAATAAAAAAAATAAACAGTATTTAGGACACAAATCCATAAATCCTACAGACACCGCATTGATTTTAGATGATAAATGAGATTTGTTTAATTAGTCTGAGATGTTCTGTAAAGCGCAATAACAATTTAAGGGAAGCTTTACCTTAATGTCTGTGGGAAAGGACACGTCTGTAGATTCAGCTGTCAAGTCAACAAGTGAAATGAAAAGTAGATACCAGAGAGTTTTAGTGCAGGGGTGTGACTACAGGTGTGTGCAAATCAGGATAAATTCCTCTGTATTAGTGCCACCACCTACTTATATACAGTATCACAGTATGTACTGAGAGTATATCCCAGATAACGTCCTTAATAAATAAACATTTTAACCTTTTTTTAAAGAATGATGGATCTTTACAGTTTTACTGAGTTTTGTTTTTAGTTTTATTGTAGTTTCATTCATGTTTTTGTTTTAATATGTTTAGTATTAATGTTCATTTTAGTTACATTTTTAGCTAGCTTATTTATTTTAGTTTTGTTTTTATTTATGTTCAGTTATTAATGTTACACAGGAAAATAATGTTGAGTGTTAAATGAACACTTTCTGGGGGAATATGCAGCTCTATCTGTGCCAGCGTTCAGTCAACACTGAGTGTTGCTCATGCAAACACAGTGAGAGTCCATTTTAAACTTACATTTATAACATGAGTATAATAAACATGAATAAACATGTCAGCTGAGGGTGCGGCGGGATGCCAACACAATACCTTTATGGTAGAAAATGCTGAAACAGCTGCATTGCTTACGAAATGTTTAACATTAACACACCCAATAAACTTTGTTGAGTACTAAACAAAGTTGAGAACTTACGTGTGCAGGTGAAGTTAGTAAAAAGTTAAATAAACATGAATATGTGAAACATGCAATCAAATAGTGTGTAAAAATTGCTGTTTAAAATGAACACCGTCTAACAGTGAAAACAGCCAATAAAGTTTTGTAAGTAGGCAGCAAACTAAACTACATACCCCAAACTACATAAGCACTTAATATTGAAATGAATACACATTTTAATATTGAAGCTCAGTTTATTATTTAAATATGCTAATGCCATTACTGTTATAATACATCCTAAGACATATCTATTGAATCATGCACTAATATCATAATCACATTATTTCCTCTAAGAGCTTAGGGAATTATTTTCATATATACCATAAACATAAACCATATAGTACTCAACTCTGGATATACGAACTCTGGATATACGAACTCTGGATATACGAACTCTGGATATACGAACTCTGGATATACGAACTCTGGATATACGAACTCTGGATATACGAACCAGATCTATACAATAAAAGATTCAGACTGAAACTGGAGGTCATGTCCAGGAATGGGTGAGGGCACAGATGCAAATTCAGTTTCAGGACCTATACAGAGGGAAGAAGGTATGTATAAGATAAAGTATAAAACAAACAATAAACACCTAACTGTGTATTCTACATCTTCCCTAAAATGAAACCAGAATCAAGATAACTATAGAAAGAAAACCTATAGAAAGAAGATAACTCTATAGAAATAAGATAGCCCTATAGATAGCTGGTGACCCTATAGCAAGTGTTACATGCCTTCCCTTTGGAAAGTCTTCTAATGTTGTGCCTCCAACCCTGCATGTGTTTCTGATACACCCAGTTCTGAGTCAAATGACTGTAGGAATACATTGAAATATGATGTTAGATATCTGTGCTGCACTCACCCACATCTCCTTTTCTCTTCCGACTGATTCGATCGGCTGTGTAAACCAAATACTTCTTTATTTCAGCTTCGCAGTCTCCCCTGTTTACATTATATCTGGAAGCAGCATCTGAAAAATTCAAGTCACCATTAACTGACTGACTGGAAAGTGAGGGACAATGTGGACAAAATATAAATAGAACAGAACAAGCATGTGAGTAGTGTTAAATTACCTTTGATTATATCTACTAATACAAGATGAGAGAAGGCTTTTTTTCCGCCTCTGCCCTGCCAGTTAAACTCTTTAGCCAAATCATCTGTTATAACATGTTGCATTATTTTCTTAATCACATCCTTCTGCCCAATTCCTCCAAGTCCTGACAGGTATTTTACCTGTGACAAAATACTTCATCAAATTATTTCTTATTATTACACAGTGGTCAGTTCTCTCAATAACACCTTAAAGCTGCAATCCGTCACTTTTGCTTCTCTATCACCATCTCTGTTTGAAACATCAAATTGCAGGTTACTTGCCGAGTGGATGACAAGTTTAAATTCTAAATCACAATTTCCTTATCTTACCCTGACTCAAAACGGTAAGTTTATAATAATGATTTATAGTTTAAGCTTTCAAATCCCTTTTCACAGGAAATGTTCGTCTGTAAACAGAAAGTTCTGGCTACTGTATCATATGTGTGGGTACTGTAGATGATGCAGCGTTTGTAGCTTGTTCTTACAGCAGTTGTCCAGAATTTTAACTTGTCAGTTTTATTAAAAAAAATAATTTGACGAGTACCCTGCAATTTTATGTCTTGAACATAGAAGGCAGTAGAAAGGCAGACATTACAGATCGCAGCTTTATTTACATTGCACCACAGGTTGTATGAGTATATGACTGTATATGACAAACAAAAGTCTTGAATCTTGCTGTGCGGACTCACATATTTGTTCCGTGTTGTTGTATTTTTGAGCTTCCTTTCAGTCATGTTCACATCCTCAAAGCTTTGAAGTGGTAGATTTAGGTTTGAGTGAATAGCTTTGAAATGCATGCTTGTGCTGCTGGGAGCTGGATGAGAAACTGGTTTGTCTCTCAGTAGTTTCTTTAACATGGTGGAGTTTTCATGAACCTTACTCTTGATTTCTCTCAGCATCTGGAGAACCTCATCCTTCTCTGTTGTAAACCATCAAGTTGTGATAACCATCAAGTTGTGATAACCAAGAATGGAGGTAGAAAACTGATTATGGCTAAGTAAAAGGACTGACCATCGGCTGACACCCTGGATGTAGATACGGCTGGTACTGATGGTGGACGTTTTGGCGTTTCCTGATTGTTTTCAAGTTTTTGTCGTTTTATGAGTCCAGTAGCTAATATGCTAGAAAGACATCAAACATCAATACAAGCTAATAGTACAAATGAATTCAGCAATATTTCAGCAGGTGAAATATTGTAAAAGAATCATTTATTGGATGCTTGTTTGTCTGTTGCATACCGTTCTCCATGTTTCATTCCTTCTTGTCTGTCCTTAGCCTGCTCAAAAGTGGCTACAGAAATAAGAGAAATATCTTAAGAACTTCAATTTCTTGAAAACATTCAATTTACTATAGAAAAGACTCAGCGTTAATTTCAGATCAGGTAAATTGCTGTTGTTGGTTTGTTATTTAGCTTCATTTGTGTGTAACTGTGCAAATACTTTAGAATATGTGAAGAAAACCTAGTGCCATATGAATTATATAATCAGACATCCTGCTCTCTGTATTAACCTTTACAAAAAGTTACAAAAACCATGATTACGTTTTTGGTTACCATAGTTTAACCATAGTAAATATTTTTTGTTTGTTTAATTTGTTGTAAAACCAGGGTTAATTTAGCATTACTGTAGTGTTAGAATAGTAACTGTTACCGTATTCTCCAAGACAGTGGACGGTTAATATCTCCCATGGTTTTCCTGCTGTTAAAGGCTCAAGTCTGTTTTTCACAGCTTCTGTGCACTTCTCTGGTGATTTAAAAGGGGGCCAGTAACAGCGTGTCTTGTCCAATCTCAACCAATTAGATGCTACCACCATCATCTCATCCGAACCTTCTAAAGTAACAACTGCAAACATGGCCTGCATACAAAATTGCAATGTTCGACTCTGCAAACTTTGTCAAAATCAAACATTGATGTTTTCAGCCCTCAGCCGAACGATCAGAATAAGTTATCAATGTCACATTGAACAGATACATGCTCATCGTTTCTCACTGTGGGTGTGTTTGTTGGCACTGTGAATTCACAGTGCTGCGATTCCAAACATTCATCAAGTTATTTTATTTTACAGTTTTGCTTAAGCCTCAAGGGTTTTAATCTCTCCATATCACAAATGTTGCTGGAATTGTTTTAAATATACGTTTGCCTTTTCATTCCAGGCACTGGCGATTCTGCCGATTCCTAATGCATCATAGCATGTCTCATAATAAGTAAATAAATAAGTAATGGGTTTTAATACAGCTTTATTTTATAATAGCTTTTTAATTTTGTATATTACCTTGAATTTTTTGGGTCATTAACAAAAAGAGTATTAACCTTTTACCTAAAACAAAACAAATGTATCATTTAAAATAATAAATGAGTAAGTTACCTTGTTTCAGGATAATGTCAATGGAAAGTGCCTTCTATAGTGACATCAGGTTTGCTTTGCTGTTTTGTTTATCCTGTTGTTAGACCTGCTTGTTGGGATCCTGTAAAGCAGGTTGGAGGTTATGAACAAGAAACTACATGGCATAATGACGTACTGTAGTTTACAGGTGCTTGTTTTGTAACTCCGCATTGAGCAATCAGGGTACCTTCAGGACTCTGAACATTTAATAACAAACATGTGCCAGAGTCATTATAATGTTGTGGTGTGATAAAAGCAATGATACATGGTGCAGATGATAACATTAAACAGACTTAACTAGAATACTTAGGAAACAGGAACAAAGAATAAATACAAACACAAAAAAACAACGCAAACAAGGGCAGACAAAAGAAACAGAATTTAACAAGATTTAAGAGCAGGTAAACTCAATCTGTAAGTATGGAAAAGGAGAAGAGACTCATTAACTCAAAGTAGAGTTAACAATGACCAGAACAAGGCACACAAGGGGAACAACACCAGCAAAGGCAAAGAATCCAACCAAACAAATACAGTGTAAATGACATTGATCTTTTAGAAATTGCACTTCATTGAAAGCACTATTAACATTCAACTGTTGTGCTTTCACTTTTTTGGTTTAAGAGAAAGTACACTAAAGTATATTATCATTTATTACAATAAACGTTTATTATCAGTCTTGATTGTAATCACTGTCCACCTTCACGTTTTGTTATTTTAACGTGAAAAGCTAATCGGTTTGTTTGAATTGGTTACATCTGTGTACGTTCTGATGATATTTATTTCACAAACCTTGATCAGTAATGATTTGCATGGCAGTAAAGTCTGAAGAAAGCACAAGAGTTTGCGTAGATTTTGCATTTCTCATTTGCGTCGTACTTTTCTTTGTCCTAAAGCCTAGATTACATGCACAGATATCACAACAGGCTGCTTTCAGTTTGCCCCGACTGAGCACAGGAGGACAGGAGGAGAGGTCTCACGTAACATCTGTTCATTTGCAAGAGGATGTATGCAAAAGTTTGATACATTTGCTTATCTGCTTTGACAGCACTTTCCCTTTAGAGCCAAGTCTTCTCCTAAACACATGGACCATACGTACTTTGACATGCAGATTTGGCCCAAATGCAGTAATTGACTGAGCAATTTATAGTCCTGCACCTTTCACAGATGATATATATTAATATGAATACATTTATATCATTTATGATGTGAAGAGACTTTTAACCAGCATAACAAAAACATTCCTGGAAAAACAAATCACCACAGTCTTACAGTCTTTCTACTGAATAGCATAATAGATTATGAATAGTATAATAGATGAATACAGCTGTACAAATACATGTTACAATTTACTTGTCTACGTCATGAACGCATGCTTCTGAGCTAAACTGACAGTCCTATTGTTTGGTTTGAGCCTAGTTACTGCCCCAGATCTTTAACCACTGTGCTACCCCACCCTTCATTTATAAAACGTGTGTATGCTAAATTCCCTGCTCGCTTTTCTCAAGTAAAGGATTTCTCTGAATCACATGCACATTTGAGAAATGATCTTTAGGACGATCAAGCGTGGGATTTTATAAATGAGTTCCACCGTTCCAAATGACCACAAAGAGATCACAATACAGAGTCTTAATGGAGATCTTGAGATCTTAATTTATTGATTCAATCTCTGATTCAGGGCCTGCTGTCTGTCTGTATTATGTTCCTGTTAAATGTTCTTTTTTGTATCTGTTTTGTATCTTTTTATACATTTGCTTTATTTAGCATGTTACAGCTTCTGACTTTTCACAGCATATTTTCTGTAAGCGCCGTTATGTGTTTGCTGCATCAACACTCTGATGAAAGCGTTTCTAACCACAATGCATCAGTGCTGTGTAAAATAAAGACTGTGACCATATACCATATGGAAATGTCTTGGTTTTTCTTCATGAATGACCGATCCCTTCTGCACAAAACGGATTTCACATCCAGCACTCTCCAAATACGTTCTTGCTGATGTGGTTTGACTTCTGATAAACAGTTTTTGATGGTGTATTTCTGAATGTCTATTTCGATTCATTTATCATTTATTGTTCATTGTTTAATGCCACTCCAGTATCTAAAGGCTATATTCATGGCAGGAAACTTGTGATCTTCAGACATTTTGCATCAACATTTGCCCCTCCTGCATGTTTCTGGACTGGGGGAAACAGGAGACATGGAGAACATACAAACTCTTATTTCGTGTCTTCATGCATATCTATACAAAGACCTGCAGAGGGCAGCACATGCATGTGGCAAAACCTTGCGATGAGTTTCAGTGTCAGGTTTGAACGTCCTTGATTCTTCATAATCCAAGAAGTTCATCATCTCCAATTGATTGCATTTATCTAATGCACCTCAGTATGTCATGTAAAGCTTTCTTTTAAAGCCAGGTTCACTTTCAACTAAAGAAACTACAAGCCAAATATAAGAAATAATGATTTCATAAACAGATTGGAGAACAATAAGACAAATAAGCTTATATTACATGCATTGCAATGAAACTGCAGGCTATTGTGAATATTATATAGGGGTAATTGCAAGCGCTTTGTGATGTTCAGCAGCTTAAGATGTGGTTGTAAGAAGAGGACAACAACTAATGTGCTTAAATGTACAATGTGATTGTTTATTCGACATTGATACACAAGTCATTGTACGACGCATTATTAAGCTTCTGGTTTCTAAACCCGCAACCTTCTAATCAAGGCCCGAGCCAAATCAAAACGAGATCCTGGAAGGACATAAATGTTCACCAACAACGCCTTCATAAAATATAATAACCGTGTTTCATTTTGCCCGGCATAAAATACAGCAAAGTTACACATTTGCAGAGCCGTCTATTGAACGGTGAAACTGCGACCAGAGAAGAAGATAAATCATTTACCCGTTTATTATTATCGCCGTTATCTGTCAGGACCTGCCCGTGCTAGCTCGATGACGGGAAGTGAGACGCTTGAACCCGAGCGAGGAGAGTCGGGATCACGGATCAAAATACAGGTAACCGGAATAATCGACCGTGCGTGGAAATACACGACGAGAAGCGTCAACAATAAACATGCATGATCGCAAAGCTGCGACAGGACGTCCATGTGAACACGTTAATGTAAAGCAGGTAAATGCTGGCGTGCCCGTGCAGTGGCCTGCGCTTAAATGACCCTCCCGACGGACCCCGCCGGAATAAAACCTAAAGCATGTCTCATCTGTTTATTGATCGGTCCCGGTGCACCGAACAGCCGTTAAAATGCGTGCATGTGTCCGGAATCATGCGATCATAACGCCGCAGATCATTTCCCTCACCGTGCGGCGTTAGCCCGGTCAGCCGCAGCCTTTAGCCGTCACACATGCATCAAATCCCGCTTATTAATTCACTAATCTCCCGAATAAACTTCTCCGTTGTCTCATTCGGTCTTTCTTTATTGATCCTTTATTTCTGTTTTCTTTCACGCTTGTGGGTTTGTTTTGGTTTTCGGTGGTATGGCGGCTCTAGCGTGCTAACCGCCGTTGTACCGCTAACGCGTCAGTGGGTTTTTTTATTGAAGAAAGAATGAACGAAAGGACATCGTGTTGTGTCGTTTGTGTTGTAAATAGGTTGTTCTTTGGTTTTGGAGACATGGCGGACCGTTTTGGTGCGGTGAGTTGACGCTGAGCCTTTACGTGGCTGTTAGCCGATGCTAACAAAAGCGTTCTCCCGGAGGCGCGCGCGTTTATTCTCCGTGTTGTCGTCATTTACATTGAACTATTTTACGTTCATATTTAATATTTCATATTTTAATGCACTGATCCGTTCAGCAGATGTCCTTCTGTCTCAAAAAAATCATTGGACAGGTACAGGGTGGCCTTATGGATGCAGGTGACATGATGCGAGATGTTGTGCGGTCATATGTGACCCCCCCCCGTCGATAAATAAAAATATATATATTTGTATATTCAATAAATACGAATTTGTTTGTTTTTTGTTCATCACTAAGTTTCAGGATTTGTATTACCTCTATTCATTTATGTGTTCAAGCAGATTTTTAGGAAAATGGAGCATAGATGTTTCATCTACTTTGTTAGTCTGTAATAATGTTGTCTAAAATGTCCCACAGCATCATAAAACTGCAGGTTACTTTACGTACTTTTCTTTACTTATATTGAAGTCAGATGAAGCCTGACATCCAAACCCGACATCCTAAATTATAATCCATTATTGTTATAAACTTATTGCAATTCAGGGTGAGAAGATTATTTGAACAATGATTTGTTACCTACTTGCTCAGTAATTGATTTTTGTTCGTTTTAATCACAAAAGCTTACAAATGCAGTTTTAATATTACTTAATATTACTCTTATAATAACTGCTGGCAATAAAATGTAGAAAATCAGCCGGTGGCTGTGATAGAAAGGCTGTTTTAAAGGGACAAGCTTTCTGCTTGAGCTTTGTATTGCAGTAGGAAATTAAATTAACAATGGAAAGTGTTTATATTCCATCTCATTTCTTAACACATGCTTGTCTCTGACATCTTATTGTTGTTTGTTTTAGGACTGAGTCCACTGTCCCGGCATGGGGGACATGAAAACCCCCGATTTCGATGACCTGTTGGCAGCGTTTGATATTCCAGACATTGATGCCAAGGAGGCTATCCAGTCAGCCCCGGATGAAGTGGAGGGACATCAAGGAGCAGGTGGAGGGTCACTCATAAAGTCCGGTGATGGTTCGGTTGGGGAAAGTTCAGCCATCAGATCTCCGAGCCCATCCACGGATTCTCAGAGCGATCCTTCGATTGTTAGCGTGATTGTGAAGAACCGGGTTCGTCCAGAGCCCTTTGATGGGGGTGATGGCTCGATACCAGATCCGCTCAACCACAATGGATTTGTGTCATCAGGTGGGTCAGTACATCTGTCTCAGACCCGGTGCCAGGCTAACGGAGAGCAGTGGCCCATATGCAGCTCGAAGGTAATTCCAGAGACCACAGGGCCTGTTCATGGATCTTCTAGCAGCTCTAAACAGGGCAGCAACATATTCAATAAGCTGAAGCCCTTGATGGCACAAGGAGCTGGAGACTCAGTTGGAAGAGCTCGAAAAATGCAGCTTCTGCAGCAGCAACACATGCAGCAGGAGATGAACCTAGAAGCTGCAGACAAGGCGAAAGCTCCAGCTGTACCTGGTGGGGCAGCATCTCCATTCTTTTCTGCACCTAAACCACTTCTTTCTACTCCCTCCACAGCATCATCTTCCTCACCATCCTCCTCCTCTCCTTCAGTCGGTTCCCGTGTTTCTGGGGCTGTGGCTTCTTCACCTCTGGCTACATCTTTGACGGAACCATTTAACGGTACCCCACGTCTTGGTTCGTCAGCATTCAGGCATGTAGATTCGGACGATGAGGATTCAGACCCTGATTCTGGAGGATCTCTGGTCATCCACGAAAGTCCAGACTCTCCCACCCCTCCAAAGCTGTCACGCAGGCTGAGGTCGCCACCTGAAAGTTCACCGTCTCCATCTCTCCGCTCCTCAACGTCCATTTCCTCCAGTGCTTATCCCAAACCTGGTGACATCCCCTTGGCATCACCTGCTTCACCCCAGGCTCAACAGAACTGGCTTTCTGCACCTGTACAAACAGAAACGGGAAAGGGTTTACCCCAAGAGGATCGAAATCCAGAGCATGTCATTGAAGAACGAGACTCACCAGAAAGCCCAGAGCCTGAGATCCCCAAGTCCTCCATGCCAACATCAGCAGTTACCCAAAGGTCTTGCAGCCCAGCAGCGGCTTCATCGCCATCGGTTGCTCTTCGAGAACCCAAAGAGGAAGAGGAGGAGATGGAAGTAGATAAAGGGTCAACAGAAAATGGACATGATGTGAATAACATGGATGGAAAAGACAGTGTGAAAAGGGATGCAGAGAAAATGGAGGTAGATAGGGAAGTCAACACTACACAGTCCCTTCCAGAAAATGCCAACGTTTCTCTCAGCAGTGGCAACAAAGCTGTAGCAGGTGGAAATACCCCTTCCAGGCCTCTCAAAGTGCGTATTAAGACCATCAAGACATCAACGGGAGGCATCACTCGCACAGTCACCAGAGTGGCAGGCAAGGGAGGTGCCGCCAATGCAGGAAAAGGCACAGACGCAATAAAAGCCCAAACAGGAAGTCGAGCTGTCCCTGGCAAAGGAGCCAGAAAAAACGACAACACTGCCAGTCAAGTGGTAAAATGCTCAATGCTCAAAAAAACTCTACCAGTATCTGTTCTAGAAGCCAGTAGTGCCATGCTAGCTGCAGCCAGCAAAGCCCAAACCAAAATGGCCGTGCAGTCTGACAAAACAAAAGTCTCGGCCACAGCAGTTAGCATCACAAAAGCCACCAATCTACCAGTCACGCCAGCCGTTGGCGGAATCAGCACACGCCCTACGGTTGCTAAAACCGCTAACGGCGGTACCACTAACATTCACGTACCTTGTAAACCGGCCTCCATCGTCAACAGCACCGGTGCTGTTATATCCCGCAGCCAGTCTAGCCTGGTGGAAGCTTTCAACAAGATCCTAAACAGCAAGAACCTGCTTCCCAGCTACCGCCCGGATCTTTCCACTCCGCCACCCTCTGAGTGGGGTCTTCCTATGCCCGCTGCTGGCTACCGCTGCCTCGAATGCGGTGACGCCTTCGCTCTGGAGCGCAGCCTGGCCCGACACTACGACCGTCGCTCTCTGAGAATAGAAGTGACATGTAATCATTGCGCCAAGCGGCTGGCGTTCTTCAATAAGTGCAGTCTGCTGCTACATGCCCGGGAGCACAAGGAAAGAGGCCTGGTCATGCAGTGCTCACATCTGGTGATGAGACCTGTTACAGTGGAGCAGATGATTGGCCAACAAGACACTACTCCTATTGGTCAGTTTTCCAGTTGTTTTAATCTAATGGTGCTATCAACTTGTTTATCATAGCTATATTGTATTGTAGTGTTAATAGAACGTTTAATCTTCTTTCTACTAGGTGTGCTCTCTCCCTCGCTCTCTTCTCCACCTCTGTCCACCTCCAACACTCCGACAGTAACTACCCCTGTACCGTCCACTTCAAGTCCACTGAAGGACTCCTCTCCTCCAGGCACGGCTTCAGCCCAGCCCAGCCCTGCACGCCGTGGACCCCAGAGTCCGCAGGCCCTGATGCCTCTACCCTGCAAGAAAGTCGAGGCCCTGCAATACAACAACTTTAAATGTTCTGAATGCCAAGCCCAGTTTTCAAGCAAGGCGGAATTAGTGGCTCATTTTCAACAAATCCGAGCAACTCCCAACTCAGTAAGTTACAAAACCGTAAAGTTGTTACAGATATATTTAATGAAAGACTCCGAATTCAGATTTGTACAGAATCTTTCGCTGTAACTTTATGCTCTGTGTAGCAATGATTTCAAACACTGTTGTTGAAAAATAAGTTTAGCAAAACAATGCTAATTTATTCATTTGTTCACTTCATTCCCAATTTTAACAATTCCTCATCTGGGAAACTTTACCACACTGACATTATTTAAAACAAAAAAAAAATGCGTAAAGTACGTTATTCATAGAACTGTTTTCACATAAACTTTGTCATTTAATGCAGACACTTACGTAAGAATGGTTTCATTCATGCACAGAAATCCGTTCTGCTTTTATTACTGTCCCCCGTTCATAAAACACAAGCCAGTTAAAATCCGCTAGAAATTGCTTTCTTTGTCATTTCTGTTTCTGTTATCCGTCTCTCTCTTTCAGACATGTATGCTTTGCACTCCTCCCATGATGCTGCCCAACTGGTGTAGTGTCTCGGCCCACCAGCGCATCCATAAGCATCGCGCGCCTCACGTGTGTCCGGAGTGCGGCGGTTCTGCCCGCCAGGCCTCTTTTCAGACCCACCTGGAAGAGGCCTGTCTGCACTTCGCTAGACGCATCGGCTACAGGTTCCTACAACATCCTTAAAACATGCCGGTTTGTCAAAAGGAAATAAGCAATGCACAAATGATCTGTTTGATTCTGTTATTCAGGTGTTCCAGTTGTCAGGTTGTGTTTGGAGGTCTGAATTCCATCAAGTCCCACATTCAGACAGCACATTGTGAGGTCTTCCACAAATGCCCCAATTGCCCCATGGCCTTCAAGTCTGCCCAGAGTGCCCAGGGGCACATCACTTCCCAGCACCCCACCCTCACAGCTGCGCAGGCCAAGTAGGTTGACCAATCACAAGCCTCAAGTTTGTCATGGATTTTTAATATGAAAGAACTACATGAACTCTCACCTCTCTATATTCTCTCCGTTCCACAGGATGATCTACAAGTGTGTCATGTGTGACACCGTGTTTACCCAGAAACCTTTGCTCTATATGCATTTTGACACTCACCTGGCGAAACAAAAGGTGCACGTGTTCAAATGTCCAGACTGTACCAAACTCTACGCCCAGAAAGGCTCCATGATGGAACACATCAAGGTAAAATCTGTCATTAAAATGCATTCAGGTTTCGTTAAAGTTACAATCCCCATCTTTTATTGGTTAAAACAAGTTTTTAAAGTACATTAAAAGATTAGCATTCAACACAATCTCCTTACCTTACTCCAATTCGCAACAGAAAGTTTATAATAATGTTTTGTAATTGGAGCTGTTGGGTCTGATTGTGAGAAATGTCCGTCTGTAAACAGAAAAAGATTTCAGAAAGAAGATTCTGCTGCTGTAGATGGTGCAGTGTTTGTAGCTTGCAATTTAAACTTGTCATCCACATTAAGAAAATATTATATAAATATTATATGTTGCCTTTTGTGTTACCCATTCTTTGCACTTACCCCAGAGAATGTGGTGTCAATAAGGGCATACAGTAAAATGTTGGTATGGCCTTTCCAATGTGACCTCTTCCAATGTCACCTTGTCTAAAGCTCAAACCAAGTACAAAAACCACCTCTGTCTGAATTGATACCTGTAACTCAAATTCAC
Organism: Chromobotia macracanthus; assembly: GCA_036877525.1. NCBI lineage: Eukaryota > Metazoa > Chordata > Actinopteri > Cypriniformes > Botiidae > Chromobotia > Chromobotia macracanthus. Next base: position 2,226,529 of record JAZGTH010000069.1, read on the forward strand.
GCTACCCTTTAACTAAAAATTAATATGCATAGCAATATTTTCTAATAGACTGTTCACAGAGGCCTGTCAGCCAAAGTAGATACTCCACCCACCACCTCACCTCCCGACTCCGCTCCTGTAAACAACTCCGCCTCTAAACCCAAATCGACGGAGAACAATTCAGAAGAATTGAACCAGGGACAAGGAGAGGAAGAGGAGGGGGAAGGGGGGGAGGAAGAGGAGGAGGAGAAAGAGGAGGAGAAAGAGCAGGAAGGACAAGAAAGGGAAGAGGAAGAGGAGGAGGAGAACGATGAAGAAGAGCAGCCTAGTTCTCCAGAGAGCGAGAGTATGGAGTGGAGATGCAGGGACTGCAGGAAACGCTATGCAGATAAAGACGATTACATTGAGCACATGAAGAATGAACACGGCAAGGTTGGGACTCGGTTTAATCTAATCGAACAGATTTTGTTCATAGAATATCTTTCATCTGTCATTATTTGTAGATGGATATGTGCAAAAGTATGATTGGACCTTACTTCCTTGTTTTTGTTTCTTTCTTTAGTTAATCAAGAACTTCCCCTGCAGGCAGTGCGAGCGTTCGTTCAGTTCAGCCAACAGCTTGCGCCGTCATGTCCGCGTAATACACGAAGGTGTAAAGCGAGTCTTTAACTGCCCGTAAGTCAATTATATCCAGCAACAAAACTTAAGAATTTATCTTCTGTTTACCATCCAAAAAGACTGCTGTGTTTGTTTTCTTATACACATTCAATGTACTTCATTTCTTAGGCACTGCTCAGAGGGAAAGCGAACGTTCAGTAGCCGTCTGATTCTGGAGAAGCACATTCGGGTCAGACACGGCATCCGAACACGATTGCCGTCAGACAGACAGGTCAGTCTGGACTTTGTACCTCCACGATTTCAAACCCATTTTATAATTTACATATTAACCTTCATTTCTCATCTCAGAGTGCTCCAAACACCAGGAAGCGCTCGCTTCCAGGTGAGGCAGCGGGCAGTTCATCTGAGCTTGACAATGAGGGCGGCGTTCCACCAGGAGGAGGCGGGGCTGATACAGATGACATGACAGGTGAGGACTCCGGTCCTGCAAAAAGAACTCGAGCGTCTGAGAACCGACCTGTGGAGCAGCAGGAGGAGGACGACGGCACGTTCCGCTGCACGCCTTGCGGCTTCAGCACGCAGGACTGGGAGGAATTTCAGCGCCACATTCCCGTCCACTGCGACCCAGAAAACGCGCCTCAGCAGTGCCTGCAGTGCGGCGCATGCTTCGCCTCGGCAGGTTCCCTCAGCCGCCACAAATTCATCACACATCGCTTACGCCAAGGTCAGCACGACAGCCGTGGTGGAGCCACATCGGCCAGCATGTCACCGCAGGACGGCTCACCTTCCTCACCTAAAGCGGGTGAGGAGGGGGAGGGAGGGGTCTGCTGCAGGGTGTGCGGTCGACGGTTCGACAAATCATCGGACCTCAACACGCACTTCCGCACACACGGTATGGCTTTCATCAGTGCGCACAGGACAGATAAGCCCTGAGACTGAAACTGAACGTCCAGTGAGAGGAGATTTGCAAAAAAATTTGATGTAACAAAAAAATCTACTCGATCTGTCTTCCAAATTACCAAAACAAGAACGTTTATTTTCTCTTTCTCCAGTCACACCCCCGTCCAACCCTGCGCCGTCTTTTACACTGAATTTACACATGGTCAGATTGTGTCTGATTTGATGTACTGAGGCTCTGATTCGGTTTGTACCGATTCTATATTGTTAGTGTTACGGATTCGATTGAGAGTTGTTCAGTCTGCGTTCAACATCTACACGGCATTAAAGCAACAAGGTGCTAGTGAAGGTTTTTTTAACAAAACAAAAAAAGAAAAACACTTTTACATGTAACAATATTGTACAGACATTGTAGTACTCATATTTATTTATACAAAGCATTTTTCGTCTTTTGATAAGCAGTTTGGAATAAGTTTGTTGTGCAGGAGATATTCAAGAGATGTAAATGAGGTCAAAGATTATTGGTGTAAACTGTTTAAATATTCAAAAAAGGTCAGTCTGAGCAAACACACTTATCACGTTTTGGTGTGTAAATGCAGCACATACATGCTTGCCGTAGTTGTTGCACTCAGAAAAATTAAGATTTGAGTTTTGTATTTTTTCATTAGTCGTCATTGAAATGCTAAAATAGTGAACGTCTTTGTTTGGACAAGGAGCCTGGTGTGTTTTTATGATTTATGATTCAAAGTGAACGTTGAGTGTGAAGGATTGCTTGTGCGTTTCGAATTATGTACAAATATGAATGTCGTTTGTGTTTCTTTTTTCTTTGATAAGAGTCTTTTCTATCAAAAACATCTGTGCTTGTCGAGAAAGAACATTTCTTAAAAACAAAATTGTGATCGTGTGTGAGCGTGAATTTATATCCTTCTGGTAATAATATGTGTACGTTCTAATAGTCACTAGATGGACATCTTAATCTGTGAAGAACTGCCTGTTTCACAGCCGTACAGCCTGTTATTTCCTCTTGACCTTTCTCAATAAAACTGTTAATTGGTACGGTACAGACAACTGTGTCCTTACTGGTTAATTCAGTGCAAGTAATGACTTATGACCCGGTAAAGTCATAACTAATTGCTACTTTAGTTGGTCAGACTAATTCTTGACAGTCTTAACCTAGTGGTTATATTCATGCAACTGGCCCTGGGGCCTCATTTATGAAATGTTGCAGGAAACTGTCCTACAACATTTCAAATTTATAAATGGCACATAATCTTGTGCACAGCTGAATGGGTTCAGTTCAACACTTTATATTCTATATATTATATAGGATTGTGTGTTACAGCATCACTGCTAAATCCTCCAGAATTTTCGGTCATGTAAATACATACAAAGTAATGCATTCGTCTGTCTTAAAGAAAATACAATTACATCTAGCTGATGCTTTTATCCACAGTGCTTTTATTTTCGGTTATGGAAAATAAAGTTGCATCTACATTCTTCTGTCTGTCTTTAAGAACAGAGGAAAATGCCGGTCACAGGTGAAGGCTGTACATTTGGCAAAACTCTGATAACACAAGGTTTCAGCTGAAGTAACAGCTCTCTGCGAATGTGACTCAAAAGCAAAAGCTTATCTAGTCATGTTTATCTGGGCTTAGATCACATTCTACAACATTTTTAAAAGGGAATATAAATATGAATGTTTGAGAATAACCTCATGATACTTATATATTTGTATGTAACTGGAGAGTTAGACGAGAGATGACCTGTTCTTTTTTAAGTGAAGGAAATTTTTTTCAAAAACAAAAATACAATCATAAATACATACCCCATACCATTCAATACTATAGCCTGATCTGTCACTGCCTTTCTTTCAAATCTTTAAAACATTGTGGCACGACAGGCCAGAATGTTGATATAAATATATTTACACAAAAACACGCACTAATGGCCATGAAGCTTTTGGAGTTAAGATTATTAGTGTATCTTGCAGTTAGTGGGTTTGAGAGGTAAGATGAAAATATATTGGCCTTTATTTGTGTCCCCTAAAGCCTTCAAAGAACTTAGAAAACAGGGAGAATCCATCCTGCATATCAGAAGAGTTTTTAGAACCTCCTAAAAATACAGAAATAACATCATCATCAAAATGATGGATACGTTTAAATACTGCTTGATCTTGTTGGCGTCTTGAACATCATGGGTAAAGACACTATGACGCTGTCTGAAAACCTCTAACCTGGCATGAGAAGACCAGCTTGATCTTCAGCACCTGGACCTCCTGAGATGCTCACTGTGGTCTCTTCATTCCCTTCACTGTCTCTGACTGTTCGTCTTTCTTCAACAGTCTACACACACACACATACACAGATATGAAACCTCTACTGCTGTAACTTTGGACATCATAGAAATGTGTGACACTTTGAGCTTTGCAACACAATGTTAATATATCTGTAATCTGATAAATACTCTTTAAATTTGTTTTGCAGAGTCGTAGTGATTTTGTTAAGAACAATATTAAACTTGATCACTCACTCCATCTGGTCGGACCACTTTGCTGACGCTGACAGATCTGAAAAACGTCGTCTTTGGCTGTGAAGGTGCTGGAGTCAAAATCTGATCCAGCCCACCTGACGACACCTGTGAGTCAAGATCTCCAGACAAGAACCAGAGACAAAAAGTAAACTGAAGAGAAAACTCGAGAGGCCGCAATAATAGATTATTAGACAACAAATTAACAAAATAATTTTCTATTCCACGTTTTTTTCAATACCTGTATTTATATGCAATAAAATAAAATACGCTTAAAATTCGGAGACATTCTTACCACCATCCTCTTTTTTCTCTTCCTCTTTTGGTCTTAACACACCATCTCTCCAAAAGTCATGAAACTATAAAGAAAGACGGATGAGATGAACAGGTCAGAACCCAGCGTGGAAAGATCGTAAAATGTGTTAAATCACAGTGTTTCACCTTTGAGAAGGGTCTCCAGCGGGGAAAGGGCTCACCAGGACCGTGTGGAGATGAGGACTCCCTGTCATTTGGGGCCTCAGAGGGGGAATGGAGGGGTGGGTTGTGGGGTAAACTCTCAGGAGACTTCAACATGAAATCCCTGAGGGAGTTTCCACTTCCACCTTTCTCCGCCCCTTCTGGTGGATGCGGCGCTTCTATGGATGGGATACCAAATTATGACAAGGAGTAATGAGTAATGCTTTTCAATGTCATATCTGCAGTGGAAGTACAATGTGCATTACAAAAACTAAATAGGACCATAATATGAGAAAATTGAGCAATATACTTCTCGGTCCATAGCCGTATCTTTCATCAAAGTGACCTAGACCAGCAAAGATCTCCTCCATCTCCTTTAAGATCTTTCCAAACACCTGAGGTTCCTCGAAGTGCATCCCACCAGGCCCAAAACTGAAACCAAATCTGAAGGCATCATCAAATGTCTCCCGATCGTATGTATTAAAGTCATCACGCTGAGATCCACTATCACCATCATCATCGTCATCTTCATGCAAAATCCCATCAAAGAATGGGCCCCTGATTAAAACATGGATAAACACACAATCACTTAAAAGTTTGGAGACAGTTTCTCATTCTTTATAAGTACCATTTTCAAGTCATGAGCTATACAAGTTTACAAATGCAAGTTATGTAGTAACTAACATCACACTGCTTAACTTTTGCCTCTCTGTCGCCACCTCTGTTTGAAACATGAATTGCTCCGGATTTTCTTACGTGTGTTAAGATTATAGGAAGCAACAACTCAAATGATAAAGTTATAAACTTTATGAGGAGGGGTAAGATACTTGCTCAGTGTCACATTTGGTTTATTTGTGCATTATACGGATTTGAAGTCAAATGACACTGAAAGTGCCCCGCACCGACAGTCAGCTGCCCCGCTTCAGGGGCAAATGAGTGACACCCGGGGTAAGTTATGACTTCTTCAAAACAAACGCTCGGTGCTCTGCAACTTTCATAAGCGTATTAAATGATGCTAAACCAAACTAACCTTAACAAACACCCTCCATCAGGCTGTTTTATATGACACAGTAACGTGAAATGTAATATAACCCGTCACACAGACTCACCTCCGGTCATCTGCCCCATGACGACCACCGGGGACCCCAAAAAAGCCTCGAAACAGATCAAATAAACTCATTTAAGAGCACAGCAGCTGTATTATACAGACCATAATAACACACGAGATCTTCCCTCCTGCCTCTGGAAGAGCCTTTCATGATAAAAGTCACCATTTCAAAATAAAAGTCACTATTTCAAGATAAGTCACCATTTCAAAATAAAAGTCACTATTTCAAAATAAAAGTCACGATTTCAAGATGCAAGGCACTATTTCAAGATAAGTCACCATTTCAAGATAAAAGTCACGATTTCAAGATGCAAGGCACTTTCAAGATAAGTCACTATTTCAAGATAAAAGTCACGATTTCAAGATGCAAGTCACTTTCAAGATAAGTCACTATTTCAAGATAAAAGTCACGATTTCAAGATGCAAGGCACTATTTCAAGATAAGTCACCATTTCAAGATAAAAGTCACTATTTCAAGATAAAAGTCACTATTTAAAGATAGTCACTATTTCAAGATAAGTCACTATTTAAAGATAGTCACTATTTCAAGATAAAAGTCACTATTTCAAGATAAAAGTCACTATTTCAAGATAAAAGTCACTATTTTAAGATAAAATGTCTCTGTATTTGCTTTTCTTGTGGCATCTGGTGACGGGACACTAACCTTTTTTTGTTATAACCTATATTTTGTTTCTGCAAGGAGTAACCTGAAGTATTTTGTTTCCTACGTGTTCTGCGTGACACCTATTTAGTGACCAAGTGTTGTCCCAATCCATCCCCATTCATCACAACCTAATGTGGGTGTTTTTCTGTGGCTCATTTACTTCTTAAAACATTCACTGTAATACCCTGTAAGATGTTCATGGCATCGCATTAATGTGAAAATGTTGTGAAACTGTGCATCATATTTCAGTATTTTTGTGTAATAAACTGCCCACTTTTTTTAAAAAAAAGGCAATTAACATGTTAAACTAACTAGACTAAACTTCCTATAATTAGAAAGAGGCATAATGTATAATGTTGACTGTTAGATTTTTTTGTAAAGTACAATATAATGTTAAACTTGTTCAATAGGTGTCAGTTGTACATATTTTGGTTAAATAGTTGAACTACATACAATAATATAATGTGTTAATGCAATAGTATTAACACATTTTCTATATTATCCCCCTCAATAAAACATATGCAAGTCAAAACAAATTCCCGTTTAAACATTCAACACAAAGAATGAGACTGAAGTTAAAATGCACAGAAACTTTGTTTTTCTTAAAAAAAGACATTCACATCCAAAAACGATGAAAATGTCTTTTTCTTGTTTATTTACTTAATATTTATATACTTTTTTTACAAAATAAAAAACATTATGAAACAAAAAAATGCTAACAAGTCTGTATGTAAGGATTTGAGAGGGGAGAAGAGAAGCCATCAAACAAACAAACAGACTACAGTACTTGTGTTTTATATATATATGTACAAGACAATTTTATCCATTACAATTTTTTTTAAAACGCACAGTACAAAAAGAAAATCACTGACAAAGAAATAAAACAATGAGAAAAAGATACTCATAGTACAATTCTGTCCATCAGCACTTTCCTAAGTCATACTACTAAAAGAATATATTGTGGGGACAGAAGTGGCGCTTTTTAAAGGAGACAATAACTGCAGGGGTCAAGGACAACATTTGGCTGTGGAAAGACGCTCGCAAAGGGTGGCCTACAAAACTTTTACCTATCCAGAACAAAATAATCCCAAAGCAAAATGAGAGAAACACTGAGGTCAAAAACACACCTTAACGTAATCGAGTTTCCCTTCAACAGGGAGGGCAGTTAATGGAGGGAAAGACAGAAAAAGTGGAAAATAAGAGTCAAGGTTAAGGTGACGGTGCGCTTAATATCTGAAGGGTGCAATACAACTCCAATCAAAAACATTAAAGAAATACACACTAAAGCCTAAATAGCAAATATACATTCATACAGTGGCCACCCTCACACACACGCACATACACATGCCCGACAGATTCTGAGCTCACCTATACATTTTTCATATAGCTATTTATATCTGATAAAAAATAAACTTCACAACTGCATTAGCCGATTTAGAGTGATAGTTTCCTTTTTTCCCCAAAAATAAAATTTGGTAAAAAAAAAAAAAAAAAAAAAAGCACTGCAGGAGAGAACAGAGGATGTACATTTGGATGATGTGCCCTGAAAAAACAAGCCGCAGAAAGAAAGTGTATAAAAAAAATCCTGCCCTCTCTTCCTCTATCAAACCTCTGTTTTTCTATTTATCCACCAATAGAAAGAAAAATTAAACACTTGTCCTTTTAGAAAACTGGTCTATATTACATTTGCCAGAAAGAAAACGGGGAAAGTTCTTTTGTTTATGAACACAATACAAATTCCAAATACTCAAATATTCAGCTCTTGAAGGCCTAAGAAACTATCCAAACACTCGCAAGAAACCTCTCCCCATTAAGACGTCCCCGTGCACCCTCCTCAGCCGACTCCCTACAGTGCTAACTCTCGGATGACAGTGCCACCAGTGGAATGGGGGGTGGTACTGCAGGGTGACTGTACAGAGAGATGAGAGGTAGCACCATAGAGTAGAGCCAAGGGGAGATCTCCGGGAAGGAGGGAAAAATTCCTTTAATCCAGCCTTTTGAACACCAGACGAGGCAGAAGAGGTGTTAATTGCCTCCCCAGTTGTAGCTGTTATAACCAGACTTGTTGATCTGTGACTTCTGCTGAATAGAGGCATTCTGACTTCGTTGTCCAGAGCCAGACTACAAAAGATGAGACAGGAAAAATTAACAACTTATTTCATTACAGAATATCAGGGCTTGCAAGCCAGAAAGTAACAATGGCTTTATGTATAATTACCATTAATGTCACTTACTACCTATGCTTTGTTCATTTGATATCTTTTTTTTTGCATAGAGCGTGTTTGTTTATCTTTATCGTTTGTTTATTTATTAATCCACTTTTAAAAGGTAAACAGGCAGCCAATCCTTCATATTCCAGTGTAAGGATAACAATTTTTCAGAACCCTCTAATTGTATCCCCCATTTTAAGCATTTAGCACAACAGGCTAACAATACAAATACAAAGCCCCAGCTGATATCCACCGAGTCAACAGGCGTGTGCTCACCTGTCCGTCCTGCTGCAGGTGATGGTGGAGCATCTGGGAGTGGGGCTGCTGATGGGGGGTCAGGATGTGCATGTACGGGGCCGGAGCATAACCCGCAGCGGCAGGAGGGTTGATGGGGCCGCCACTCCCGAGAGCCGAGGGCAAACTGAAGGAAGCGCCAGGGGTTCCCGTGTGGAAACCCTGCTTCTCAAAAGACTGCAGAGGGCAGATCAGCATACTTCTGCATCATTAGACAGTACAAACAGTGCGCAAAAAGACACAGCCGAATGGGCGGAGCTTAACATATTTAAGCTAGCGGCAGCACATCACATGCATTGGAACACTCAACTAGAAAACAGCAAATGCAAGCATGTAGCAAAAATGCATGCATGTTCAGTTAGCATAATGCGTCGTATAAGCACAGTGTGTATTCATTCGTTTGTATGTAGCCATATCTGTATTTGCCATGGAAAAGCCATTGAAGCTGACATTACTCAACCATTCAATATAATTTAAATGTAGCGTACAATAAATTGTAAGTGTTCCTGTGTAGCTTAACTGTTAGAGCATTGCGTTAGTAGCGCAAACCGTTGTGGGTTCAATTACCAGAGAACACATACTGATCAAATATACAGCTTGAATGAACAGTAAGTCACTTTCAATAAAAGCATCTGCCAAATGCATAAATGCAAGTTAAATGAATCCATCTAGGGCACATGCTCACCTGCGTCTTTGTGTAAACAGACCCTGAAATGTCAGGGACCCCCGTGTTGCTGGATGTCACAGAAACGCCTATGAGTGGATAAAGCAAAATAGAAAGAATGGGGGTGAATTTATCATATATCATAAAATACATACAAATATAAAGACAAGACTGTTCCATATCATTACAGCCTGCCCTTTCATACCAAGAGCCATCAGTTAACCAGAGATCATTCACAGACTTCTCTGGCAATGTGGATGTGTATGATGTGAATGATGTAAACAATTTTACAGTTAAGACTCCAGCACACAAAGTATGAGACAATATGGCACAAGTCAAAACGTGACACTGCATGAAAGGCCTCCTCAGCAGGAGTGTGATGCTGACAGATGTTACACTGAAGAATTAAGGAACTGCATTGGTCTTCCATGTTTATGCTTTGTGATCAACTAAATGCAAGCGTTTTATCAAGCACTTTAAGTATACATTCATCTGATGAGTCATTTTAATTGCTTATGTCCTCATTTCAAATTAAGCCACTAGAATGAATAAATGCATTAAGGATTGGAAGTGTTATACAGCGGTAATGAACTGCCACGATAAACGACTCCATAATACACCGAAAACACTGCGGTACATTTAAAAGTTAGACAAAGTTAAGCGTAAATGTACGTGGACACCCTCACTTTGAGAAGTAAAAAGGAGTGACCATCTTAACCATTAGGTCCGTTAGAATAAATAGCACAGAAATTTGGGATTGGATAGACAATCTATTATAGTAAGTGCAACATGCAATTCAGTGTTTGACAGAGGGGAATAAAAATAAATCCTAAGAGACCATCACAGCAAAATGGATACATTTTTTGGGGGATTGAGGTCTTCATATCAAGGTCACATGATAAACTACCCTGATGTGACAACCAATAAAAGCTTGACTTCTGTCTTCAACCCCTACACGATTCCATATATGAAGCGGGCAGAGCTTCAGGTGCCCTATAGTGGCACAGCATGGCTTTAGCAAGCTTGACCAGTCAAGTTAGGAGCCATGAGGAGAGAGAGAGAGCTTTAGAAGGAAGGAAGGAAGGAAGGAAGGAAGGAAGGAAGGAAAACGGGATTTAGCGTGAGGCTGCACTCACCCACTCCGGGCCCGGTGACAGAGCTTGCGGGCTTGTTTTGCGCAGAAGCAGCGGCCACGGCGACGGCTGCCGCGGCAACGGCTGTGCCATAGCTGCCCTTACAGAAATCCCCACTCCCTGCTGAAGCCTGGCCCAAATCCTCATAGCCTGCAAACGGTCAGACACACACAGCCACAGCCCCACAGCATTAGACACACACCAGGCAGGGCCAGAGGGGAGGAGTGAAAGGCATTAGAAAGAGGTGGGAAAGCAGCAAGCTGGGGGGAGGGACCTGATCCAGGTATTGGTGGAAGTTACAATTATAAAGAGAGGAGATTCGAAAGCGATGGAGATATAAAAGAACAAAGGCGGCAGTGGGAAAATCAAGGAAAAGTTAGAAGATAATGACAAGAAATTGGGGGATGAAGAACAACATTGAGAGCTGAAAAAAAATGAAGCAAACAATACGTAGGACAAAGCCGAGAAATGAAAGATCTGAACATCTGAAAGGAAAGCGATGCTGGATGAAGGCAGAATCTGAATTTCATACTGAAGGGATGGGTAAAGGTTGACGGTGCTCAAAAGTGGTGGATGGACTAAAGCAAGCAGCGTGTGGAAAGCATGTGTAGACCCACCACCCATAACCAAGCGACCTCCCTCCCACCTCATTCTCCTTACATCACTGGTTTCACAGAAACCCACTCGCCTAAAGAACGACACATCTGAGGTTCATGTTACAGCCCTGCTGTGTTTGCATCAACCTAAAGAAGGGCAGGCATCTGAAGCCTCTGCTTAAGTGTTTACATCTCTAGAGGGACAGTTTAAATTAACACCTCCTCTGATTCTCATGGACAAGGTTAGCCATCATTTGCTCTTAAAATTGTTCTGGGATTCTGGATCGATTTGTCCTGGTGAAGACATATGATTCAACTGCTGAAACTACACTGTTACACCATAACTAGTTTTGTTTGAAAACAAGATTCTGTGAAGTACAATAGTGATCATGTGATCTCACAGACTTCGCAAAACCAAACAGCTTGCGAGCTGCAGCAATTGTGAATTGTACCCAACTCAAGATGAACGTGTTAAAGCGTCTTACAGCCAGCTTAGAGACTGAGGTAACTGAGCTAGTTTATTTTAAACTGCTATTGAATTACAGAAATGAAGGGATGAGAAAGACCTTCCAGTGACCATCTGGAGTGTTTTTCAGAAAACTGGGAAACATCTCACACTTCTGAACTTAAGGTCGAATAAATGTTTTAGCACACTGCTTTATAAAGGTGTTGCATAAATGAGCAAAAACATAAGCAAAGTCATTACCAGTACTGTAGCCATGAGATCCGTAGCCACTCGCCTGTTGGAAGGGCGTGGCTGACGCATTCACGCCCACATTCACACCATGCTGTTTGGATGAGGTAGGAGCCACCTGGAGAACACAAAAAAAGACCAAACACCAACATTTAAACAATTCTTTTTCAACTCAAAGCTCAAAACATTTTCCATTAGGGATGAACATACATTACTGATTAAATGTATGTGGAGTTCCTACCGGAATTGCAGTTCTTTACTTAGAGCACTTAGTGGGTTTCAAGAAAATAACTAGATAGCTCATGGAGCTCTTACCGGAAACATGGCAGGGCCATACTGAAAGGTGTTGGGCAGACCGGGCACACCGGTGTAGTAGGGAAGGCTGGTGTAGCTGTATCCGGGTGGAAGGGCCGGGTTGAGGAAGGGCTGTTGGGTGGTGTGATGTGTTTGGGTCTGGGTCTGCTGGGGCTGGGCCAGCGTCGTGGCAGGGGCAGGGGATGAGGCATCACCACGACCAAACTTCGACAGGTCACCAGCTTAGAGATTTCACACACAACGTTTGATAACGTTAACACAAATTTGTATATTCAGAAAGGCTTAATCAGTATTAGTTATTATAGCTTTGGATTTTTAGTTTATCAATATGTTTTATATTTATATTTTAGATTTACTTTTAATTAATACAGATGAGTAAATGATTTGGCTGTGGACAACTTTGAACATTCCTTATGAGATTTAAGTATTAAAACCGAAAACACTTTGATTATTTCTATTTTGTTTTAGTTTCTAAAAATTGCATAAGCTTCAGTTCAGTTCTAGTTTTCCTTTATAGAAAATTCTACTTTTTTAATTTCTTTCACGTTATTTTTGAAAACGTAGTTTCAGTTTTAGTTAACTGTAATAACCTTGTTGATCAGTGACAAATACAGCTGTGAGGTCTGTATCTGGGATAAAAGCCCACATACAGACGGTTATCAGTAAACAACGGAGCACTTTGCCTGGCACACTCTGCCCTCTGGTGTTGCTATGGAAACAAGGACAAGAACTGCCGTTGCACTGGATTTGTAAGCTCTTGATTGGGCATTACCCAACTCTGCAACCCATTTCCTCTACTGATCTAATTGTCCAATCACAGGCAAGATACAACTATAACTGCTTAAAGTGTGAAGTTACAGGCAGATACACAGATTCTCTATCAGGATAAAGCCATGGTCCTCAAACTCAGCCAATCAACACAGACCACTCAGAATCCATCACAGACTGCAGGAAAAAAATCATCACTGGGACAGCGGAAGTATCTTTATCATGAAGCTTAGCCCTTTTGGTTCCCTTCCCAGATACTGATTTATGTCAAACTAAACTACATTAACCTCAATAAATTTGATTGTGCGTTACCAGAATAAGGGTTGCTTGTCAAACTGCCTTCCCTGCCGGTCAGCGCTGTGGTTGGTGTGGCAAATGGGATGCTGTAATAGTCCTGCAGATGAAGAAACAACATTACAACCTTGGTCTACAAACATACACCAACCCCAATACATGAGAGCACCTCACCAGTGGTATCCTGGTCTGTAACATCTGCAAGTCATCATAGCCATATACTTGAGGCTGTAGGACATAGAGGTTGTTAAACAAAATACATGACAAAGCATACTCATCACAGAGTACAGAACAGGGAGCAGCAGAACACTCACTGGGTAGGGGTGAAGCAGACCAGGAGCCATGATGTAAGGATTGGGCAACAGCGGAGGCACCCCAGGAGGCAAGTTTGGAGGTGCTTTCCCTGTTTAGCACAAACAGGAAATAAAGGTAAAGATGATGCTGAAGGTCTTGCGTAAATCAAGACACTAATGTAGCTTTTACAGCCAATCGTAACTCACCTGAGGCAGCCGTGCTGCGAGACGAGGCGGCCGATAAAGGTGCCGCGGCGGCCGAGGCTGCAGAAGTGGAGGATATAGATGATGCAGCTGTGGGGGGCACCATGGATGCCACGCCAGTGCTGTTGAGTCCCATAGTCAGACTGCTGACTGGGCCCAGGGCAGATTGTGCTGACACCACACTGACAGATGAAGAGGGTGTGACAGCACCGCTGAGGGAGACGGGGGCCGTTGAAGTGGAGGAAGAAGCAGGAGGAACTGAAGGAGGAGACACGGCTGAGAAAGACGAGGAGTGCAAACTGGAATCGCCGTCTACACTCGGGTGCTGAGAAGTCAAAAATAACAAACACAGGTTAAACAAAATGAGCTTTATTCATGAAACACCTGCTTGCTCAAATTCGTTTTGCCATTTATTAATCCATTCACATGCATTTTGTTGAATTCGAGTCAACAGGACAAAGTGGTTTTAGACTCTGCATAACCTTAAACACCAACCTAAAACAATGATCAGGGATGTGTACTAACAATACAAAAGGGTGTTTTTCGATCATGTGAACTTTATACTTTGCGACTAAAAATTACTCGATGTTAAAAGTACAGTACAAACTCACCAGCAAACTTGTATTTGAGGTGCGAACTGTAGGTGTCAGACTGTTTTGCTGTGTTGAGAGGGAGCTAAAGAGCAACATGCAGAATTATTGGCATGTCTATTTTATATTGTCACCAATACACATTAGAATGAAAAACAATGCTACAAACAACATCATACTTGTGTTGTGGAGCCAATGAGCTTGGAGAGGGGTCTTCATGGCCAAGAGCACTGAGAGACATCTGACTGGATGTGGTCAGCAGGGAGGGAGGACCTGATGAAGGGTCAGCCAATGAGGACATGTTGGAAACCGAAGGGACAACAGAATCAGATGCTGGTTTCACGGGTGCTGCAGAGCCTGCTGCAGCTGGGGACAAATTGGTAATTGAATTGAATGGGTTGAATCACAGTTATAACAGAGCTGTGTGAACTACATTTTAGCAACTTTATTTAAGTTAGTCATACCTTCCAAAGACTGTGACGTCTGTACCGAACTGAATCCATTCTGCAAGCAGGAAAAGAACATTTAACCCTATGCAGAATTCAAAACCTGCAACATTTTCACAAATGACTCAGATCAATCAAATCAATCTGTATGGCGTTTTAATGTAAACAGCCAGTGTGCTACCATGTTGGCTGTACTTATTCATACAGTTTCATTTACATTCAAACACTCTGTATCGTTCTTTCACAAACATATTGTTCCACTTCAAAAGACATTTACTAACAAACAGATGGTTGTGCATGGTTGGTTAATATATGATGTGCTTTTTGGAGCTTTAAAATATCAGGTACTATTCACTGCCATTTTAAATGTGTAGGGCCTGGATATTATTTAATTAACTCTGATTCTGTCCAGCTGAAAGAATTCATATAGTAATGGAGTAATTTATTGGCTAATTTTAATTTTTTAGTGGACTATTCCTTTATAGGAGCTGACATGTTAAAGTCACATAACTACCTAACAGCTTATTTTGGTAACTCTGATTAACGGACACTTTCACTCACGAATAAGTCAATCATGTCTCACTGAATACCAAGTCCAAGCAATAGGACTTGGACTGGATTAGCCAGCAGAAAATAATTGCACCTTTAAGCTACACTGTTATTCTATGTAGCATAATCTTGACAGGTTTATGACAGTAGGCATTTGGACTGATGGGTCTCACCTTGGGCTGTGTGTCTTTCTGTGGTGAGGATGAAACAGAAGGGGGATAACGTCGTGTCTGACTGGCTCTCTGCTCGTACAGCTCCATCTGACTGGTGCTGGACAACACTGAAGCCTGCTCACTGAATAACGTTCAGAAACAGATGCTTATGGGGTTAATACTGAACATATGGATGCAAAAGTAAATGTTTTTTGCTTGTAAATGATGCTGACAAACATCTCAGTCTTGTATATCGTGATACGAGACACCCACTTGCTTGCACTTGTGTAAAGGCTGTTCTGACTCTGGTTGCCCGGTGTCGTCGTGGCAACAGCTGCAGAGGCGTCATACTCAGAAAGCACCGGTTCAGAGCCAAACTGTAATGCTCCGAACTGCAGGTTTAGCCCAGATACATCCGCAGAGCCTGGCATCTCCACCGCTAGGGCTGGAATCTGAAAACAACCACTTCTGGGTTAATGGAATGATCAAGATGAAAAATGAGAAATCAGCTGATACACTAAGTGATTTTAGTCACAATAAAACAATACATTTCCAATCAACTATTAAACCTGACATCAACTGTACCACAAAGTCTATTTCTTAAGCTGAAACAGTGCAGGTTTTCAGATCACTTCAGTTAGTGTCCATACACAAAAGCTGTCAAGTACCTCAACACTCTGTACAGAGCCCCTCCCCAGAGAATGTTACTGTTTAGCAATTGATGACTGGCGGGACCAGAGTGGCCAACTGTGGCTTCTTGTTAATTCTATAATCTTTGTCAGAACTCAGAAGAATGCTGAGGAATAAATCACCTTGGTCGTGATGGAAGCCCTCTTTTTCTGTTGCTTGAGTTTGTGCTGCTGCAGGGGGAGAGGGCTGGATGCCTGCGTGTCAGCTGGGCCAGAAGAGTTCTGCTGACCCGGAGCTGGCCCGGTTGGTTTAGGGACAGAAGTGGGGACAGTTTGGGCCAATGAGGGGGTGGACTTGGGGGGCAGGGCTGAGGTGGTAGGAGGGGCCGTTGCTTTGTCCTGCAAGAAGGCATCCACCATGGCAGTGGACGAGGGCTGGTAGGGCTGCCGTTTGGTGAAGGGACCATGTACAGGCTCTGCTTGAGGTTTCATATCTACAGAGAAGACGACAATAGGAAATCAAAGTTCTGATGGAACAAGGAGACACAGATGAAGAACAAAACCAATGACTAAACTGATCAACACATTTTACCGTATTGGCCCAGTGTGCCAGGGCTGGTATCCCAGGAAGAAGGACCAGTGTTGGGTGGTCCACTTTGTGAGTGCTGGGCTGCCAGCTGGGCCAAAGCCTGGGCTGTCTTAAACTGCTCCAGGAACTGAGAACCAGTTGTGGAGCCTCCAGTGGTTACCTTAGGTTCTCCAACATCACCAAAACCCTTACTAAGCATGCTCACCTGGTCAAAGAAGAGATAAGGTCAAATACTACAATGACTGTCTGGTATAAAACTCTACTGTGTATATGACTGAAACAAGCCGTTAACTGACCATGCTGTGCTGGCTGTAGGGGGCGCTGCTGGAGGACTGGGACAGTGTGGTGGTCTGCTTCGAGTTACTGAACACCAGAGACTGAGACAGAGATGGAGGCTGTGAGCCTTCCAGTGTAGCAGCTTCTGTCTCAGAGGAAGATGGAGGCGTTTTCCCCAGCAACACCGCCAAATCAATCCTGAACACCACACACACCAGTAATGTGGCTTTATCTATTAACGTGGTTTTGTGCATTACACTTTTGCATTATTTTTTTTGCTGACTATTATTGAAAAACAAAGTTCTCTTAACATCTTTTGTAGTCAAGAACTGGGTCTGGAAAATGTGCATGTGTTTGCAAAGTGTTATTTTCTTTTCAGAAATATTCTGGAAGTCCAAAACCTGTTAATCTATCACAAGGCCAATTTTTATCATGTACCGATAAAATGTATAACTTGAATGTACTGCAAGTCGCTTTGGATAAAAGCATCAGCCAAAATGCATAACTGTAAATGTCAATAACTTGATTGTAGTTGCATGAATAAATGTTTAAAGATTATTAAGATTTAGATTAGGATTATTATTATTATATTACAGCTCATGTTGAATTGAACCCAGGGCATTTGATCAGGTAGCTGGTGTACCTCTGTCCAGCTGTAATGGTGACATTTTCCTGTGGAATGGGCATGGACGTCACACTGGAGGCAGTGAAAATCTTGGTCTCTGATAACTGCACAGACAACAACAATTAAGACTTCATTTAAGGCGCAGATATTACGTTTCTACGTTTCTGTTCAGATACTCACGTCTTCATTCCAGTCCTCGGTACCCCACTCTTCTGTGGCAGCTCTCCACGCACCTGCGATGGAACAAACATGATTGCTTAATTAAGCATCACTACCATATAAATCTTCTGCAAAATAGTCAGACATTATGAAGGCTGTAAGAATAAAAAAAAAAAGGACTCACTGGGGGTGGAGTCGAACTTTCGAGGGTAGCTTGTTCCCTCTCCTCCTGTAAACTCAAGGCCTGCAGAAACAGACAGGTTTACATTGTTAACATAAGTGTCTTTAAAATGTCTGAATAGCACATCAATAATGGGAACTACAGGCAGGGGTTTCCGAAAGTGGCATCACTCACGGTTTCCATCCTCAGGTTCGAGGTTGCCCGTGTTGCTCCAAGTGCTGCCGCTTGTGTAGTTCTCCTCTGTCTGGGCTGGCTCAGTGTAGTCCGCTGGGTTAAACGTACTAAGAAAAACAAACAAATGAATTGCTTTTGGCTGTTTTCATAGAAACCCTGAATGAAGGAGGAACACTGCAGACAAATACATAGGAGAAAAATGAGCAACGTCCGCTGTCGACTCCAACAATGGACAAAAAAATTGCAAGACAAATCTCAGCTATTTATCTTCCCCTACAACCTAAAAACAGACATATTTCTTTACCTACTAACAGCAACTAAACAAAAGACACAACTGTGCTTGCCAATCACTCTCGAATCCTGAATCCCAACCGGTAGAAATATGATTTGAGCGGCCTGTAAAAACAAAACGCGTCTAAAAAAAAAAAAGCACTAAACGCTTCGCTGTGCAAACACCGCACTATTCATTTGATCACTCGGTAGGTACTTACTACTGAACCCCGACCCTTCAAACAAAACAAACAAACACACAAACAAATAGAGACACGCCCATAAATGTGTTCAACTCACCTCTCATCTCCTGACAAATATCTGGGGCCTTTATCAATCTGGCTTTAGGGAGAAACAACAGGAAAAATTACAAGCAGCTCAACATGGGCGGACAGAGGGGGGTGATATTGTGTGTGCACCAAACATGCTCGCGTGTGAGTCTAACACATCTGTAAGTCTAGTACCAGTTTAACCACCACCACACCTGCACCACAGGTGTAACACTAAAGCCGACTGGAACAGCTAAGCCAGAGCTGTGGCATTTTAAGGTGTGACAGGGCAACCAAAAACAGGGCTAAACTTGTACGCCGAGGCTCAGGTCAAGAATTGAAACCAAGCATGCATGCAAAAGTCCAAACGCGCACATCAAACCAAACACGCAAAAGGTGGCAGTCAGGTAGCCCGATTTAAAGGAAGCGTCCTCAGATCTTAACAGCATCCAGAAAACAAGCCACAGAAAGGGCAAAGCTGGGTGGCTCGCACTTATAGACCACACGTTTCTGCAGGCGTCTACGCAAAAGATCTGAACTCTTCAAATGCCAACGTTAATGTTTTTGCCACGTTTGAGAAACGTTATTCTTTAAATAGCAAGCAGCACCTTCATCCTTCAAAAAACAAAAGCATGAAAAAAACATTTACGCTAACAATGAAACCTTGCAATACTGCAGGAGGCCTTTAAGATAACTAATTAATTTAGTAAACACTACATTGGGAAGTCAGGTAAAAAGTCACAGGGAGGCCACAGCAGGTCACTTACCAGACCTGAAAGAAAAATGTTAACTAGAAAAGCTTGTGCAATAAGGTTCTTGTAGACAACAAATACCTACACACACAAAATCTCAAAACAAGCACGCCAGTAAGACCCGAACCAAACATGTATGTGGCAATACACACCACCCTCACCTTTAGAATCAACAACAGCACTTTGCGCCATAGCTTTAAAGTTATTCAAGATTATGAATTATGAGAGCTAGCCAAGCAGAAATGGTCGCAGAATGTTGTTCTATGGTGGGGTCTTTAGTAAACAAGCCAAAAACAGGAAGCACTCTAAAGGAAACACACACACACACTTACCCCATCCCCTGAGCTGAAAACCTTCCACCTCGCCTACCAGCTCCACCTGAAAAACATGACGACTGTCAAATCAGAAAGACAGAGAGGTTAAAAACCAGCAGCAGCAGCATTTACCTCTTCCTCTGCCTCTCCCCCGACGGCCTCGCTCCGTTCCTCTGCCCGCAACACCCCCTGCCTTGGTTCCATCCAGCCCATTCTCCTGTCCACGAACTTAAGAGAAGGAATAAAGGATGGAATGAGTGGATGGAAAATTCACAATAAACAAACAGGAATAATATAAACCCAAACATGACGGAGATTGTTCCTAAAGACTCCATTAAGACACTACTTAAACATAAATAATATCTATCTACTATCATGTTAAAGTGACACCCAATCAAAAATTGTCATGACATCATACTTGACTGCTGTGACATGTCAAATTCTCAATGGCGTTTCAACAGTTATGAGCTAACAGTTGCAACATCTACACATTTCTGTTCTGTCATTTTACTATAACCATATTCATTACCTGGTGTTTCTCGAGATGTACATTTATGTGATTTGCTAATATTACTAACAAAATGGGTTTTTATGGCAATGCATTAAACAGCATTAAAACAAACTCCAAAACCGCAGATTCATACAAGACATTCAGAATGTAAACTTAACTCAATTAGGAAACAATCTTTCCTTATATCACATCATCAGTTCTCAGCCTGAGTCAGATTTTAATCAGACCACAGGATGCCTGTAAATGGTAAATATCTGAGCCTTATGTTGCTCTGTAACTCAGACTGACACTAAGAGAGAGCATCCGGTATCCTCCAGAGCTACAGAGACAGCAGAGAGGGGTATGTGGTGTGCTGAAATCCACCCAAGTATGTTTAGAAAGTAAAGCCGAGTGGACCAGGAGGAACCAAACTGCTTTCTGCTTTTGCACTAACCATAGTGCACAACACACTTCTGCTTGTTTGGATGTGTAACAGACTGAAAAAGGCCACGTCCAGGTGATGTGACTCAGTCATTAGATTACACAAGCTAATACTGTAAACATTTCATTTTTCCACAAAGATTGACTTAATTCACTAAGGCACTACTATCGACAATCTAAATGTTGCTATAGAAAACAGTGCCATGACTAATAAGGTGTCACTCACACTCTCGTCCACGGCTGGCTCCACGACCCCTCCGCGGGGCTCCTCCTCTGCGACGGGCCACGTCTCTTTCTCCTCCCCTCTCTCGATTCTCCTTCCCCTCATCTCCGCCATCTGTCTGTGCGCTTTCCTTCTGACCTGACACTCCTTTTTTCTTTCCAACCATTTCCCATGAGTCCTGAGGCAGAGGAGGATGCAATTCGTATCAGATTCAGAGTGCAAACTCTGGCCAAATTCAGTATAAACAGATTTGGTAGCAACACTGAGGAGCGGCATAGGAAACGGTCAGAATAGTTTAGTACAGCATTCTGTCTGCATTTGCAAAAAATGCATTTTTACAATTGAAAATTCAGCACACATGCAACTGTAAAAGTCACTATGTATGAACTTCAGTCTGAAACAGTTGAGTCCAAATCAATCCTGAACACACAAACTCTGTTATTCATGTAACAAGAAATGACTAGACACTACAGAGATTCATCACACTTAAGGTAGTCCTGCTCCTACGTTTAATTCTCAGCAGGGATAAAACAATAATGGACACCTTAAATTTTGTGTACATGCATTTCTAACATCACATACAGCTGGAGGAAGTTTCCAAACGTGTGTCTTCCCCACAAACACTACTTTTAAAACTGCTAATCAGTTAGTAACACAAACCTCTAAGCCAGCGATCTCCAATCCATGTTCCTAGATGTCCACAGACCTGCAGAGTACAGCTCCAAACACCTGGATGTTTCTAGCAGAACCAAAGACCTTGATCAGCTGCTTCAGGTGTGTTTAATAAGGGATGGAGCTGAACTCTGCAGGTATGTGGTCCTCATTGGAGACTTCTGATCTAAAGCAGTGGACTTACAGTATCAGGGCTGCCCTCCAACAGGACGTTGATGGCTCTGTTGATGTCTCCGTTACAGTCATGCAGGGCGATCATGGACTCATCCTGATCCTTTCCTGTGATGTCAACCAGCTGGAGATAAAAACAAACATGTTATTAAAGGGACAGTTGACCTAATAATCTAAATTCTTCCATTATTTACTCACCCTCATGTTATTCCAAACCTGCATAACTGTTTTGCTTCTGATGAACACAAAAGATATTTTGACTTATGTTGGTAACAGTGGTTGCACCCACTGACTTCCATTGTATGAACACAAAACCACTGAGACATTCCTCAAAATATCTTCTTTAGTGTTCCACAGAAGAACTAAACTCATAGGTTTGGAATGACAGGAGGGTGAGTAAATAATGGAAAGTTTTTGGGTGAACTGTCTCTTTAAAGGCATTAAAACACAGTGCCAGTAGCTGAATGGATTTCAGCTGATGCTGCTAAAGCCGTCAGAGCCTTAGGTCGCTCTCGAACCCAGAACTTCACCAGGCAAGAGCATACGGCAACAGCTCAGAAGTTACTGTATCACATAAAGTCCCTGCAAACTGTATTTTCAACAAATGACAAAAACACAGAATAGCCTTTTAAAAGTCACCCCAATGTTTAAAACCGATACAAGAAAAGCAGAACCTGTCTTTATAATTTGTAAATAAAGGAGGAAACAAGCAGTCATTATATATTTGTAAATACTGACCAAAAAAATCCTTGAAATTTCTGACAACACTAGTTGGAAGACATTTTAGATCCTTAATAGGACTTTACGTAAATATACGCAAATTATGCCACACAGATGAAGACAGGTCACATGTCAAAGAAATTAATGTTTGTAATTAAATTTGTACATGATAGTTTATAAAAAACTACTCAGTTTTAAATGAAATTCCCTTTAATTCACATAAATTCCTGTAATTTTCCATGCTTTGCAACCTCTTGATTCTTCATCCATATAGTTCTGATTAAGCATCACAGTTCTTACCTGTTTGACCTTTTCCTCAAAGTCTGCATCATTGTGGTCCGAGATCATCTGCGCGAGTCGGATCTGCTCGGCAGTGGCCTGGACGTACAAAAAACGAGAAAAACAAATTATATCTGCCCGAAGACTGTTAAAACACAACCATATTCTTGTTATAACACTTTGAGTTTCAGGGCTTAAATTAAGGTCTGTTTTTGGTTAAAGGAACTATTAAAGAAACATTTGATGAGGTGTTGTCCAAATATAAAATACGATGTGACTGTGCTAGCGGAGTTCTGTTCATTTAAATGACTGGAGCCCGAACAGCAGAGTTCTGCTGAAATCAATAGTACTGTTCCCATAAGAGCTGTGTTCAGTAATACAAGAAATAACTGCATCATTTCTGAGTGCAGAATACAAGAGTTATCATGCGAGAGTCAAAGTTCAGAATAAAAACCCAAAGATACTCAAATCATTTCCTCGAAACACTTTCACTGACCTAACAGAACCAGTCAGCCTCATTTTAGACTCGGCACACCATCCGTTCTGGGCTAAAACATCAATACCTTGTAATGCAAGGTTGTAGAAATGTAACTGGGTATATTGGGTCTCTTACAGCTTTATCTGCTGTTGGGAAACAAACATGAAGATCCAAAACAAGAGTGGTCATATTCCAAAACTGGCTTAACGTCAAAAAAACCTCTCGGAACCGCAGTGTGCCTGCTGTCTAAAACATCCCAAAATAACATTTCCTGCTATTGTTTGAATGCAGACAAACCATTAAACCACCTAATAACAGTCTAATCAGGCAACAGAAACATGTACCTGCAGTGACTCAGAACACAGATGAGAAGAAACAGGGCAGATCTAGACCTGCCCGGACAAAGATTTACGATTTATTCCTTAGAACACAAAATTTCATTCTGAGGCACACATCGAGGGATCGACAGTAGTAATTCTAGCCAAACGGCTCTGCCTGATGGATACTACTGAGGGTGCTTTGGGGCTGGCCTCGTACCTGGGGCCGCTGCTTGTGCTGTGATTGGTTCTGTGTCTGCGTCTGCGTCTGCTCCCAGCTGCCTCGTGCCCGGCTTCCGCCAACTGAAGTCATCATTTACAGTATATACAAATAACAGTATTTACAAACGAACAACACCTTTAAAAGAAGAAGAAGAGACAAATGATGAAACGTGAAAGAGAAACAGAAAGCAAAAACAGTCCAGAACAAACACCACACTGTTTACCAAAGAGTAACACCTTTAAAAGGAAAACATGTTACTGCCAACTCATAGAAGACCCATTATATTTACACATACTTGCTAAATTATTATTATTATTATTATTATTATTAAAAACAAGCACAGAAATGTGCTGCACGCTGGAGCCATTTTGAGGAGCCCAGCTGGATGTAAACAACGTCACATGCCTGACGTCCCTCACAATATTTACATGATGATGTTCATTATGCGGAAATAACTACAACAAACTTAATAAAGAGGATTTAAAAGCTTCTGCGCAACTAAAACACAAAACACGATTAAGTCGCAACAGGTCCGCCCGACACTAACGGGACGAGCGCTGCCTTTATCGTTAAAAACACCGCGTCGACGCGATCACAACGCGTTTACTTTATAAAGTTAAAGTAATAAAAGTAATAAAGTCATTATTGTTGAAGTGAAACGTCGCGCGCAGACGCACGCAGACGCGCGCAGGCGGTGACCGGACAACTGCGCAGTTTACCGCGGCGTGACCGAAACGCGGGAATCGGACTCCGTGTCCGATAACAAGCACGTCTTACCGAGTGACTTCGTTCTGTTGCAATTATTGATGAAAAACATTAAAACATCAGCGGGTATCTGACATGCAAAGTGCCTAGAAATGCAGGCTGCGCTAACTAGGTCATGCATTTCCATAGACGAGAATAAAAACGTCGCTGTGCAAGATTTAATGTCGCTGTGCAATATTCACGTCGTCTGCATGACCAGGAAAACCACATCCCGGTGGCACGACACTTACCGAAAGCTTTAGGAGGGACGTGCATGCGATCAAACTCGGTTTATAAACAAACCTGCTGGATGATCAACCGGGACTGCCACGAAATGCCCCGTAAGAAACGCGTTTCTATCAAACTCCGCACAAACTGAACACTGAAACGCAGATCTTACGATTAAGACGAGCAGAAAACAACATTTCGTAAAGGGTTACACGGTCATTAAAATCCACACGTAAGCCTGCGGGGAAACACAAGCCCTCCGCCGGCTGATGGATGGCTTCCGCTCCGGTCGCGTCTAACCTCATGGTCGGTAATCAGACATCATGATGCTGGTGCTCAAAACTTCACTTTCCTGATGTTTTATCACGGCGATTATTACCAAACGTAACAGGCAGACTATCGGTGCACGTCGTTTAATGGAGCAATCGACACGATTGTGTTTTGTTTTTGCTTTAACCGGCATGCACAAAACTCCCCACCCCGCGGGGAAGAGGAAGCGCTCTCCGGCGCACCTGTTCACTCGACACCGAGGCTTCACCGCGGCCTGCAGGCCCCGGGTGATAAAAATGAACAACGGGCGACGTACTGACCGAAGATCAGGCGGATGTCAGAAATTCAGAGATCAGGCCGACCGACGGCGGTGTTAGTATCGATCTCCTAATCAGACGGGAACAAAATACGAACTCAATAACGTCTTGAATCGATTCCGCTAGCCGACAACAAAGCCGAACCGACAATAAGCGACAAATTCGGACTTTACCTGCTTCACTTCCACACTGACACCGAATCACGCGTCACGTGGTTTATCACAACCGGAGCCAAAGCGCCTTTAAGGAAGACGCCGCACTCGGCCGCCATCTTAGAAACGCCTCCGGCCAGCTACGGGGGAGGACATAAATCTATAAAAGCGCTGATTAAACACTATATATATATATATATGTATGTATATGAGGCCGGTTATTAATCACGACACGAACGGTATCATTAATCCTCCTCTTTAAGCGGAAATTGCGTTTTTAAAACCGGTTGCTTACCGTGCAGTTTCCCCCATTCATATTAGCAGAAGTGCGGAGTCTTGTTCATTGTAGAATCTTTGTCGATCACGTGACGAAGCGTATGCTCGCGTATATATCACAATTATAAATATATTATCTTGTTTCGGGATTTGAGTTACTAATATTTGTTTCTTATTGACTCTCAGCACATTATGGTGTCATACTGATACATACGGTTTGCTTTGTCATTTTCACAGGACTCAAACTGAACACATTACTGTACATATATTGTTGTGCATATTGTTAATGGCTTGCATAAACATGGCTCGTGTATATAAAGAAATAGACTTAAGCTTAATTTGAGCATCATCTAATTTAATGCATACATAATTAGCTTACATTAACATGAATTATTTAGTTAACGTTTACAATCAAATGGTTTCTGTGAACTGTAGTTCACAATCAGGTCGCTAGGTGTCGCTAGTCACAACAGTGATGATCAGGTACAATCACTTGCAAACAGTGAAATCATATGAAATAAATGATGTCTGAGTCTTAATGCCATAACAAACCATCACATTACAGAAAATTGTTCCTCCAGCTGTGTTAAGGGTCTGTTGTCATGTTCTGCTGCAGATATTATGGGAGTGATGCTCAGATATATTCATATGCTCAGAGGCAATGGAAGAAAAACATTTGATAGTTTCACTTTGTGAGAAAATGTTTATAAGTTGACGTCCACTTCATCTGATCTCCAAGGTTCTGATGGACATATAATAAATAAAAACAAATTAAACCTGTATCCGTTTCTAAGATGTTGAGGAGAATGAAGCAGTAGCTATTAAATAAAGAATGCATGGTTTTTTAAATCTTTAAATGAATGAATATTATTGAATTAAAGTAAACAGCTGACGGCCATTCTGGACTTATCAGCTGATCAATATATTTCAATAAATCCGGTTAAATGTATTTCAGATGGACCTTTTCAGGTAAAATAATTGGTCTCATATCAAAGACAAAATTATTCAGTAATTTATGAAATGAATGTATAATATTATTATATTGGGGTGTGTTATAGCACTGCAATCTTTATCAACCATTATTACAAACTGTTTCAACAAACCTACATAACAGACTTCTACATTTAATTTGAATTGTAGTACATCATTAATGTTTCTTATACTAAAAGTTGTCATGCAGAGTTAGGGTAAATAAATCAGCATTATAAGATACATTTATAATGTTAAATATAAATAACATTGTCGTACATGTATTGTGATCAGTCTTAAATACTTTTTATTAGCCCTTAAAAGACATAAAGTAATACCAGAGAAATGTGCAGAGCATCACAATTCCATCTGCAAGAGCACAAAGTTTCACAATACAAGATGGATGAAGTTTCGCCCTCAATACAGTAACAGATATAACAGTTCTTCACAACACCAGAAGTGTTAATACAATATAATATATACAGTTCCCAAAGGGACAGACCACTTGCAAGATGTAAAGAATGCACAATTCTTTATCATCTTATGTACGTAAATTATAAGTACCGATTCATAAGTAGATACTGAGATACTGTCTATATTGTTATGATTTAGTTATGATGTCTGGGATGGATAATTTGATTCCAGCTTCATTACACTAATACAATGAGCTGTCAGTCAAAATAAAGTACTGGATCAGTCAAAGGTGTGGTTATATAATCAGAGTTTACACATGTTGAGACTAAAACAGAGTTATTGGCAGATCTTTGAGAAATACTTCCTTTAATAAAGCATTTAAAACTACATTTGGCTTGAAAATAATTAATTTGCAAAGCTACTATACATGTGACATTTCAATTAAAGGTAAAACAGAACAGATCTATATACAAAACATTATATTCCTTATATACACATGAAAGTCAAACTGCTACTCATATATGTGCTAAACTAAAGGATATCGAAGTGGATGAATTGTTGTTGCTTCTCGTTCAAGCGTGTTTCTCCATCTTCCATCTTTTTTGTTTTGTTCAGGTCTTGATCTCGACCACTTTAATAAAGGGCAGAGACTTGTTTCCTGGGATTGTGGGTGTTATAGGTTTGCTATAATACAAAATGAAAAAAATCCTTTTTTAATAACCAAAGATATTTTCCTGTAAATAATGTGGTTCCCTACCACAGATTATTTCATAAACACATAACTAAATTAAACACGTTAAATTTACAAGTATTAAATTCACATGTGTTTTCATACTTCATACGTGTAACCCAATGTACTGATCAGTACACAATGCAAACAAAAGAACTAGTAAGACTGGATGTTATACCAGCATGTAATTCACAATCATGTACCTACAGTATATATCCAACATCTGTTGTGTTTTACAGGTTATATAATAATTTGAGGAAGCTATACCTGTAGACAACCTTGGATCCCGTGTCTGAGTTACAGGGTTTTGACACTCGACCGCTATGAAAAAACTCCATCCGGTCATGCATCTCTCTGTTCTGCAGAGGAAAATTTCATGTTACAGTAACAAAACGAGAAGGAAAAAGAGAAAATAATAAAACAGCCACTAACCTCCGCTTCAAGAAACGACACTTTCTCTTTAAGGTCATTCATCATTCTGTCTCTCTGGTCAATCACGGTGCGAGAATTTTGCACCTGTTAACACAAATGAATGCATGCAATTTATTTTAGGTAATAAATCTGCTATCAGAGAAACACAAATTTAACATTATCTGCATTCTCAGTCTTTTCTAAATGCTAGATCCCATCATATTCCATCCTCTGCTGCAAACAATCCCAACAAAGTGTGATCTGCTAAGAATATCACATTAAAACATATCAACTACCTTTCTGCTCTACTAATAAGAAACTAAATATATTAAAGACACACTTTTTAAATGTATCTTTTTTAGGAGAAATTATTTAAGAAATGACACAGCTGTGGTGGATGAAAAACTGGATGAGTTAGTTTTCAGTGTTCAGAGATGTGGCTGTAATGTGTAACATGAGAATTAAAATGCAATGTCTGAGGGAAATGACTGCATCTTTTATTTATTATTGAGATTTTGCACTTTTGTTCTGTATTGAGCAGAACTAAGAACATGACTAATCATTCATCCTATATACTTTCCTAAAAGCGTGCATTCTATTGTAAATAGTTGGTGCATGTTATTCCACTGAAAAAGTTTCGTAGCCTGTCGTAATCTTTCATCAATATGTTTAAAACTTCATTGATGATGTCACAAAAACTGCAGTGATTACTTTAAATAAAGACGTACAGCTTGTCTCTGATTGGCTGTTTCTCTGTGTGTATGTGCAGATTTGTATCACCTGTTCTATCATGTTTCTGATTTTCCTCTGTTGACTTTTGAGCATGTCATCTAAGTTATGGTTTTTATTTTTTACCGTCTCCAGCTCTTTTTCCAGCTGTGCACACCTGCAGTACACAGAACCCATCTGTTACCATGGTAAAACATGCATGCACAGATGATACTCTTAGCAACTCATTATCTTACAAATGCTGTGTTTCCTGATGCGTAACAGATATTGATCTGATAAATATCTCACGACATACTGCACAAGTCCAAACGATAATTTAGTTCACACTCATTACTGTGTTGAAATACAGTCCCAAAAGTTGTTAATATTGTGTGTTGTTTTAAAACAAACAAAGATAAGCTTCTTGCAGGTTCTGTACGGTTTACACAGAAGCTGCTCAACAATGCATCAGTAATGATGAAGGTGAGACTTCTTCTTTTAACGTACGGTATGAGTAATCTTCACTCAAATTCCATTTAGTATTATGTGTGAGGGCCGTGGCTTTACAAGTTGAGTTACCATAGCAGCATAAGCCAACTAACAGAGTTCCTATCAGGCAAACCGGTCGGTTACCAAAAAACATGTAACATTTCCAAGGCAACTTGTCACATACCAGAACATACAGTAGTGAAAACGAAACAGTATTTGTTTGAGTCAACTGCAGTACTGGTTTAGTGTTGCTAGTACCTGCTCTCAGTATCTCGCTGTTTCCCAAGTTCAGCTTCACTAGCAGCTAATTTTTCTCGTAGCGTGACATTTTCCAGCTCCAAACCAGCCATAAGCGTCTGCATCCCGTCTACTTTTCGGCTCTGTTCCTCTGCCTTCGCTTCAGCCTCCTGCACGTGACGGTTTTGCTCTTCCAGAAAACACTTCTGAAATTCACTGTATTGTGCCTAAGGAAGGTTTCAAAGAGCCAGAAGCTTCATTTAGAAAGACTGAAATTATTTATTGAAATATATATATTTAATATATATATTTCTGAAACTTGTCTGGTGTTTGTTGTGTTGTCTAACCTGCAGTCTCTCTTTCTCCTCCTGATGTCTTCTCTCCATCTCCTGCAGACGAGTGCACAGACGTTTGGTGACCTCTCTCAGGGTTGTGCAGTTTTCATCGTCTTCCTGGACCTGAGAACATGGATGAAGAAGGATGAGTTTAGAATACCATGAGACAGCTACCATGAGTAATGGCTTTCTCAGCCAGGACATGCACAGTCCCAGTTAACAATTTCAGGTTGTAATGTTTCCATAACGTTTCCATTAGGTAACAAAAATACTAAAAACGTTATTTGAATGTTTTAGGAGCGTTAAAGACATCCAATTTTTTAGACATTAAATGAACACTATTGCTTGGTTATAAGAACATTTTTTAAACATTTTTAAATTCTGTAATTTAAAACATTCCACTAACTACTTAATATTAACATTTTTATATATAAAAAATGTGCCATTTACATTACTGCAATAATGTTTTTTGATGAATCTGGGAGAATGTTTAGAGAATATTAGCCAACGTTCTGAGATTGTTCCCTGTTAGCTGGGGTAGCACCATCATTTTGACCACGATTTCATTAGTCAAAATTGTTCATAATAATTTAAAATCTTTTCACATGACTACAATAACGTGTAATCTATGAACATGAATTACAGACTTCGCCCTGTATAATAAATATTCTGGTTAAACGAGGAGAAACAGAAGAGAGGGAGCGTCAGATGAAGAGAGTGATACAACGAGTGAAAGACACTCAAGGTGTGTAGCTGGAGAAAGTCAGGAGAAGTGACGGCTTGTTTACTGAACACAAATTCTGCTGCTCCCGAGGGAATCAACGGGTGTGTCTTTTCACAGTCAGAAGCAAAATGTGAAATTGCACACGCACCCCAAACCTCAACACATGTAACTGCACATGCAGTTTGTGCAAAAGCATTTATGCAAAAGATTTATGCAAAAGATAATAAATATAAAGGTATCAAAACCTATTCTTAAGTAGTTAGTGGAATGTTTTAAAAACATTACAGAATACAAAAGAATATAATTCTTATATTATCACAGTATCCAAGCAATACTGTTAATACACTGTTTAAAAACCTGTTCCTATAACTTTCAAAATAACATTTTTGTTACTTAACAGAAACATTAGGGAAACGTTCTTACAACCTAAAACTGTTAGCTGGGTAGCTACTTTATATTCTTCTATGTAATAAAATCTACACACCTAAGAGTGTGCAAGTACACAGCAATGAAACAGGACTCTAGCTTTGTGGACACTTTCAAACATGAAGGTTATTCCTGCTAGTTTAGCAGGTTTAAGTGAGTTTTAGTTAAGACCGAGGTATGAATAGTATAATGAAGGAATGTGTATGTTTCACTCACAATAATGCATTCTTGTCTCTTAAGAACGTCTGAAATAGAGACTGATTGTTTTCATTCTGTTGCGAGGAGTGTTTCTGTTTGTTTGTGTGTCCAGCCTATATATTATTGCTCTATAGGTGTGTGTTTATAATGGCACAAGTGATTAAAGGTGTATGAGAAATAATTCACCTGACATACAGAGTGAGATCCATTCACAAAGCCATTAATGTCATGACCTTTATTCACGAGAACGTTAACTTTGAGTCCATTGGATGGGAACTAGAGCAAAAACACAGTTTGTTTTATAAATGACATGGAGCAATTCTGGAAATCCGCAAAGCATTCCCGGCAGATGGGAAAATGGAAACTTTTGGTAAACAACAAAGAAATTGTACATTTTTAAAAAATGTCTAGTACAGTATATAATATACAATTATAATATGCACTCTTTAAAAAAGGTGCTACAAAAAACTATTCCCAACTCTGCAATACAAGGACCATTTTCGGTTTCTTAAAGAACCATTCAGTCAAAAAGAAGTTAAAAGAACCATTTCTTCTTAATGTTTTATAGTCTAAAGAACCTTTTTCCACTACAAGGAACCTTCTGTGATCCAGAAGGTTCTACAGATTTTAAAGGTTCTTTATAGAACCATTAATCCAAAAAGGTTTTTCTATTGCATCATGTAGCCCCTTTTTATTAACAAATATAGCTCACAGATATATCACAAAAAAACATGAGCTCCAAAATCAGAAGCAAAAGAATGCATATAAAGAATACAAAGCTTTTTCAGGACCATTAAGTTCCTTTTTTTGTATTCTGACATTATTTTTATTATTTTATTATTGATTTTATTTCAGTTTTTGGGTAAAATTCTTTACAGGTTTTTCCCTTATAACCCACAATATCAACACATGAGTAAAACACGAGAGTAAAAACGTAACTGTACCTTATTGTTATTGTTTTGTCTGGCTGCCATTTGCTCTCTCAGTGTCTTTAAGCAGTATCTCACCTGCAGGCAAACACATAAAGGGTTACAAACAAACAGACAGACAGACAGACAGACAGACAGACAGACACTTTTCTTTGGTTAATAAGGGAACAGTGACACTGACCTCCTGAACCTGCGGCACCTCATCTGTTAACATCTTGACAAACTTCAGGCTTTTTGGTCTTCACAATCACCTGCAACACAGACAGACGAGTCGAGTTACATCACACACACGCAGACACACACACACACACACACACACACACACACAGACACACACACACAGACACACACAGACAAACACACACAGACACACAGAGGCAAACACACACAGACAAACACACAGAGACAAACACACACAGACACACACACAGACAAACACACAGAGACACACACAGACACACACACAGAAACACACACAGACACAAACACACACACACACACAGACACACACACACAGACACACACACAGACACACACACAGAGACACAAACACACAGAGACACAAACACACAGACACAAACACACAGACACACACACAGAGACACACACAGACACACACACAGACACAAACACACACACACACAGACACACACACACAGAGACACACACAGACACACACACAGAGACACAAACACACAGAGACACAAACACAGACAAACACACAGAGACACACACCAATATTACATCATATTAATGGATCTTAATTTTCTCAGTAATCCTCTGATCTCTTAGTGTCTGGTTTTGCCTGCCCAGCTAACCAGGAATATTGGTTAACTATTGGTTCTATTGGAAATATTGGTTCTCTCAAAGTTCTCTCAAAGTTCTCAAAAATGTTCTTGCAATAATGCAGAACTTAAAAATATATATATATATATATATATATATATATATATATATATATATATATATATATATATAGTAATATATATAGTATAATAATATATATAGTATATATATATATATATATATAATATATATATAGTATATAGTATATATATATATAATATATATAGTATATATATATATATATATATATATATATATATATATTTTTTTTTTTTTTTTTTTTTAAATACATATATATATATATATAGTCAAGTTGTAAATGGATGTTTTGCTGTGTCTACAAACGGGAGGAAATGCACATACCTGGATGATCTTTTTTGAGGATAATGGATTCCTGTATGCTGTGAGATCTCTGGAATCTTTCTGTGGAAATGGAACAAGTACGACACAAGTGTGAGATCCAGGAAGACAGGGTGTGAACGGTGGATAATGAAAGTAAATGAGTAGGAGGGACACAGTTTTCCAAACAGATTCTGGAACAAACCCCAGAATACAAGTCTGATCATTCACTAACCTTCACAGCAAACTAAACTGTGAAGTTTCCATGTAACAAACATAATAGAAACATGTAAATCATTATTTCTGGGACAGCCAAATCCGGCTTTAAGACTATAATGAGAGACTGAAAACTAATAGAACAGGAAGAAAAGAACAAACCCTCATTATATTATGTCATTCAGAAGTTAATGCTGAAGCTTAAGGGTTTTGTAATTCACATCAGCATTTACATCCTTTTACACTGCTTTTTCTTCCTTGCTTTAACTTTATCTTAAACTTTAAGATAAAGTGGCACAGGGCAAGTGTGAGAGAGATTTGTTTATGTAGAAAGAAAAACATATGTATACTTTTCTCCTATATTTATTACATTTTTTGTCGACAAATTCTCAGTTTTTTTGAGAAATTGTCGGCTGGGCAATTAAAAAAATCTAAAAACGTCTTTATTGTTCAGCCGTGCAAAATATTCTTTGCCTTTCGAAACAAACAAACAATGAAAATGCATTCACAGACACAAACAAAATTCAAACAAATTCAGTGTTTAAATTTGTGCTTCAGTTCACACCAACTTGTTCCTGCAGGACTACAGAGAAACATTTGTTCTTCAGCATCTGACCTCAGAGGAAGTGACGGTCTACCGGTGAAGACCTCAACAGGTCTGTGCAGGGGATCAGGAGAAGTGTCTGATCCTCTGGGATGTGACCACAGACAGAGAATAGATGGATACTGATTCAAAATGAGATCACGCGAACACGCTGCTGATTCACTTCACTGTAAAAGCTTCACCAGATGCCAATGAAGGGTGTGGTGAATGAAGAATGTATGGGCATTGTGCTTGTCTGCGTAATCGGATGGCAAGCCTTCTGTGCTAGACAGCAGGGTGTAGAGATGGCCATATATGGCTATATTAGGTTGAGTATTGCCAAATCAGTGTGTTTTCAGTGCTTAGAAAATAACTTTGTGTCTAAACACTCTGTGTAAGTGGGTCACTGCTGTCTGGTTTACTGTTAAAGGTAGGGTAGGCAGTTTCAGAGAGGTTAGCAATAGCAAGCTAGACTTAAAAGCATAAGATCCCGCCTTCTCCTCAGAGCGTTTTCCAAAGCCATGCCTCCTCCAACATATGAACATATACACAGTTTGACAGGCAAGTAGGACATCCTATCATTGCATTCTGACCGAAGGCAGTGACTGGACGAATATCTGATGGTGCTGCCCCTTCCACAGAAGATATATATGTATATAAAATATATTTAGATCACTTAGTGATGTTATCAGGATGTTAAGAGACTTTTAACCAGCATAACAAAAAATTTTTGTGGGAAAAATCACCCACCTGCCTTGAATGTGTGTGAAATAATAGAGATGCACTGTAATAAACACACAGCAGGACTCTATAATCATACACGACTGAACCATAAATAATCTGACCAGGTCAAGAAAGACAAACTTCAGTACCACTGCATATGACAGAACAATTAAGATTTACGTCTGTTTATTTGCTTTTGTACGTGATTCTGTATGTGTGCGCGTGCCAAGCCTGCGCGTAAATGATAACCAGCAGGTGAAAACATCATATCTCTGATGTTTCCTTCTGGGGACATGAGTGACATCAAAGAACAAAAGCCGCAGGGTAAACCTGCACACACACACACACACACAGAACTTAAAGTACAGCGGTTTCAGCAAGAACATATTAAGCTTGTCATGTAGTCTGACATGTAACATGAAATACAATATGAGAGCTCAGAGTTCAGTCAACAACACACACACACATAAACTACCAGTCGAAAGTTGGGACACACCCATTCAGTCTTCATTATGAATGTTTTCCAGTAGAATAATGGTTTATAATAAGAATAATGGTAGAATAATGGTAAAATTAAAGTGTTAAATAACACTGATCTTTGGGTCAGACAGCTTCTTGAAATGAGCTCTGCACACTCTGAGTTTTATGTTTTTATGCTTTTGTGGCTGTTATAATGGCGAGAAAAAAGTATGATAAACTAAATCAGGTTTTTAAAATCTATTTTTGCTATAAACTCTAAAACTATGTTTTGTTTAACTTTGTTAAAGGATAAAGGATTTTGAGAGCAAAAACAAGTTGTTGGATCTTCTAATATTAAAAACTGGAATCTGTTTATTCTCCACAATTCTCACAGTTTATTTTTGACATTATATAAACAATATATATATTGAGTATTTTAAAGCATAAGCCTTCACATCAGAAGGTTTTCAAAATCACACAAGACTTAATTTAATAAAATGTATACATTTATGACTGACAATGTACATGAAAATAAACCCTCGCTTAATAACCAAAAAGACGGCTGGCAAAAAGCTGACATAGATAATTATGATTTTTTTGTTTTGCATTCC
This sequence comes from Chromobotia macracanthus, assembly GCA_036877525.1. Lineage (NCBI taxonomy): Eukaryota > Metazoa > Chordata > Actinopteri > Cypriniformes > Botiidae > Chromobotia > Chromobotia macracanthus. The sequence goes on from JAZGTH010000069.1 coordinate 2,262,565, forward strand.
AGAACTAAATGTTGGACACACCCTGCACAGCTCACATACAAGACTAAATGTTCTCTCCCTCTGCTCGCACACCCATATCTCATTAACTCGTCCATCTCTCACACAGCACTTCACGTCTGTCGTCATCTCTTATTCTGAATCATCGGTGCTGCTGTTTTTAAGTGTTTCATTATCTGCAGTTTACTGGTTTGTTGTTGGCAGCAGCAGGCAAAGCCAAATGTGATTATCATCAATACACGTGAGTTCCCTGGCAATCGAACCCACAACCTTTGTGCTGCTAACATAAAGCCCTACCAACTGAGCTACAGGAAGACAACCGTTAAACAAGTTAACACACACAGCAACACTTTTCAGAGATAAACTAAGCCTAACTTGTGCATGTCTGTTTAAACTGGCTCTCACATTAAACTGGCTCTCACATTAAACAGACTACACCTCTCATCTCATCTGCATGTTCCATTGTTTTCATTATAGGCTATAATTTGCACATAGAAATGATTTCAGGCATTCAATCAGGAATATCTGCAGTGTTCAGATGTCTTATACCTGCATGTCTGCTTTCACCGTCCAAAAAACACAATGACATCACTATTATACAACAGCACAGTTCTGAAGACTTTTTAAGCAGACTGCAGGGGTCATTTCTCATGCCTGTACAGAATCCCCCAGAACATGGAGAAAAGAAACATGGGAGAAACTATCTGTTTATCTGCTAAACATATTTGCTTTGTTTCAAGTGTAGATCACGTGGAATAGGCTGCAAGTGAACTATTCAGAAACAGTACAAATAAAAGTCTTGACAACTTAAACTCATGGGTTATATAACAGCTGTCAATAACTTTCCAAACATGTACAAGCGTCAGCATATAGCCACACACTGAAACCAGTTTACACTGTTCACACACCAGCGCAGTGAAGCAATTCTGATTTTAAGTGCTTCTGCAGCAGCTTACAGTGATTCTCGTGCAAAACATTCAGTCTCGTGAAATTGCATGTTTTACATCATCTCATGCTGATAACTCATCCTCTTCTCATGCAATGTTGGTGAAATGCAGAACTTATTCAGTCCTTGTCCAATTAAAACATTGACAAGATATTACACAACCTCTGTGCTGGTAATGAGAGACATGTTCAGGTTTTGACATGGGTCCAATAACAACAAAGGCAGATCATTTAATGCTCAATGCAAACGATTCGTACATTTTGCATGCTGATTTCTGGCACATTCACCACAGGCTCTGCGTTGCGAAACTCTTAATGTTTTGCGTATTTCCACTTTATCAAAGGTTTTTGATTATCAAAGCAGTGCAGGGACAAGAAGCTACAAAAATGATTAAGTCTTTGCAGCAAAAACTCTTCCATGACAATATTATTAAGTTTAGTTTTTGTTAAGATTTTGAAATACGTTTAACCTTTTTAACCTCAAACTGAACATGACATCTCTGATACCCTTTAAGTATCCATTCAATCAAATATTACAAGCTTTGCTTCATTTGAGCGTCATGCCAAAACCATACAAATGCAATAAAAAGCAAAGAAAAAGAAAGAGGTTTATTATAACAGTCAAAAATGTTTCTCTTCATTGCTCTTCACAGAAACATGGAGAATGTCAGTGTAATATACTGTTCTATCAGTATATCCTTATAAACAAGTATATGTGTTAAAAATAAAATAAAGGTAATTGGCAGATTTCACACACGCACACTCTCAAATGACCCATTTTATTTTATTTTATTTTATTTTTGTCTAGGGATAAATGACATCATTTTGTCCACCGACGCTCCTGTGCAGTCCTTCAAGACATGATCTAACAGAACAGAATAAACCAGCAAATATGAGCTGCAACATTACACTTCAAAATGGGGCACGTTTCAATTTTAAGTAGCGAGTGTTAACATTTTCTCTTGTTGATTTATATTAAAAACACACTGATGCCCTGGACTACAGCCTGTAGAATTTGTCTATATATATTATTTTTATATATAAAAAAAGTATAAGAAAAATATATACTACTGTCTAGACCAGATATAATTACATAGATGATTTTGTGCAAATATTTCCATTTATTCGTTTAGCAGATTATATTATACAAAGCAACTCAAAATCTTAAATTTCATCAGATAAGATTAGATTACATAAGCCAAACCTAGACAATGATGCATGACCTCAGTATGAACTAGAAAAACCCCAAGCTAGGTCACCTCAAATGTGGTTAAAACCAGACCCCAGCAAAAGTTATCCATAAAGAAAGAGTCCGATACGCAGCACAGCAATATATTCATATTCACTGCAATCTAAAGATATTCATATCTGTTTATAATGCCAGCTGATGGGCAAAAATGAACCAAATGCACTTATACAAGAGCAAACAAATGTGGCACTTTATCTGACATGTTTCAGCTTTTCAAAAACATTATCACAACCATTTAGTTAGTCCACTTAAAACACCTTTCCTCCAAGTCATTTAAATATACAGGTATCAAATCAGCCTAAAACATACACCTGAAAATACCGTCAAACAATAATCACATGTTTAAGAATGTGATTTCATTGAAATCATGTATTTCTACTGTATATCTCTTATGTTCACTGGTTAGGGTGGGACTAAACCTTGAACAATTAAGTTTTTAAGGGTGTTACATTATGAAAGTCAGACAGGTACACACTTATTCCTCAAATGTTTGGCTCCTATAACAAACAACTTTAGACAGTCAGTCTTTAAGATTAAACGGGAGGTCAAATCAGACAAAATGAAATGATCTTAAAAGACAGCAACGCAAATGAAGATATCAAAAACCACAAAGTTACAAATCAAACACTTAAACCTATTGTTATAATCTTCATAAACATGGTTAAAAAGTCATGAAGTAATAGGAAGGAAATAAGAAGAAATAAAGTGTGCACCACCTCACCTGAGTGTAACGCGTTCAGACTGTCTGCATGCGTTTGTTGTGACTCAGTGTTTATATGAAGGCTGTTCAGAGGCGAGGCTTCCAGTGGACCAGCCCTAAAACCTCCAGCTCCACAAACCTTCAGCTCCACACACCTCCAGCTCCACACACCTCCAGCTTCACAAACCTTCAGCTCCACAAACCTTCGGCTCCACAAACCTTCGGCTCCACACACCTCCAGCTCCACACACCTCCAGCTTCACAAACCTTCAGCTTCACAAACCTTCAGCTCCACAAACCTTCAGCTCCACACACCTCCAGCTCCACACACCTCCAGCTTCACAAACCTTCAGCTTCACAAACCTTCAGCTCCACACACCTTCAGCTCCACACACCTCCAGCTCCACACACCTCCAGCTTCACAAACCTTCAGCTTCACAAACCTTCAGCTCCACACACCTTCAGCTTCACAAACCTTCAGCTTCACAAACCTTCGGCTCCACAAACCTTCGGCTCCACACACCTCCAGCTCCACACACCTCCAGCTTCACAAACCTTCAGCTTCACAAACCTTCAGCTCCACAAACCTTCAGCTCCACACACCTCCAGCTCCACACACCTCCAGCTTCACAAACCTTCAGCTTCACAAACCTTCAGCTCCACACACCTTCAGCTCCACACACCTCCAGCTCCACACACCTCCAGCTTCACAAACCTTCAGCTTCACAAACCTTCAGCTCCACACACCTTCAGCTTCACAAACCTTCAGCTTCACAAACCTTCAGCTCCACAAACCTTCAGCTCCACACACCTCCAGCTCCACACACCTCCAGCTTCACAAACCTTCAGCTCCACAAACCTTCAGCTCCACAAACCTTCAGCTCCACACACCTCCAGCTCCACAAACCTTCAGCTCCACACACCTCCAGCTCCACAAACCTTCAGCTCCACACACCTCCAGCTCCACACACCTCCAGCTTCACAAACCTTCAGCTTCACAAACCTTCAGCTCCACACACCTCCAGCTCCACACACCTCCAGCTTCACAAACCTTCAGCTTCACAAACCTTCAGCTTCACAAACCTTCAGCTCCACAAACCTTCAGCTTCACACACCTCCAGCTCCACAAACCTTCAGCTCCAAACACCTCCAGTTCCACAAACCTTCAGCTCCACACACCTCCAGCTCCACAAACCTTCAGCTTCACAAACCTTCAGCTCCACAAACCTTCAGCTTCACACACCTCCAGCTTCACAAACCTTCAGCTTTTCACCTTCAGTAACTTTTGCCTCTCTGTCGGCATCTCTGTATGAATCATAAAACTGCAGGTTACTTTACATACTTTTCATTACGTATGTTGAAGTCAGATGAAGTCAATTTCCTGGAAATTCAACCCGATTGTGATGTAAAGTACATCACTTATGAGCATGCAGCATTTATGTACCCTACTAACAATCATACACATTCATCTCAAACATTTTGTAATTCTGTAACGTTTTTAAAACCTTCCACTAACTACTTAACAATAACATTTGTGATATATGATATATAATGTTAAAAAGTTTTACTAACGTTACTGCAATAAGTTTTTTGATAATTCTGAGAAATGTTTGAAAGAACTTTCAGAGAACATTAGCCAATGTTCTGAGAATGTTTTGCATTGCCTGTTCCAATAACACAGACGACTGATCTAAGATCAGATGATTTACGTGCTGCAGTGGCTTTAAAACAACAGTGTTGGTTATATAACAGAGATGTTTGAATGAGTTTATGAGACGTGAGAGTCAAATATGTGCAAAACACTGTGTGTAGTGTCAACTCTGCATGTATGTGTTCAATGTATGTATGTGGCACATTCTTCAATAATTTAAGTAAAATGATAAAGGTCTGAACAGAGTGAACAGAAGAAGAGATAAAAAGAAAATCTTTCTAAAGTTGAGGGAGGAACAAGATGAAGAGGTGAGGGAGGAGGAGAGCAGAGATGAAGAGGACCTCAGGGTGGATGACACTCAGATGATGTTTTGAAGGCCTGAGACAGGCCACACTGGTGCATTGAAAAACACTGACAGATTTACAGTCACACAGCGAACAAAATATCCGTGACACTGCAGGAGAGTCACAATGGAACTTTGCATATACCGTAGGCATGGAAAAATTATTCCAGCATTCTGTGAAAGAAAGCAATAACGTGTCTGAAAGCTATGCGAAGCTGATGTAGAGCCAATTATTGTGGCAGGACATATGCAAATGTCTCTTCATTTGGATATTTCCTGCTGGCTGTTTTAAATATTTTCCTAGTTGAAATTCTGTATCATGTAAAATTTGGCCTCGTTATATAGAACAGAAAGGCCATATACACAAAACAGATCCTATAGACATTAGTTTGAAAAGCTACAAGAGAAACAAAGATCAGATGATCTAAAAATAAAATAGCTGACATTAAAAGACAGGAATAAACAAGCTTTATGTTCAATTTATCATTCAATTACAAAGTTTCATGAGAAAGACAACACAGCAGGGTAACTGGACTTGAGACAGTATATACACATACAAATCTAATATTTTACAGTGTATAAGAAATTGTTTTCCAAAACAGATCAATAAAGAGATGAAAATCATTTTTAGACAGGGTCATTTCAAATCCAAATATACATGTATTAGGAGCTGGTCAAAAAGCAGCTTGAGATTTTCATTAGCAGTAAAAGTGTGTGAAAATTTAAGGCAAATGTTTATTTCAAAGCCATTCAAATATTTTTCTTTTTGTGTCTTGGCACAAAAGTTGTCATTTGTATAGTGCAAGTTTAGTTTTGTGGAATGAAAACAAGTGCGAGAGCTAGATGAGCTAATAAAAGTCCTTCTGTTGGTCCTTCATTGTAGTTCACATTAGTGTATGGAACTTAAAGAGACAGTTCAAAAAATATATTAAATCTCAAATATAGTCTTCACTGGAGAATAAATTCTCCTTTTGTGTGAAATTTAGTCTGTGATTAAAGGCTTCAGGATATAAAAATGTAAACGTTAAAGTATCATTTGTGATTCGGCACCATTTTTAACCTTGTTTTTTATTGTATTGCGTATGTAGATAAATCCTTCATAGTTTTGCACTACATACAACTGGGTATTACAAAAAAGCAAAAAAAAAGTAAAATTCTTTAAACAACTCACATTTTGCACAGGTACAATCTTCTGTTTCTCTAAAACAAATGCAATGTAACACTTAAACACAAAGGGAGAAGAACATGTTTTTCTTATAATATAGAATAATGAAGACGCTTTTGGTTTATAAATCTTTTCACTCACTGCTTTTGATGCGTAACACTTTATTTTGAGACTAATTTTTCAACCTCTGTCCTGCTGTCTGTCTCAAAAACACACACAACGTCACTTCCTGTGGACGGGTCCACAGCAGCTTTTCACCATTTACATTTCTATTGTTCAGTTTTATCCTTAAAAACTCTTTTAATAAAAAAGATCAAGAACTGCAATCAAATACGTGCATGGGTTTCCTCTTTCTGTTAACAGTTGGTGGTCTGAAGTGGCGTTTGAGTCAAGATGGAGGTGATGCTCTTTGAGTCCGAGTAACCGTCCTCTTCCTCAGAACTCAGAGTGGAGCTCAAAGCTGGGCGGCGGGACTGCTGGACCTTCCTCCTAACACACAGACACACACAGACACACACAGACACACACACACACACACACAAACGCACAGTCAGTGGAGAACACATACAATCAATGCCCAGCTAACAATTTTCATTTGTAAGAACGTTTCCCTAACATTTCCATTAAATAACAAAAACATTAAAAATGTTATTTTGAAAGTTGTAGGAATGTTCATAACATCCAGTTTTTTAACATTGTATTAATGTTATTGCTTGGTTATAAGAATGTTATTCGAACATTTTCCACTAACTGCATAAGAATAACTATTTTAATCTGATGTATGTGCTGCAGGAGCGCCCCCTAGCGGCAGATGGATCAATACAAGCTGCATACAATAAAACCGAGACTTAGTATTCTGTGTTTGACCACCTTTTGACTCCATAAACCTGTTTACATTCAAGACCTGTAAGATTTACACAGCTGAGTCCAGGGCAGTTTTTCCACTTCTAATGTATCTGAACAGTGACTGAACACTGACAAAAAAATATGTAGGTCTAGAACACCCTGAGGGTTAGTAAAAAAATGACACCATGTTCAGTTTTAAGTACACTGGCCCTTTAAATCCAGCTCATGTCATGTAAGTTTTCTGACTGTCACACACTTCAGCTCATTCTCCAGCCCGTTGACTTTGGCCTGCAGCACCTCCTGCAGCTCCCGATGGTCCTCAAGCTCTCGCAGAACCTTCCGTCTGATGCCCTCCAGACGCTCCACCTCCCCCTCGCTCTCATCCACCTGACGCTTCAGAGCCTTCACCCTCAGAGACAGCTGCACACACACAGCAGTTTACATGCACATGTTTTACACACACATTCTGGGCATTTCTGAAACCCTGGCCAACAGATAAAAGCAAGAAGCCCGTGTGTGCATGCCTGGTCTCTCTGTTCCGCGTGCTGATTTCTCTCCTGGTCTAGGGTTGCGGTCACATCCTTCAGCTTTCTGTCCACCCTCCTCTGAGCTGCCAGAATAGTGTTTTTCTCTCTAAATAAACACAGAACAGAACAGAGAATGATACAGTTCAACTGTTTTGTTTCAGGTATGATGTTGTGAGTGTGTTGGTGGGTGTTTGTGCAGTTGTGTACCTCTCCTCACTGCGCAGACGATCCTCCAGCTCCTGAACTTTGTTTTCTAAGAGCGTGACTCCAGCAGAAGGTCGCGTCTGAGGGCCAATATCAGCCAGTCGTGACTTCAGCTCCTTCATCTGACAGACAGATATGAAGTGTGTGTTTGCGTTTGTGTATTTGCATTTGTCTGTGTGTGTGTGTGTGTGTGTGTACCTGTCTCTCTAAGGCACTTTTATCCATCTCAAGGTCATGTCTTGCTGAACGTTCCTGCATCAGTTCAGAGCGGAGCTGATCCACCTGAGAAACCAAACCAAACAGATGATGTTTGAATCTATATCACTGCTGACACATTCAACTGCAACTGAAAATGATTGTAGCATCAAATTTGTGTTTTGAGGCTTTCAGTTATGTTGGTTAGTGACACCATGAGAACGTCAGATAAGTGTGTGTGTTTGTGTGTTACTGTGTGTGCGTGTATGTGTGTATTTGTGTTTACTTGTGTGTGTGCGTGTGTTTGTGTGCGAGTGTGGTGTGTGTGTGTGTACCTGCTCTCGGCTGCGAGTGATACGCTCATTCAGTAACTCTGTTCCACTTCTCTCTTCATCCAGCTCGATCTCTAATGTTTTCACTTTGTCCTGAAACCGAGACACAAACATCTCTGATCTGAGCCTTATCTAGTCCGAGCCTCATCCAGTCCGAGCCTGATCCAGCCTGGTTCCTTATAAATGTACACTCTCTCACACACGTTTACTTATCTTTTTAAAAGGGACATTCTATTGTTTTTATATGCAGCTAGTTATCAATTATAAACACTATAACCTAACCATAACCCACACCAATATACAATATATGTTCCCAATATACGGTTAAGTAAACCCACACACACTCGCGTGCGCACACACACCTCCAGCTGGCGGATCCCTCTGCTGTGGTCTGTCTGTGAGCATCTCTTGGTGTCCAGCTCGCTCTCCAGGTTCTTCAGACGGCTGCTCAGCAGCTCTTTGTCCAGCTGAGCGCTCTCTCTCTCCTCTGAGCAGGAGAGCAGATCTTTCTTCAGACGAGACACCTGAGACACACACAACAATGAGTAACAGCTCCAAGATCATCCATACAGAATCTGTGCAGTCTCACACACAATGATGTGGATCATGTCGCAGAATGAAATTATACCTTTTAAATTCAGTCAGCTGAGAGAAACATTATTAGTCTGTGTTTATTTCACACTAATACTGTCTCGGCTAATTTTAGGTTGTAAGAATGTTTTCGTAATGTTTCCATTATGTAAGTTGTCTTTAAATAAGTTTTAGTGGTAGACGTGAGCTCACCTCATCCTGAGTGGTCTTGAGAAGGGCCTGAGCTCTCTGCAGCTCTGTCAGTCTGTCTTTACTGAGTCTCTGAGCGTCCTGAAGCTCACGACGAGAACGATCTCTGAACTCATCCAGCTGAGACTGAAGAACCTGCACAGACTCACGGGAATCTCCCATCATAGACTCCATCTGACACAGAGAGAGAGACAGAGAAAACAAACATTAGTGTATTTTTAATATATCACTGTTACAACCATTTTAAAATAGCAGAAAGCTAGGTAAGGTCACACTAAATAGGCTTGTAAGCACTTTTGCTTTGTGTTGCACCTAACAACACTTCTTAACCATTAAACAACTGTTGTAATTCATAACCTTGAGGTTTAGTGCTTTCAGGTGCTACACATTTATACACACACCTCTTTAGTGATCTTCTCCAGCGCTCTGTCCAGCAGTCTCTTCTGCTCCTCCAGGTCACTCTTGCCGCGTCTCAGAGCTTCTCTCTCTCTCTCCCTCTCCTCCAGACGCCGGCTGATCTCGTCCTTCTCCTGTCCCAGACGTGATGCCGTGCGTCTGGACTCCTCCAGCTGGTTCCTCAGGCTCCGGTTCTCCTCCTCTAGAACGTCTGAGGAGCTGCTGTCAGGAATGCCGGAGTGCAGACGTGTCTGGAGATCATATAAAGCAGATTCATTATCTGTAGATTTTAGACTAAAGGCAGATAAGATAAATGATTATAAACCACATGGCCAAATCCATCAATCATTATGAAACAAAATTATAAACCTGTGTTCACATTATTCTAGATCACACCATTCCAGATTAGTAACAGATCAGTAATCAGGTAGACACAGACTGTTGGCCATTTTTAATCATCCAGTCACTAATTAACAGACATGTTGGCGCCCCCTTGTGTCAAGTCCAAAAGCTACATAATCCATTGTAGTTTTCTAGATTATTTAATGGATACATTTGCAGTCTTTACATTTAACACAATGCTCTTCCAATTGAGCTACAGGAACACTTTAATCCATAAACATTTTCAGGCATAACATTTTCAATTGGATATCATTTGCATAATAATGTCATTATATACACAGCAATGCTATCTAGAATGGCAACAGCCATTGAAACGCGTATCTGTTGACTGTTATTTTGTACAGTGGAGCAGCGAGTGTTTGTATGTGCATCATTCACCATGCGAGAGATTCTTTCTCTCAAGCGAGCGTTGGCCTCTTGAAGCTCCAGGTTGCTTTCAGTATTCTGAGATGAGTCTGAGGTGGATGTCTACAGACCATAAACAGATTATATGAGCGTGTTTCCCTTTTATTTGGAATGATTTTCCCTTCATTATTCCATCCACATACCTGCTGTGTCCTCTCCAGAGCTTTCGCAAGTTCCTCTTTGTCTTTCTTCGATTGCTCTTTTAGCCTGTCCATCTCCACCTGCAGTTCCTTTTCTCTGATCTCATTGGCTCTCGTTCTTGATTTAAGCTCCTCCTCCTTTTTCACAGTCTCTGCTTTCTGTTTGTTCAGTTCTGAAAGTGCTCTTTTCAAATCTTCTTGGCAGCGCTTTAGCTCCTGAAAATATAAATATTTTTGCCCGCTGTTATGCTATACAAAAGTGGTTTAAATCAGCTTTGATGGTGTGGACAGGTGCTACAAAAACCCATTTAGAATGTTTATAATAAAGAGAAACAGACGTTAACATTTCTATGTGTCTTACTTGTGTTAAAGAATTTGAATCTGTTTCATCGCTTCGTTTTTTGACTGCGAGCAGTTTCTCTTCAAGATCCTTCTTGTCCTGCTGGGCCTGCAGGAGTCTGTACAACCAAAACAAACGAAACAAAATGAAACAAGCAAACAAACAGTTAATAAACAGACAAATCAAGCACCAGATGAAATACATCAGAATCTTGAATGTGGCTGATCTGCAACATAAGAAAAGATTTGATATCAATATGATCATCTAGTGCACACCATCGCCTGCACAAAATATTTGATATATTAGTGAAAAATCAAGTCTTGGTTGGTTAAATTTGGTTAAAACGTGTCAGCTCGGATAGTGAGAAAAAATTTGTTTTGATTAGTCTTAATCATTGTTGAATGTTACTCGATTTTATAAGCCAAATTATTGTTACAAGGTTAATAGATTCTAGTTTGTCAGTATCAGTGTGTGGCAGATTTTGTAACCGATTACAGATTTACTTAATTGACTTAATTCAAGATTAACACTTTAATTTAATGGAATAACTTTAACTGATTGATTAATCATGGGTAATTATTTAAGATGATTAATGTAAACCCCCGCTGCCTATAGACATTCGTCTACAAAACTCTCTCACTTCTGCAGTGCGCTGCGCTGCCCTCGTCTGCTGCATGAGAAGCAGAATTGAACACATGCATCAGAAACAGAACAACGAACATGCAAAAAAACACACAGACAGCAAATCTGACATCAGCACACATAGCTCCTGAAACACTGACATGAACAAAACAGTTGTCAATATGAATACAATTACACCACTGGGACAAGACAAGCACACGTTTTCAGACAAATCCTGCGCTTAAAACTAAAAAGCCCTTTAATTGCATTTCAAATATTCTTGAAGCTGCAATCCGTAACTTTTTGGGTTAAAAATAAACAAAAATAAGTTATTGAGCAAGTACATGACAGATCAGTGTTCATAACTATCTCCTTATCTTACCCTGATTCACAACAGTAAGTTTATAATAATGGTTTATAATCTGAGCTGTCGGGTCTGATTTACTGAGAAATGTCTGTCCAGTAACCTGCAATTTTATGTTTCAAACAGAGATAGCGGTAGAAAGGCGAACGTTATGGATTGCAGCTTTAAAAATGTGTGTGGGTTAGATACAGTTACAGTTATATATCTGATGTAACACGGATGAAAGATCTACCACAAGGATCTCTCAGGTAACATGACTTTAACATCTGAGTCCGCAGGAACAAACATTCTTTATGTACTAATGAATGAACTAGCTCAAACTAACACTGCTAATACAGCTAAAAGTGGGAGTTGGTCATAAGACTGTTTGTATATGATTACAGCTTGTTTGACTCCTTAGACAAATATGGACTTGAACCTTGTTGTGATGTGTGATTTTCTGAAAAAAGTTTGAAACTATATTGTTTAAATGAGGGGTTTCAATCTCTCTCTCTCTCTCTCTCTCTCTCTCTCTCTCTCATGACAGCACCAGTACAAGTCAATGGGTGTTTATGATCTCTTGGCACTCACTCTTGATTCACAGTGCTGAACTTCTCCTTCCAGTGCTCACTGTGATCTTTGTAACTCTCCAGCTCCTCCTCCAGAGCCATGATGGAGGCGTTGACCTTCTGACGCTCCTCCTCGATCTCCAGCTGACTCTGTGTGAAGGTCAAAGAGGGAAACAGGTGAGGAGGGGTTCTTCTTACTGAACATCTGGATGGATTGGACCTAACCGAGCTACTCTGAAATCATATACAGCTTCACATACGGTAGCTGCATATTAAACATCATAAAGATTCTGTTAGTCCACATGGACCGGAAGTCCGACTTCAGTGTTGTAACATAATTCAAGTTCATAATTCAAGTTCTCAAATTCAAGAGACGGAAACATGGATGGTTTGGCTTGTTTTTTTCACTGGGAATTGATTGGCTATACAGAAAATGGGCACTTCGAAGCTCACAGCAGACTTATGCATGTATCTCTCCTTGTTTTGTATAGTGTGTTTATGAATGCTGTACCTGTGTGACCGTCTCCATGCTGTGACGCAGGGCCTCCATGTCTTGACTGTACTGCTCCCTCAGGGCCTCCATCTCTCTGTCATGTGACTCCACCTCGTCCTTCAGAGCCCCTTTCAGAGCGGTGAGCTCTCGCTCTCTCTGCCTCAGAGTGTCCTCCACTTTCTGTTTCAGCATCAGAGACTCCGACAGCTCGGCCTGCGCGGTTACCAGGTCCTGCAGGGAGACAGAGAGAGATAAAGAGAGAGACAGTCATAAAGAAAGCAAAAGAGAGATATACAGAGAAAGAGACAAGAAACAGAAAGAGAGAGAGAGAGATATATGCTGTGGGAACACTGTCCATGTTAACAATCATGTCAATAAAGCTTTGTTGAATGAAAATAAAAAAAGAGACATACTTAGAAATAAAAATATTGCATGTTTGTGTTCTGTGTCCTAAAACCTAGTCAGCTGCCTACGTAGACAGCACTATTGTATTAAAATGTGCAAATGATGCCCAAAAAGCTGTTTGGATAGGCAGCTCACTAGATTTTAAGACAAAGCCTGTGGGCAAGCAGGAAACATGACAGTTTGACATGTTCCTGATTTAAAGCATGGTGTGTGTGTGTAAGACAAAGACAGTGTGTATATGTTCACCATAAAACCACACATACTACACAAGACTAAATTCAACACTTCCGTATGTTGCATGTTTGTGTGCGTACTAGCTGCATCGTGTCAGACTGAGGAGAATTCTCCGACATCCGCCTGAGCTCCTCCTGAAGCTGAGCTAACTGATCCTCCTGCTGCCGTAAACGAGACTCCGCCCTCTCTCTGTCCATCCGCTGCTCCACCAATCTAAAGACAGAAAGAACACATCAGGCAACTGACATCACAAAGCCGCCATCCAATCAAAAGTCCATATGCTATATATATTTTTTGATATATAAAGACTTTTTTCTTCTGTGGAACACAAAAGAAGATATTTTAAGAAATGTCTTTGTGTCCATACAATGGAAGTCACTGTGCCATTGTTGTTTGGTTACCAACGTTCTTCAAAATATCTTCTGTGTTCCTCAGAAGCAAAGAGTCATACAGGTTTGGAATGACATGAGGGTGAGTAAATGATGAAAGAACTTTTATTTTTGCATCATTTTAAGGACACACACTTACTGGTCTTGAGTTTCCAGCAGCTCTCTCTTGCTCTTGTCTAGCAGCTGCTGAATCTTCAGGTTCTTGCTCAAAGCCTGTTCCAGCTCTGTCTTTACATTGCTGTCAGTTACTAGGATCTGAGGACCCTGTGAGATAAAGTATTTCAAAGATCAACCAGCAATCCTCTATCATTACAGAGCAGGTCCTGAAAACAGCCTGATGATACGTTTAGTGGAAGTGTTTTATGCTGGATTCCTTGAGCTATTTCAAACTGCTGTCAATGTCTCATATCAAATGAATACAGATACAGCTTTCCACAAAAATGACTGAAGCATTACTAGTGTCATCCCTGCTAACAGGAAACGTTCTCAGAACGTTCTGTAAAAATGCTTTCCAAGTTAAGCTGTTAGTGGAACAAACACAGTGCTCTGCATTCTTCTGATAGCAGCTCCTTCTTGAGTTTACCCTCAGGAATCAATAAATTATGTCTATCTATCTAAATTACACTATACTAGTTAATCTAACTGTCAATCAAAAGTATAGCCACAAGACATGTATGTTAACACAAGACTAGTGTGATAACATTGCTTACTAACTTTGCCCAGGCAAACGTTAAACCTAGTATTTCAACTCCTGTCAAATTCTGTCATGACCGTGTAAAATCAGTAAACCTGGTAACTTTGGCTTGGTATGTGCACAGATACCACAAACAGACTGTTTACATAGACAAAAATCCACCCACAGGAAATTACAATCAGTAACATATAAACACAAGTTCAGCTGACTGGAACTGTAGCCCCACCACTATAACAACGATTCACATTGAAGTGATATATTAACATTTTTGTTTGGAAGAATTGAGTACTGTAGCACAAATACTTTTCTGAATGTTATACATTTCTCTCTGTTCCTCTGGTGATCTGCTGAGAACATCACATATTTCAAGAAACATCTAAAAACACCTATTACGCCTTCATTTCACTAACCCTACCGTCTGACTGTTGATTAAAAATGCTATATCTTCTGTTGTTCATCTTTCCCTAGAAACTCTATTGCCACTCGTAAACGGCTTTGCAGACTACACTTGTTGGTTCCTTAGACAAAATCTTAAATGCTCTCATTAGTAGCCAAGCTAACAATTTTAGATTATAAGAATATTTCCCCATCATTTCCATTAACTAACAAGAACATTAAATATGTTACTTTGAAGGTTCTGGGAATGTTCAAGATATCCACTTTTTCAGGTGTTGTAATAACATTATTGCTTGGTTTTAAGAATGTTATTCAAACATTTTTTAATTCTGTACCGTTTTTAAAACATCCCACTACTACTACATCCAAACTACTAAAGAGAAAGGTTCTTGATATATCATACATGTTAACATGTTACCGCAAAAACTTTTAGAGAATGTTTCCTGTTAGCTAGGAAGTTGCTTTGGATAAAACTGTCTGCTAAATAAATAAATGTAAATGTCAGTTACATTATTCTGCAAGTGCATGACTCTAAACATCTGTGCACCATGTAGGAACAGAAAACACAAATAACTTCATCTCAAACTATTTTAAATGTGAAATAAAAACATGATGGCACAGCAAACATGCAGCTGTGCCCTGCTCAGATATCTCTGTGCTCTAGGGTTTCCCCTTCTGTAGATGAGCAACCCCACACCATAGACGCATTTCCCTGCTGTTGCCATTATTATAATGACCACCCTCACACACACCGCCACTTTCCTCCTGCGTTCATGCGTCTTAACTTACGGCCTGATGCAAAGAGGAAAACGTTAATGTTCTACTGCTGTCATCTTTCAGCTGTTTACAAAAACAACAATGCTAGATCTTTACAAGTAAACTTTTACGTTACCATAGACATTATCATGGAATTTTAAAGCCACCCTGAAATCTAAATGTATCGTTCTTTTTTATGGAATATTGCAATGTTTATTATAAAAGATTCATCTATGGACATCATTTTTCTAATATTAATGTGCGCTTGTAATATCAAAAACATGAACCTCCCCCACAAAACAACGTCTCTTTTCTTGATGATGTATGTCTCTGCCTGAGGGCGGGATTATATTGACTGTCCAATAGCCAGACTGCTTCCATCCCTCCAACTTTAAACGATCCAATCAATTCCCAAGGAATGAAATTAAATCTTTTCCCACATTTTTTTATTCCAGAAACTGTGTCACTTGGTTATGCGTCAACATAGGGAAGAAAAGACAGCCTCAACTTCTGTTTCATGGCGACTTTAATAAAACACTTTTATATAAAAATCAGTATAACTAAGCTGTAACCATTAAAAACATTAACAGTCTCCAGGTGAAGGGCGAGGTTTACAGCACTTAAAGATCTTAATTAACAAGCCACGGCGTCTCCCAGCAGTATCATCCTTAACAACAGAGTTTCTCATGCATGAACGGGCACTCAGTGAGATGTGACATACTGCAGAGAGAGTTCGTACGGGTGCCCATTAATACTAAAACCCAAACAGACATGATGAGGGCCACAGGATGAGGGAAACCCTCCCTCACAGGTGTCCATTTCCAGTGCAACTTCATTATTGATGGATCACAGAGGCCAAGCTCTTGACCACGCAGACATAATCAGCTTTCCTTGTTGAGATGATGGTTGCCAAGAGACCATGAGAGGATATTACGCAGGTTATGCAAACACTTAGGCTCATGATGCATGTATTTACAAGATAAGACGGATTTAAAAACAGACACTGTCTGTCTTTACAAACAGCCTGTCATTAACTGTGTCTTTTTAATGCAAAACGGCCAATTGCTAGTATTTTACAAGCACACATACACATCTGGTTTTAAACGCAGTTACATTTATAAGTCATTTGTGGGTTGATTTTCCTGGAAAAGTGTAAGTGTGTAGATTTTAAAATGATGTTCGATGATGTAAGTGGCACAGAAATTACGCAGTTAACCTCAGAGGTCTGAAAATAATTTTGGGTTTGTAAGTGATTGTATCACATATGTCTCAAGTTAACACTCATAATCTCTAAGTCTTGGAGCTACACGATAACAGATTGGATCAGTGTGTATGTTTAGGCTTAATCTGATGTAATGTAACCCTCTTCCTAACCCTCTTCTACTGTACAGATCCTTTACAGTACAGTACACAGTACAGCTGTACAGTATCTTTTGTATGTCATTAGTTTCTGTTATCTTCATCTTTTACTGTTTGAGAACATTGTTCTCCTTCACTCCCTCTCTCTAAAGACACACACATACTCACTATCCTGCAAAACAGGGACCAATATGCAAATCATGTGCACACACACCGCTGGACTTCATTCTGTGCTGGGAAAGTCAAACTGGTGTATTGAACGCGAGTGTGCTTACCTTCACCCCACAGAACCTCTCGTGAATGAGACTCACTCTGCGTCTGATGGCCGCCTCGCTCTCTGTAGATCTAGTGTTAGAAAACACAAGGTCAATGAATTTATAATATTTACAATAATAACAACATTGGCAAGAGAAATTGTGAGTTGTACTTATTTGTGGATGAGTAGGCTGATTGCCAGGGGCCTGTTGCTATGTGGTAGTTAAGATGGTTAGGTGTTTTTAGTACTTTGCCAGGCAGTTTCTAGGGTGTACTGGGTGGTTGCTAGGGTGTTGCTATGTGGTTGCTAAGATGTTCTAAATGGTTTTTAAAAGGATAGTTGTCCTAAAGATTAAAATTCTTCCATCATTTGCTCACCACACAACATTTTGAAGTATGTTGGTAACCAAACAACAGTGGCACCCATTAACTACCACTGTATGGACCACTGAGAGTTATTTCTGAAAATATCTGCTTTTGTGTTCCACAGAATAAAAAGTTTCTACCATAGGTGGTGTTTACCCACCCATGTCAAAATGTATTTTGTAGTATTATCGTACCCTTCTTTAAGAACGTTGTAAATGGCTTGTTTGGTCTGAGAATCTTCATCATTTCCAAACTCTGTACTCAAAGGCTGGCTTTTTATCAGGTCAGGGGTCACCTGAGAACAAGTCATTTCAAAGGTCTAAGGTTAAATTGTCATTTGTTTTATTATTTATTAAAAAAGCACTATTTATGCATTGTTATTGTCTCAGAGACAGGTGTGATTTCTTAGGGCTTAAAGACTTACTGGTTTCTTTGGTATAGCAGGTGGCATCTCCTTGGGAACAAACAGCTTTGGTGATTGGTTGAAGGCGAGTGGTTTGGAACTGGGCATAGCAGACACTTTAGCGACAGATGTTGAATCTCGCCCAAGACTGCCTGTTGAAGGTTTAGCTGAGCTGAGTTTGGGCAGTGTAGCTGGTGTGATTGGAGCATAGGGGTTTATAGTTGGGGAGGTTGGACGCGAGTCATCATTAGGTTTGTCTAGGGCATCTACGCTGTGAGACCGTGCTCGGTTATCAAAGCGAGGCCGAGCTCGAGTGTCTGAACTGGGAACGTCGGTATAACCACCACCACCAAACCGGCTGATGAGTTTATTGATGGGAGCCAATGACTTTGTGTCAATAGCCTGTCCTGGTTCTTCATCCAATGAAATGGATCTATTTATACCCACCCCATTCAGGCTACCACCAATTCCATTCTGCTTGATCTTCCTAAGCCCCGCTTCGTTAAAATCATCATTGTCCTTGTTCTCCACCCTAGAGGTCGGTGTAGAAGAGACGAGATGCTCTGTAGTTCTGGCCTCATGCTCTCCTTGGTTCCCTGCTTGTCCGTCACCAGGCGGCCTCTTTAAAGGGCTCTCAGACTCCTCACCTGAAGAACTAGACTGGCCAGCTGTCATAAAGGAATTCTGAGGAGTCCGAGCACCTTCCCTTTGTCCCGGAAACACGCTGCTATATGGGGAAGACCGAGAGATAATTGGGGTGGAGCTCTGAGTCTGTGTTTCAGTCTTCAGCTGTACCCCATAAGAGTCTCCTTTTTCTCCATCTTGGAGTACCACGTACGGTTGTCCAGAAATCCCTTGTACCCGCACAGCTACTCCATACTTAGAAGGTGAAGGAGTTTTGTTGCCAACAGCACCAACTCCACTTGCCAGTCGACTCCTGTCTGGAAAACCTCCTCCGGTGTCATCCAGATCTTTGATGAAGCGTATCTGGACACCATAGTCCAGAGGGGCCTTTCTGTCTGCTGAGACCGAACTCATTGAGGCCTGCTGTGGTACCAAGACAAAGAATTTAATAAGTCAGTGCACCGGCCCTTTAAAAGAGGCAGCTAAAGAATTAAAATATAGATGACCTGACTACATTGCTTGGTGGCAATTTCTGATAAACCTTAAAAACCACACAAGACATGAGGAGGCACAACATGAGATACAACATGAGAATGTTTGCTAACATCTCTTAAAATTATCAAAAACATTCTTGCAATATCATAAGTAGAATGTTTTTTAAATGTAATATACATATATCAAAAACATTTCTCTTAAATTGTTAGTGAAGTGCTTTAAAAATGTTACAGAATTAAAAAAAATTGAAATTACTTTCCTGTAACCAAACAATAAAGTTAATACAATGTCTAAAGAACTGGACGTTTTGAACATTTCTAGAATATTTAAAATAACATTTTTAACATTTTTGTTACTTAATGGAAATGTTTGGGAAACGTTTTACAGCCTAAAATTGTTAGCAGGGTATTAACTCAGCAAAGTTTTTACATAGCTTCCTGCCTCAAGCGTCTGACTAAATTCTCAAAACAACTGGTTTGATGTATTCACACAAGCAACACAGTATGTCCCATAATTCATAATGAGCTTCATTATCATTTGCCAAGGAGCCCTTTATTAAAGCTCACACTGGTCTCTTCTTCTCAGTATAACGTCACATTGAAGCCAGCGGTGAAGCAGTTTTGTAGGTGACGCAGCTATCAGATATCAGCACAGGTATCGAGTCTTCTACATCTGAAGCGAGAGATATTGTTTGTGTGTGACAAACAGGTGTGTCTGCCAGCAGAAGCAGGTTCTAGCACATTCCACTCTGCTTCCTCTCTTCCCATTTTCCTGGAACAGGGTTGCAGGTCACAGGAGTGCTAACAAGAGCTTAAAACAGGAACATTCTTTAAATTATATCCGAACGCCACAAAACACACGACATATTTGTATGCAGATTGAAAGATACTGTGCTTAATCTAAATGATTAAGTTGCTGTTGTAAGGTTTTAGGTTGTAAGAACATTTTCTTAGCGTTCCCATTAAGACACAAAAGCATTGCAAATGTTCCCTTGACAATTCTAGGAATGTTCAAATGTCTTGTTATTTAGACGTTGTTTTAACATTATTGCTTGGTCAGGATAAGGTTGTTGTTCAATCGTTTTTTTAATTCTGTACTAACGTCACTGCAAAAACAGTTTTTGAAAACTTTGAGAGAACTTCGAGAGAACATTAGGCACCGTTCTGAGAATGTTCCCTGGTAGCTAGGTTATACACCATTGTACAAAACCACTGATGCAGTAACATTCAGCTATCCTCTAAAGCTCCAGTTCTCTCCTTTTACTCAAACTGTGTGTAAGTGTGTGTCAAAAAGCCTTAAGGTCATTTTTATCTGCAATTATTGTACGAATCAAAAATCATAACTGTTGGGTGTGTTATAAGTACCATGTCGCTGCCTGTGTTAATACCAGTTTAACACGCACCAGTGTAGCCCGGGGTGTAAAACTCCTGAAGACATTGAGCTGAACTAAAACAACATCAGATTATTAATGTATAACTCAACGTAATGGGGGATCTGGTTACATTATAACTGTCTGTGTCCCATTTCAAGCATTAGGTCCGATTAGCTACTCAAAGTTAGCCATTGTCTTCCTCACATACACTGAATTCCAAACATTCCTGCAAAATCAGAACCCACCACGTGATTCTCTGTTGGTTAAAGGAGCGTATTGAGCACAGGACACTGTACGTTGTTTAAAGATGTTTAAGAGTACTTAAAGGTTGGCTTAAAGCTTGCTGTTTAGATCAAGTGCAAGGAACAAACAAGCGTCTCTCGAAAGTCAGGGCCGTAGCTTGAGTTCACAAACCCCGGGATAAAACTATAAAGATAACAGTTCAGCTCTGCCACAAAATCAGCTTGCCAATGGAATAATGCGCATCCATTTTTCATCCATTTTATCTTCCTTTCTAAAGGCGGCATCCCAGCTAACATTAAACATTCTCAGAATGCTGGCTAACGTTCTCTAAACGTTCTCTCAAAGTGATCACAAATGCTCCTTTTTTAACGTTATATATCATTTATATATATATTATATATCCAAAACATTACGCTTAAGTAGTGGATAACTTTTGTCTTCTTCGGTCAAATGCTTTGCTTTTAAAGCGTGCATCTGTGGCATCTTTCCATGCACAGTATATATATATATATATATTTAAGCCACTGGGCCATTTGCTTATAGATGATCTATATATTGAATTTGCTCTGACAGTTCTCACAGGAGAATAATTGAGACATGGAAATAACCACTATATATTACATGACACAGGGACAGACACTTTTTCGTCCTTAAAGTTGCTCTGTTTCCAGATATGACGGAAATAAACGCAGGAGTGAAAGGAAAATTGCCGGATGAAACTTTTCCGGCATCGCTTGTTCACATTGCGTCACACCCACCCATCAAGTCGGCCAGTTTCGACGGGCACAAAACCAGTTATCTCTAATACACCGTTTACGTTTATTCGTGTTATTTATTACCAAAGTTAACCTTATATTCACGATCAACTGAAGATTATATTCATATTTATGATATATGCAGTACATGATATGCTAAACCGCACATATTGACTTACCGGCCTGGTTGAACACAGACTGTATCCACACGTCACCGAAACCCAATTTCTATCATGTGGGATGTTTATTAAAACATCAACTTTGCGTAAAAATATAATCATAAAATAGCTGCTTGTTTGTTTAAGTGATTTCAAAGCACCGTGTCTTATACAGAAGAGATGCCCGCCCGGATCACATCTCTCCTCACCTGTCTGTCCACCATCAGACAAAGCAACAGGTGTATCACTTCACTAAAGCACAAAACAGCCGTAAATATGAAGCCATATATGAAGATTATATATGAAGCCAAATATGAAGATTATTTATTATAATAACGCAAAAGCGGGACACGAACCCGCAGCCATAAACATCAACAAGAAGAAACACGACACGCGATACGTAAACAACGCATCTGTTTTGCTCACCTGGTGAATGAAACCTTCAGTAAAACCGGGTTGGGTCAAAGAAATCCGGACGATTTTTGCAGGTTTGGTATCGATTAGAAACTCATTTGCGATCGCGGACGGACAGACGGCGGATCTGTCAGCGCGAAACAACCTGTTGCGTTGTGCGGAGCTTTGCGTCATCGGCCCGCCCCTCGCGAACGCTCATTGGCTGGACGGTTGTTTCAAGGCCGTCCGATGGAACAGGCCATTGGTCGAGAGCCAACGTCAATCCAAACGAAGACTTCAGCACCCCGTCCGTGAATCAATTTGATCGCAGTTCAACTGTAATGTTTAATATTAATAAACTTTAATGTTTAATATTAATAAACTTTAATGTTTAATATTAATAAACTTTAATGTTTAATATTAATAAACTTTAATGTTTAATATTAATAAAACACGAATTAATGCGCCGCTTTTAGTACAATTTAACGTCAAAGGAGCGTCTGTAGTAAAAATTTTCTCCTGGGTTAATTTGGTTAGTTTGAACGATTTTGTTGCAGAATCCTTTACGGACGGATTTATGAAATATTGAATCTGCTTTTATATACATGTAAAGCTCCAGTCCGTAACTTTTTCTGGTTAAAAATGAAGAAAAATCAGTTCTTGGGCAAGTATAACAGATCACCGTCTCATTTTACCCCGATGCACAACTGTACGTTTATAATAATGATTTATAAGTTAAAATGTCGGGTCCGATTTCGCGGGAAATGTCGGTCCGTAAACAGAAAGGTCCGGCTAGTATATAACATGTCTGGATACTGTAGATACAGAAGTTATCTTACAGAAGTTGTTCAAACTTGTCCAGGTTAAGAAAATAACTTAAAACTGCAGGTAAGCTGCAGTTTTATGTCTCAAACGGTAGAGAGGCAAAAGTTACAGATTGCAGCTTTAAGTACGACTGAGTTTCCTTTAATAAAGAGGAGCTAACAATCAATATAACTTTACATTTGTTTTCAGATCCTTTAAAAGAAAATGCAGATTTAAGACCTAATCTGGAGTGTTTTTAAACCTTAATTTAATACAATGAAAAGGTCACATAGACAGGCATTTGTAAAAAAACAACCGAGTTTACTTCTCTTAGTACAGAGCCCAGCATACCCCCATATTACTGCACAACGCCAGGAAATGGAGGGCGCCAGAACAAGCACAATCAACGGCATACACACAGGTACGTTAGAAAGCAACATAAGAAAAGGCAACCTGGACAGAATCGTAAAAAAGATAAAAAGAAATTGCAAACATTTTCATCTGTGACAACATTTGACTTCGTTCTGTTATTTGGTCGACTTCATAGCCCAGGATGAGGCCTAATCGAAACAACAAAAAGTAGCGATTAGAAACAGATCTGACAGAGTTCTGCATTGGTTCACATGCAATCCATAGACTACACACATACAGTGATATGGTTATGATTACCACTATTCACTATGTCACCAGCCACCATTGTCCACTTTTGCATAAAAAAACAGTAAGTAGCTATACATGAAGAGAAACAATCAAGAATTTTATTGACAGAATCACAGGACCCTAATTAAAGATCTCCCCCATATTCCATGATGGACGCAGTGAAAAGTTCATTATCTACATGTCTTTAGCCTTTATTACCCAGAGAAAGAAATTAAGATCAATGGAAGGAGAGGTTATGTAGCGATTGTACAACCTTATCGTAACATCAGTAAATGCTAAAGCAATCTTTGCCAGACGTTTGTTAAATGTTTGAGGTAGCAAACTGGGTCAGTGCTTTGCAGATCAACAAGTTGGATTTTGGAAAAAAAAATACAAATCTTGAGTCTAATCTTGGATATAATCACAAATACTTATTCTTGTACATTCATATCAAATAAAGATTTTATATTTTCACTGTGGCCAAAATCATACTGCTAATCCAATTCCCCAATTGTCACCAAGGTGAAATAAAGACCTACGAGTGCAAAATCAGAACTGAAGAAACAAGTTTTTGAAACAAAAACAATGAGTTTTGAAAGAATGGTATTATATATACAAAGGAAGTCTCTACATCTGACTGTGTGTATTTCATTCAGAAACAAGGGCCCTAAAAGTGCTTATGAGGTCTGTGAAGAACATTGTAAGATGTAGCATCTGAAGTTCTGATCTCTCTCTCCTCTGGTTCTCAGTCTTTTTCTTCAGTTCCATTTCACTTTCCTCATTTCTCACTGTGAAACACAAGACATGAAGCACCAAGAAAAAAAATCGAATATCTTGTCACCTTTCTTTAACCATCATTTGCAGCCACAAGCTGCCCCAGTCCCTGCCGCACATAAACAGCTTGAATCTCCTTTGTCTTGAGGCAGAAGTCACAAGCCCACACAGCAGCACTTTCCCTGGTTAGCAGCCCATATGCTGGCTCAGTTAGGCCTGTGCAATCTCTGTGGAACCAACGTTGACATGAAGCTTCACATAATATGGCCTCTTGATCATCATGCACTTCTGACATGCAGAGGCCACAAGGGAACACCATGCCTCCACCCAACTTTGGGGGACCTGAGCCTGGGCCAGCAGATGTTGGAGCAGGTCCGCTGGGAAGTGGTGACTGGGTGTTGGGTGTGGAGTTAGAGTTAGATGGAGGATTGGGGTTACTACCTGGGGTGTTACCTGGGGTGCTGTTGTTCTGATTGGAGTTGGGTGGCTGGTTTGCCATTGGACCTCCAGTAGCATTGTTCTGCTGGTTGTAGGGTACAGAACCTGGGGTGGAATTTGGGGGTGTTGGTTGCTGCTGGTTGGACGGGGTGTTGGGACCTGGAGCGCCAGTGGAGTTTGGTGGAGGATGCTGATTGGTTGGTGTTTGTTGAGGTTGTGGACCATTAAGGGGGCCTGTTGGGGAAGAGTTAGGATTGGGGGGTGGGGGAACTGACTGGGGTTGCCCTGGTGTATTGGGGTTGGGTTGTGGAACATCTGGATGACCTGGAAAACCACCTCCAGGTTGTGGGGGTCCAGGACCTGGGGATGGACCAGGCGTAGCATTGTTGGATGGAGGGCCAGAGGGATTAAGGTTAGGTGGTTGCTGTTGAGAGGGTACAGGTGGACCTCCACCTGGACCACCAATAAAGTTCTTTCCCTCTTCACCTACAGGGGGACTTGATCCAGGGTATGGGCTGTCTTGTGGAGGTGGAAACTGTCCTTGTGGAGGCATACCTTGGTGTCCGCCCAACATATTACCCCCACCACCCATGCCCATCATGTTCATTCCTCCTCCCATACCCCCCATAGGGTTCATGGGGCCATGAGGAGGCCCACGAGGGCCAGGGCCTCCCGGTAAGGGTGGGCTGTTAAAGGGATGACCCCCTTGTCCATGTGGAGGCTGCTGTTGAGGCATCCCAAACCGAGGATGAGGTGGAACTCCTCCACCTCCTGGTCCACCCCCCATTCCTCCAGGGGACAACATTGGGTTGAAGCCCTGCCCAGGGTGCATAGGAGGGCTGAAATTGGGCGGCATGTTAAACTGTGATGGCCCACCAGGTGGAAAACCTCCTCCACCACCGCCTCCACCGCCACCACCTCCAAAGCCTGACATGCCCCCAAATCCAAGGGGGTGGTGTGGTCCAGCGTTTGGTGTCGGGGGACCGAAAGGTGGTCTTCGTCCAGGCTGTCCCCCTCCAGGTCCTCCAGGGCCACCCATGAATCCCATACCTCCTGCCATTCGACCGGGCCCACCATAGCCTCCTCCACCAGGCCCTGGGCTGGGCAGAAACGAGGGACCACCTGGACCTCCTCCACCACTAGGTCTTGATGGAGGACCAAAGTCATCATCAAAAGGGTTAGAGGCCACCAGATGATCCACCATTGGAGTGGGAGGGGGTGCAAACTCAGAGAGGTGGGAGAATGCAGCCCCCTAAGAGGAAACACAATGGGTGAGAAAAATGGCACTGAATCATTAATATGAACACTTAAAGAGGAAAGACAGTATATTATAAAACTCTTAATAACTTTGTAACTATGACAATAAATTGAAGGTACAAATAAAGTGTTTAAAAAAGTAGTTCACCCAAAAATGAAAATTTGTTCATTATTTTTTTCCCCGTGTAACACAAAAGATGATGTTAATCTCAATGTTCAGGACAGGTGAAATTCCATTGTACGAAATTAGACGTGTTCCTGTAGCTCAATTGGTAGAGCACTGGCTTAGCGGTGCAAAGGTTGTGGGTTTGTTTCCCAGGGAATACATGTGCTGATAAATTATGTCTTGAATGCACTGAAAGTCACTTTACATAAAAGCATCTGCCTAAAGCATAAATGTAAATGTATGTAACAAAAGGTAAGTCTGTCCCCACTGAATAAAAGTCATATAGGTCTGGATACACAATAACATGGAAATGACAACAATTTCATATTCAGGTGGACTGTTACTTTAAATAAGTTTTCAGGTCAAATATTAATATGTTTACCTGAGTGCTAGATTTCCTCTTCTTTTTCTCTGGGCTCTTCATCTGGGAACCTGTGCAGAGGTAAGAGATAAGAAGGGAATGAGAGGAACGGGACGGGAGGGGGAAAGCAGTTTTTAAAGTAAAGCAAATACTGAAAATTATGATAAGAACTTACGTTCGAACAAAACATGCACTGGTTACTTGCCTTAGAGTTTAATTATGACTTAATTTGAAAGAATTATAGTCAAACCAATCCTTGATTTAAAGCAGATGACTATATAACACTAAACAGATATCAATTATATTATCAAATACATTTTATTATTCATTTAAATAGCGTTCAATCCAAACATCACAGATCAAATCTTACGCTATCAGTAACATTTGCACACCTAAGAGAGACCAATCTAAGTCAGTCTGGTGGTTCATTTGATGAACGTATCAATATAACAAAAGCAGACTTTTCCACAACCCTGTAGAGATCCCAAACCCTGAACCCAGGTGAGAAGTCTTGCTTTAGGGAAAACAACAAGTGGGAAAGAGTCACAGTGTGTGAACACAAACGAACACGCCAGGTGAAGAGACAGGTGATGCGAAATTGACACACAGATCCCCAAAAACCGCTCCCAGGAAAGCAAGGGCATGAATGCAGGCATGAGCGGACAGGGAAAGGGATCGCAGCCGGAGCTGTGTGCATCCCCGCCGGGACACAGAGATGCGCTGCTCGACAGTTTCCTACCTTTGCCTCGTTTTCCTTGACTCTGTCCCGCCTGCTGTCCCGCCATTAAACTGATTGTTGATGCGGTGCCATAACACCGTGCATTTACAGAAACCAGAATATGTCACAAATACCTCCTCGGGTCCAACGAGTATCACCCCGCCGCCCCAGGACCTGTGTACCCTAAAGTCTTATATTGCACTTTACCAATAAACCGGTGAGGTCAGGCACCCGTTTAACAACATGTCTGAAGGATGCATGAGGGCTTCGGATCGATCCTATACTGCACGTTTACTGGCTGCCTGCAACGGGATCGTGTACGGATGTGTCCGCCCGGGTCGCTGTGCAAATGTCACCCGGATCAAAGCAGCTGCTTATCGGACTCGCGGTGCGATTGATCGGACGATAATGTGAGTGCAAACTCGTCTGATCGCAAACGGGATTAGCTGCAGAGCTGCTGTTAGCCGTTTAGCCATCAGCTAGCCGCGTACAAACGTCCACCGCCGCTCACACAGCTCATTCATGTACCGCGGGCTGTTGCATCAAGACATGGATGGTAACCCTCACATAACAAACAATTAAAGTCAAATAGACTTACGATTTAATATTTATCCCCAAACGCGAAACCGGCCATGTTAATTACGGCCTACTCGTTGCCGGACAAAGAGGGACAGCCGGAGTCTGTTCGCGCAACGCATGTGTGGAAAACGGGGGAGGTGCGATTGAAAGATGCACGTCGTTATCGCGAAATGTTCACGTTTGTTGACTTATCGACGATTGTGGCGTTATATATATAATCAATGGGTGCGTTTTCATGAGGTAGTTGTGGTTAACGTCTGCCGTTGTTTCTGTAATAGGGTGAGATTTTCAAGTCAACCCCCCCGTATGCTGAACTTGTGGACCGTTCTGGAGCGAACTACTGTGATGTCAGTGCAGGGTACGAACACATACTTCGTTGTAAGTTATGCTTTTAGTTTTGCTTTAATTAGTGATGTCGTGAATTGATATAATGGAAACTATTTGTGCTAATATGCTTTTGCTGTTTGAGTTTGAAATGAAATGAGCTTCTACAATTGTCTAACTCCAACAATAACATTGTGTATCCCCCCAACCTAGCTATAGGTGGGTCCAAATGGCTGTAGTTTCCGGATCAGTTGCATTATAGATGGATTTGTAGTTTAAGGTTTAATTGTTGACTAGAACTCGTTACATTACGATAAAACTCTGAAACAGGCGATTTAATGCTGAGTATGAAGTTTATAAGTTTATAGGTTTTCCATTTTCACTGATCCGGGACCAGCTCTCAATAAACCATGAACCAAAAATTCAAGAACGAATGGCAAAATTGGAGTTCAGCATAATCTGCTTGGGATCTCAGGAAAAATATGTAAAAATGACCATAAGATTGAGTCTGTTTCTCTCTTGTGGTGGAGTCCATTCTCTGCAAGTTTATTTTTATTTATTGCTATAAAATTAAACACTAGATACATTTGCAAATTGTGCAAAAAGAAGCAAACTATGCTTATTTGATGCCAGATTTCAAACCTTTAAATAAAAATAGTAAATTTATAACAATTTATGACGATTTAAAGGTGCATTGATGAAGTGTATAGTGAATGGTGTACAGTACGGTGTTCTGTCGACCTCTAGTGGTTATACGATGAACTACAACTGAAATGACATCTTACGGACATCAGTTCGTATATAAATAATAACAATCCTTTCACCAGTTAAAAATCTTTCACATTTTGTGGTCTCTTGATTTACTGTGACTGTCTTAAGCCATATTTGCTCTGGCTGATCAGGGGTTACCTTCCCATTGTCCTAAAAATAGCACTCATACCCTGTAATACAATCACAGTGATGCATTATATATTAACCTAGAAAGTGTGTTAAACCAAAAGTAACTGGACAGAGTTATAAATATATCAAAGAGTTATGAATATAAAAACACAACCTCGATACATTGTTCCACATTGGTTTAACTTAACACTTCCTGGACATTGTCTTTTGAGTTGTCTATTGGATCATTCTTTTATATTTTATTATTTTTATTATATCTTTTTTATATCTTGATGCCTATAATAGATGTGATAATCCCTATACCAGACTGGCCTTTTATAAAGATCAGCTTTATGTGAAGGTCAAATCTCACAAAAATATCTTCTTCCATTATCTTCCATTCTTGTTCATTTGTAAGACTTTTCTGCACCTTTCTGCCATAACTCACTGTGTTTCTGTAGCTCATGTATTCACTTTTCTTGATTTCCTGTTGAAACCCTCTCTGATCATTAGTTATACATCATTTCAGAGAGATTCCTCATCATTCCTCATCAGTCATTCCTGGACCTTCATTTGATCCGCACTGGCTGTAATTCAGATGAATGCTTAATGTCACAGGCAGGTGAAGATCTCAGTAAGGTTAGGTGAAGGGTGACGCGGTTAATGACTGTTCGCGGATCAGATGTACGCGCGTCTATACGGCCCCCCAGTTTACCGTCGTTTCACGGTATTATAGACGCTTAACGTGCTTCATTACGATATCTGAGTCTGATAAGAGCTCTCTAGTGACGCCTGCGCTGATCAGAGATCAGACTGAGAGAGAACAGAGAGAGAGAGACTGAGAGAGGAGAGAGAGACTGAGAGAGAGAGAGAGAGACTGAGAGAGAGAGAGAGAGACTGAGAGAGAGAGAGACTGAGAGAGAGAGAGACTGAGAGAGAAGAGAGAGAGAGACTGAGAGAGAGAGAGAGAGAGAGAGATGAGAGAGAGAGAGAGACTGAGAGAGAGAGAGAGAGAGAGAGACTGAGAGAGAACAAGAGAGAGAGAGAGACTGAGAGAGAAGAGAAGAGACAGAGAAGAGAGAGAGAGAGAGACTGAGAGAGAAGAGAGAGAGAGAGAGAGAGAGAGACTGAGAGAGAGAGAGAGAGAGAGAGAGAGAGAGAGAGAGAGAGAGAGAGACTGAGAGAGAGAGAGACTGAGAGAGAGAGACTGAAGAGAGAGAGAGACTGAGAGAGAGAGAGAGAGAGAGAGAGAGAGAGACTGAGAGAGAGAGAGACTAAGAGAGAGAGAGAGAACAGAGAGAGAGAGAGAGAGAGACAGCCCTGAGAAGAGAGAGAGACAGAAGAACAGCGAGAGAACAATGATATGTGATTAGACAGTTATTGATTGAGAGAGCGACTAAGAGAGGACAAACATGAGAGAGACGAGAGAGAAAGAAGAGTGAGGACTAAGAGAGAGAGAGAAAGAGAGAGTCGAGAGAGCATTAACTGAAAGGCCAGCCCTGAAGAACAGAGCAAACAGCACAATGATATTTTTATTATACAGTTATTTATTTAAAGCAACTTACAAATGAGGTGCATAATAAAGTTAAAATTAGGTTGAAGATCATTAACTTAAAGGCAAAGAAACAGTGTATTAGTGATATGAAATGCTTTTGATTATGGTTTTGGTTTAAGGTAATGGCTGATCTCTTGTTTTTTTGAAGGTTGTGGTCTCAGAAGGATCAGGAAGCTCATCCCAATCATAGAAATAATATGACAATTCATTTCCTAACATTTATACAGTCTTTACTGTAACTCTCAAACGTTAGACAAAGTAGTTTTTCTGTAGTGTACAGTAGTGTATCTCTGTTGTTAACATATCTGTTCTATACATTTAAAGAAAACTGTCAACGGATGTCCTCATCAAATGCCCTTTCACACTGGGCTGGTCCACTTCCATCCAGTATCAGAGAGCTATGAGGAAGAAGATGAGCTACTGAACACATTCCAAAAACATTCCTTCAACAGGGACTCTTCCATTTCCAAACCGATAGTAGTTTCTAATCTCTGGCATTCTCACCCGTGACACGCTGGACCTGCTGAGACACGCTCACGTATGTCTGTGTTGTGTGGGATTTAACATTTCCTCTAAATGTTGTACATGGCCTACAGAAGTCTTTGAAGATTGCCTGTGTACAAATGGGCAGAACTTGTTGCTCAGTGTGTCTGTGGCTCCACTTTAAAGACATCTTTTGTTACGCTGGTTGAAAGTCTCTTCACATCCTGATAGCAATCACTAAGTGGTCTAAATATAGTTATAGAAATATAGATCTTTTGTGGAAGGCTGTTTGTAAAATGTTCATTCAATCATTGCATTCAGTCCAAATGTAATGATAGGATGTCCTGCATACCTGTCAAACTATGTGTGCATTCATGCATTGGAGGAGGCGTGGCTTAGGAAAGCCCTCTGAAGGGAGGGCGGGATCTAATGCTGTCAAAGCTAGCATGCTGTCGTTAGCCTCTCTGAAATTGCATACCCCCCTTTAATGTCCTCAGGAGGACCAGGTTTTTCTGCTTGTGTGAAAACCAATATGGGCACTATTGTTGGTTAAGTTGTGTGTTATCCGGTCCTGAGATGACCAGAGGGTGTCTGCCTGTCGTGGGAGGCATAAATCAGAGATGGAGACGGTGGTGGAGACGTTCGGCGTGTGAGGTGAGCTGAGGTGTCTGTCAGGGCCTCTCCAGACAGCCTGCCCAGATAACAGTGACATGAGAACTACGGTTACCAAACAGACCCGGTCAGACGACACCACAGCATCAAAGATGCCAAAACAGACTCGCTGTCAGAGCCAACAGGCTGTCAGACTTTGTCAGACCTGGACTTTGTTTGTTGTGGAGAGAAGACAGAGTACATTGACAAAATCACTATGTTTGGATCATGTGTGTGTCAACATTACACTCAAGGATTGTGCGAAGATGGAAATCGAATGAATTGAACCTGAATAGTAAGGGGAGAAATACACGTGAACAAACATGTCTATAGTTATGTGATAAACTACACCTGTGGTTACTCCACTAGCGCACCTTAAAAATTACATTAAGAACTGTTAGTAAGTTGTTAGTTGGTCAAAATGTCTAAGAAAATGTAGTCTTGTGTCATTTGTTTGCCAGTGCAATATTATTATTTAAAATATTTCCATTTATGTTTATCTAATGTTATCTAATGGACTGAAGTCCAGATATGTTTCGTGTGTCTTAAATGTCCATTACATTCCACAGTATTAAGTACAAGGCTTGTGCAACTTACGTTTATTATAAAAGCTTTCCAAAACATATGGAAGTCTTTTGTGGTTGTGCCGGCATTCACTCTTGGTCACAAAGGAAAAATGCCTGGAATAATTTGTTGAGTTAAAGCAGTTAACTGCAGGGTCCCGTGTGTCTTTCATCTGCTGTGGATGAAGTATTTCAGAGCAGTATGGTCCACAGAGGCCCTCACAGATATTTCCAGACTCTCTCACAGGACTGTTCTGTGGTCTCCATGGTCTGTACTATCAGACAGTCTAATGTGAATTTTGGAATTGTTTTGCTTTGCCCTTTTTTGCTTTAATAAGAGCAACGTTCTCCCAAAGTTTTAACAAAACCTGATGATCCATGTTAATCCAGCAGGATCTGAGAATGTTCTAAACATTAACTTTTTTAATTCTGTAATGTTTTTAAAACACTACTAACAATTTTGAGAGAACTTTTAGAGACCGTTCTCACCATGTTCCAGCATTCTGAGAATGTTCCCTGTTTATACATAAGCATGTTGAATTAAATGTAATTTAGCATGTTTATTACTGACAAATTTTATAGGCTAGTACTTTCTCTGCTGTTTGCATGCAGTTGTCTGGAGTACATAACTGTTGTTTCTTTAGGCTGTAAAGTAAACACAGCACATAACAGATCAGGTTAAACAGGCTCAGCCGGAGGTAACTCTAGGATCTGTTGAAGCGAGAACCTTTGTAATATTTACACACATCTACTGGGAATCCCTGTGCCAGGGTTTATAATGAACAGGCCAGAAGCAGCGTTTATGTGACTATTACTGGGCGGATCAAAGTTGAAAACATTTTACTACTGCGCTACCAAAGTAAACAAGGTTTATTAGCTTATCTGCCAAGAAAAGAAGGCGAACGACTGAAAATGAGTTGAAACAAAGACATCATTGTTTCCCAGACACATTAAAATTGTTCTGTTTCAAATAAACTTCTCAGTTAACAGTTTAAAGGCTGTAAGAACGTTTCCCTAACATATCACCTAGGACACAAAAACTTTAGAAATGATATTTTGAAAGTTCTAGGAACGTTCAAAACGTTTCGTTTTTTTAGATGTTGTATTAACATTATTGTTTGGTCATATGAAAGTTATTCAAATATTTGTTAATTCTGTATAATGTTTTTAAAATGTTCCACTGACGACTTAAAAAGAATGTCTAATAAACCATTTTTATGTAAACCAGTGATAGATAGCTAATAATGTGTGTCTTAATAAAAGCAATTTGTTTTCCTCAGATGTGCATTTTAAATAATCAATGTTAGTAAAATAACAACAATGTCAGGCAAATGTTTGGAGGTCAGTTACACGTTTATTATAATTAAGAAGATACATATTAATCATGAAATAAAAATAGATGCAAGAAAGAGACAAACCAAGTTCATGTCTCCAACACTGAATGATTATTGATACTGTATATGAACACTGGTGAGAATGTACGGTACCCTTGAAACAGATGCAATAATGCATAATTTCATACATAAATCATGTAAGTATAAACACTCTAACATTTTTAATCAGGTGATTAGCACAAATTTCCTCACTTTAACACATATCATTAGTCTTTGACATAAACCCAAGAAAAGAACCATTGCACTCCATTACCATTGCATTGTATAATCTTCCACTCAAAAACTTCACATTAACTGGGAAAAAACATCTCCAGACAGCCTGCGTTTTCTGTCAGACCCCCAAGTCTCTGCCTTCGGGGTCTGACAGTCTGGCATTGAAAGTAACGTACAGCTTGGGATGAGTTATAAAGTAAATCTCCTTTAGGAACTCGGTTTGTCAGTGCTGATTAAAGAAATAAAGGAAACTAGAATCTCACTCTCTTGTTCTCACATATAACTTCTCTTCACAGGGTCTCACTATTCTTTCTTTTCCTGTGTAGCTCCATCGCTCTTGTTTTTGGGCGCCGGGCTGTCGAGGAAGAAGTCGTTGCAGGCCACGGTGAGCGCGCCCATGAGGATGATGAACTCGGTGAAGTCCACCTCACCGTCGTTATTGGAATCCAGATCGTTCATGACGCGCTCCACAGCGTCTTTATCTTGGGCGTTCTGTGAGGGGTGATAAATGGAACGAGTTGAACCTTTGTATCAGTTTGTATATTTAAGTAACATGCTCTGTAATGTTTCTACAGCAGTGTGTTAGACGCACAAAGGTTGTGGGTTTGATTCCCGGAGAACATGTACTGAAAAACAATTGTTTATTGTATATACCGTAAAGAGCTCTACCCCAGCTAACAATTTAAGTTTGTGAGAACGTTTCAGTAATGTTTCCATTAAGTGACAAAAAACATTAAAAATGTTACTGAGAAAATTTATGGAGCACTCAAATTGTTTTAACTATTGCTTGGTTTTAACCATTTTAATTTTTCAAAATCCGTAATGTTTCGAAAATGTTCCACTAACATAAGAATAAAGTTTTTGATGCTTATAATAAAGTTCTACTTGTTACTGCAACAACGTTACTGCAGCAACTACATTAGTAAATGTTCTGAGAATGTTCCCTGTTAGCTGAATCAGTCTAATAAAGAATCTATTATTAAATTATCTACATACTCCAATGGTCCATACTCCAACATGAGTTATGTGTTCTGTTACTAAAAATGTTCATTTTAAAATATTAATATATTTATTTTGTTAAGTAAATATTGCAAGTTTGGGATATCCAATAAACATTTCCTGTGCTATTGCACAAGGAACTGCATTATGGGAACTCATTTTTCCCATAATGCATTGGGCTAATGGTGCCAAGTACCTTTTTGAGTATCTTCCGCATTAGTAACACATGCAGACATTCATTGCACACTGTTTAGCACTAATCGTGTGTGTGCTCTTCTCTCACCCCTAGATAGTTTCCCAGCTCCTCCGTCAGCAGTTCCCTCAGTTCTCCTCGGCTGAGTGTGAATTTGTCTCCTTCCTTCCCAGAATACTTATGAAAGGTCTTAATGAGCATCTGCATCGCGCTCTCCAGGTCGGAGCTGGGCTCTTTGGACATGCTGTAAGGAGGTTCAGAAAGGTCAAAGGTTAGACACAACGCGGTGGCGCGCCCCTCGCTAGACCCAGCTGCATGTGTGGTCACATGACTAGCATGGGCGGAGCTTTGGCTCAGTTTATTCTGGCACAAACACAGGATTTGTAGGGTAAATGGTTTACAAAAATGGGAGAGTCAGCTGCAAGCTCATTTTAAGTCTGTATTTACGGGTTTGTTTGGGGGTTCTTACACATCACACTTTGACCGTGGCATCTTGGATCTTCTCTCTCCAGGTTCAGCGATCTACTGCGCATGTGCAGAAACAGACAGAGTCATTGATGAGGTGCAATCAAAGATAAGAAAGACTGGAGCTGAATTCTTCACACTTTTCTTTTGTGTGTAGCTTATCTGGGCAGCAGTTTTAAGCATTTAAATGTCAGTTTTATGTCAAAGACACATAGAGAAGTTCTGTTAGACCTGTGAGCCTTGTTGTGCTGTAGGTTATTTCAATTTGGCACCTCTGGTAGAAACAAACAACAAACAAACACATGCAGATTTCATGCTGATGTTATAAGAAATGAAGGATGGATTGTCGTGACTTTCACAACAATGAAAGTTTATTTCATTTGTTAAGGGAGCAGCATTTTCTTCAGGCTCATTAGAAGGTTAAGAACTCTTCTCTGCACAGTTAAATCATTGACCTGTCGCTCATATAACAGAAGCTACACCTCAGGAAACTGCAAGCGCAACATAAAACTGTCCAAATGAAGATAAAACTACACGTGTTTTCCAGGGAAACGTCATACAAGTAATCTGAGGCTCCTGTGCAGACACACACATATAAATATACATGTAAACCTGAAATTAAGCTAAGGTATAAACATGGGATAATTGTGATTGTAGAGACCAAAGTTAGGAATAATTGGTCCTAAAGTAATTTCTATATTTCTATAAATATGAACAGAAAAAAAACTACAGAATGCAGACAATACAGATTGACAGTTAACTGATATAATAAATAATTAACAAAAGATGAAACATACGATAATATTTTAATTGACTAGATAGTTGGATTTCTGCACTATATCAGAATAATATAGTGCAGACTGAATTAAGGGTCTGAACCAGGTTACTGTCATCGGGCCTCTGTGTTTCAGGTACTTATTTGTAGCACTACACCATGTAATTTAACTAATTAGTTAACCAAGAGAAGACCTAATTATGCTGGTGACCTCAAGTATTAAAACCAAAAACCACTGGTCATGAAATGAACACTAACTAGAAAACTATGTTTAATGTATAGAAATATCATATAAAAAAACATCCATAGGAGTCATTTTAGAAATCAATAGGCAACAGGAAATGTAGAAAAGAAAAGCAAATATTCAATATAATATCATACAGTGAAATGCAACAAAAACAGGTGCTCTGTACAGTTAAATGTATGGCACATTTTTGCAGAAGACAGAAAGAAAGAATAAAGAACTTCATTAGTAAAACCAGAACTGAGTCGACAAAAATAGAACAGTAACATAATACAACGTGACCCAGTGACACCTGGAAAACTGACCGTACACATACAGAGAGGAAGTGATGTTTGTTTAAAACTACAAATGATTTTTTAAATTGTAAATAGCTCATTGAGGGATTGAGTGAACCTGTGAGGACATCAGTGTCATTTAGACTATTTAAAACTATTTATTATTCAGAAATAAGGATGTACCCACATCACTCATGATTGATGAAGACTATATTAAAATGTATAAAGCAGATCTTTACAAACCCACATTGCTTCACCACTAATCTGAATATTGGGAGTGTGTGTGTCCTCCTTAATATCTGTTGTGTTTATGGACCTTCTCCAAGATCTTCATCAGCACTCCACACCGAGTTTTAAATATTATAAGATTTAGACTAAAAACTCAAATAACATCCCAGCAAAAACAAATCGATCGACTCCCAAGGTCAGGATGCAAACTAGTTTAACTAATTTCAGTCATTAAAGCAGCTTTTAACTAATGCTGAGTTCACCTAAACTACCAAGACTTAGACTAACTAGCTTAGAAGAAGATCTTTCCAGAATGTAACAGCAGCATTGACCTATAAACAGATATTAAAGGAGACAGTCTGAAGATATAAGAGAAGTCAGAAGATAATCCAGTGCAGAAGTACCATCATGAGCGAGAAAGGAGCTCTTTCTCTTCTCAGAGCTGTCGGTCTTACCTGAATCCCTACGGAGAGTTTCCTTTGTTTGTGATGAAGCGCTGGAGATAGCAACAGACAGCCAGAGAAGCTGAGGAACATATGAGAGAGAGAACCTCTGGGGTTTAAATATCACTCACTCCCCCCTCCTTCCTCAGAAACATCTCCCATCTTCAGTTTCTGCTGTCCACCCGCCTCCTTCACCCCTCCTGCGCTCACCTGCCACTGTAAGGGCCATTTGACCCCGTCATGCCAGTTAACTCAGTACAAGAAGACTCTATGGCCAGTGGAGTTTGCATTGCAGTTCTTTATTGTTGAGCAGCTGGAGAGGGTCAGTTCATACACAGTATGTGGTCAGTTGGCTACATTGAATGGCTACTTCACTTATGTATGTTTAATGAAATGGTCATGCATTAGGTCAAAAGACAGCAGGTTTTATGTTACTGTAACTGGGCCGTATGATGTCCTGCTGTTACACTGGCAAAACTTTATTGCATTTTACCTTTTTTTTGTTGAGCTGTGGATTGGGCACATGTTCCCTGTTTAGAAGTGCGATAACACATACAGGTACAAAATATGAAATAACATATTCTAAAAAAAATATGTTTAAGTGTAACCTTTTGATATATGATATATAACATTAAAAAAACGTTCTACTAACATTACTGCAAGAATGTTTTTAATAACTTTGAAAGAACTTTTAGTAAACATTAGTCAACGTTCTGAGAATGTTCTGGGAAACGTAGCTGGGCAGGCGTGACGTTTGTGGAGTCACATACACCAAAGCAAACAAGTCTGTAACAGAGGCGGTTTTACGTAGCCAGATATACATGATAGCATGAGCTAAACGAGAGCTCATTAGCATGATCTGAATGAGCGCATTTTAGGCAGCGTAGAATTTCACACTGATGCAGGCTATACATATCTCTATAATGCATAATGTATTCTGTACTATGTATTATGTAAACTGCCAGACCGTACAGAGTTAATGGCTAAAGGGTGAAAGTACGGCGGCTTTGTTTGTGAACTGGGCTGATGTGTAGCGTTTAGTGTGATACACACACTTGCGAGCTGTTTGCATTTGTATTCCATCTTGTTATAGCTTACATCAAATTTTCATGACTAATAGGAAAACATCATGTGTCTTTACCACATGTTGCTATATCAAAATTCATTGAATCATTGATAATTAGTGAGAAATTCAAGGAACACAAAGATTAGGTTCCACATCAGGCCCGGGTTTCATGGTCGCTTCCAGAACAGGGGATAGTTACATCCCAGCTAACAATTTTAGGTTGTAAGAATGTTTCTCTAACATTTCCATTAAGTAACAAAACGTTCTGTTTTTTAGGCATTGTATTAACATTTGCTTTGTGATAACAACATCATGGAAACTTTTTTAATTCTGTAATGTTTTTAAAACATTCCACCAACAACTTAAGAGTAATGTTTTTGATATGTATGATATACAATGTTAAAAAGCTCCACTAATGTTGCTGCAAGAACGGTTTTAATAACTTTAAGAGATCATTCCCTGTTAGCTGGGATGATGGAATACAACATCAATAAATGTAATATACTGATACAGCTAATATAAATTTATTGTAGCTACATGCAAATACAAAAAATATATTAGTAGTTGTTTAGATGCTCTTGCTGCTGCACTTAATTTCACTTAAGACCTTTTCTAGCTTGCTAACATTCTGACTGGTTGGAAATGAAAGCAAATCAAAAATATTAAATGCTGTTTAAAGCATTTCGAGTGATTCTGGGAAGTTTACTGAACTCCACAGAGTTTAAACTACTAATTATTCGACACAAAAGTAGAATTTTGTTGGAGCCAAAGGAAAAAAATACAGACCTCAGAAACCAAAGCAAGAGAGAAATAAAACATCAAAATATGTGCAGGCAAATATAAATAAGGAAAATATGAAATAGGAAAATGGGGGTTTAAACAAGTGATTATTGGAATTGTTGACTATTATCACGGATCTCCAGGGGCCCTCCCGTGTTAGTAAGAGGATTCTTTGTGAGTTGCTGGGGCCCCCAAAAGGTCAAAAGGGATCCTAGTGTGAATTCCATACCAAAGGCTTTAAATTATTGAGCACCAGCCATCATAAGGACACTTAACATCTGATATTCCTGCTGTTAGAACCAGTTAATGGGAAGACCACATTAAACAATAATACAAATAGCCTGTGAAAGACTAAACTCAAGAAAGGACAGCTAATGGAGGATGTAAGAGAGAGTCAGACACAAGTATACAGTCAGAATGTTAAAGTATGCCATTAAACAACATTATTTAAAACAAAATTGCTTTATTCTAATGCAAATAAGGCCTTGCTCAAATCGGGCAGAAATGTGAACAAAAGAGTCAGTGTTTCCATCCCTTATGAAAATTAACCATGTTTTAACTACAGTAACCAGAGTTTAACTACTGTATTTGTAGCATAACCACGGTAACCACATATTTACCATTGCCTCACTACAGTAACCATTGTTATACCATAATATTTTTTTAAAAATTATACTAATTAAAATGATAACCTGCCATATTGTTCACTATGGTAACACCACGGTTATTTTTCATAAGGAATGGGTCATTAAGGTCAAAATAGTTCCAGAAAAATATCATTTTATTCATTAAAGAAAAGTGTTAAAAACAGGCTCACAGGGACTTTTAAGTTACTGCAACACTGGTAAGTATCTTAGCCTAGCAGCGGGCTGAGTAACCCTGTCATTAGTGGCACAAACAAGTAAAAAAGGCTTTCTCAACATCTATCCTGTACAAATGCTTCCTGATCTTCATTCTCCACTGTGTGGAGATGAAAGACAGTGGTTGCAGTACCCTTACAACAGCTCTGGCTCATAGAAACAATATTAACATTAGTTATTGCCGCCCATCGGCCATTGGTCACATCTGTGGCTGTTACCAAGACCTGGGCAATTTTCTATTACACACAAACTTTACAAACTGAATCACAGGCAGTGTAATTAAAATCAGAAATGAGTATTATTAAGATAGCTATGCTTGTTTTGCAGTAATATCATTTGTAGTGTATTGGCTGGGTTTCTTGTGTGTGTGTTAAAATATCTCAATAAGAAAAACGACAAAAGTAAAAACAAACACAAATGCGTAAGATTAGCGAATCTCAGCTCCTATGAAGCTTCTTCAGTTTTTTTCTGCTCTTCAGCTTTCTTCTCTTCAGGTGTCACCAGCTCCACCTCCTCCAGCTCCGCCTCCTCCAGCTTCACCTTCTCCTTGGCCGCCGCCTCTTTGGCCACTGGCTCCTCCTTCGCCACCTGTGGCACTGCCTTTGGTTCGACCTTGGGCTCTGTCTGCTGTGGTTCTGTGTTTGCTGTGGCCGTCTCCTGGGCTGAACTCGCGGCTTGCGTTTCTTTCTCCAAACAACGCTGCTCGCTGAGAGTCTGCGCCAGATAGCCAATCAGAGTCATGTACTCCTGGAAGCTGACCTTCCCATCCTGGTTGTTGTCGAGCTGTTGACGCATGTCTTTAACTGCATCACTGTCTTCCGTGCCCTAAACACAAGGTTGTTCAGATGAAAATGAGCTTTTGTTACACTACATTAAGTGAAGTGCAGACCAGTTATGGTAACCCATCCTTTTAGTGCACACACATATTAGAAGCAGTGAGTAATGTACACACACACACCTTTACCTTACAAATCTGACTGTGGAACCATTAGGCCACAACTGCCCAAAAGCTGAACTTATGAATCTGTTGATAGTCACTTTCATTTTGAATGGGCTGCTTGGTGATAATTGTCAAATATAAATTAGAATAAAAAAACTCACTGCAACAAATATATTTGTATAGTTAAATATATACGTCTTACATAACATTAGGCTACACTAAAAAATAATTTAAAGGGGCAGATCAGGAGAAAACAACATATTTTTAGCTTCTCTTTATAGTTCCCACTTTTTATAGTGTATGTCTGGAAATGCTGTCACATAAGTTTTTAAGACTTGAAAAATGGCCACAGCCTCTAACCATCAGGATGTTCTTCAGCTGGTTCTTCACAAGACCCTGGAACTCTTTTGTTCCGAGGTTTTCTTTGCCCTTGGCAGACTTCAGGAAGACCCCCACTACTGTTTTAATAGCTGCCTCCATCTTTACTTTCACTCTGTACAGAAATAACACAACATCGATTAGACCGCTGAAACGTGTGCACGGATTTCACAGCAGTTAAAGACAGGCAGGCGATTTTTACCAGAAACATTTTTGTTATGCTGGCAGAAAGTCTTTTTGCATCCCGATAACAATCTCTAAGTAAAGTGGTCTTAATATAACAATATATATTTATATAGATCTTCTGTGAAGGTCACAGAACCATAAAATATTTGTCCAACCTTTGCATTCAGTCTGAAAGCTCAACAGCCAACACAGCGAGTCCATTTACTAAGTATACAGTATCTGAACGTGTGCTAGAGTGTGGAGAATGGAAATCTTGGGGGTTACAGCTGACAGCAGATTGCTGATAAGTGGCTGTGCTAATCTTTGATAGGTCATTTGATCTCCTGATGGCCAAACCACTGTGGCTTCATGTTTCTCACGGGATAACCAACAGCTCAAAGGCATCTCATCCTTCAGCTCCCATTTCTTTCTTCACTAACTCTTCATTGTTTTCACCCAAGCAGAAATGCATTTGCTCTCTCTTGCGTTAATGCTTTCCACCTCAGAGTCTTTACTGATTGGTCA
The DNA here is from genome assembly GCA_036877525.1 of Chromobotia macracanthus. Classification (NCBI taxonomy): domain Eukaryota; kingdom Metazoa; phylum Chordata; class Actinopteri; order Cypriniformes; family Botiidae; genus Chromobotia; species Chromobotia macracanthus. The sequence continues at coordinate 2,304,639 of JAZGTH010000069.1, forward strand.
AAGTTTCGAAGGAAATGCCAATAGCCAATCACGTTGCAGATCAAAGAACGGACAGCATTATTCAAATTCTTTGATGAAGTGCAGAAGGTCGTCACTCAGCTGTGGTTGGTATGTAGATGGTACCATTCATCATTTGTTATATCTCACATTAGATGAACGGATCTAAGCAAACAATGTTCTGTAATGTACTTTCGACAAAAAATGTCATTGATAAAATCTTGCACAACAGAGTTGAGTGTCCTGCAGAGATAAAACAACAACTCTGTAATGTTTCAAATTCCAGTCATTTCTCTTTATGCATGTCATTGCACAGGCCGGAAACATTATAATTTTTATAACTTTGGAAACATAGAAGACAATAAGAGTGAAACATACAAAAGAGTGACATCCACTAGTCACAAGAACGCTGACTAGTACAATCTGAAAAATAAAGGTCCTTAAAAAGTTCTTCAAAGCAATGCCATAGAAGAACCGTTCTTGGTTCCTCAAGAAACCATTTCTTTCCACTTATTTTTACTTTTTTATAGTCTAAAGAACCTTTCTTACACTACAATGTACCTTTTGTGAAACAGAAAGGTTCTGTGGTTGTTAGGGGTTCTTTATGGAACCATACAACCAAAAATGGTTCTTTTATGGCATCATGTAGCACCTTTTCTTTTAGGAGTGTAAACCAGAATCTGTGTAGGCATGCGTGTCATCTGAGACGGCTTCTAATGCCTCCAAATTAGCTGACATACATACGCACAAGTTTCCCCTTATCAGCAGCAATAAGTACATGGACAGGTAGTTGGCAATTAAGAAACATGGTCATTAGCTTAATTTAATGAAAGAGAATGAGATACAGAGATGACGCAGGAGAAGCATTGTAAAGTTTCTGGTTTCATAGGCTGTGAGAGAGTGAGAGGGAGTTTCTTACATTATTCCTAAAAACCACAGGAGTGATGCAGGAAATTGTTTTTTATTTCTTTACACACACACAGTTTGCTTATGATGTCACAATTTAACTGTATACTTCCTTTTGACTGCCCTAAATAAACCCTGCATACTACATGCTTTCAATCATGTCTTCATTTCGTTCAAACAATGACTGTGTCACTGACCTAGTAAACCACCTACCTAGACAGTATGTTGGGCCTCTTATTCCCAAGAAAATATTCCCAATGCAGATAGTCCTAATCGTTCTACATCATGTTTCATTTTCTTGAAGCAAAACATAGTTTTGTATTTTCGGCTTTTAATTTTGGGATGAAATAAAACCAGAACATGATTTTCTTTATCAAAATAAAACGAAATAAAACTGTAAGCACGGAGTTCTGTCAAGTCATAAAGACGTCATTGCCCTGCGGCTGTCAGACGTGCAGATAAAGTGTCTGTCTGGAGAGCCAGACAGTGTCACACACCTGAACAACTCACTGCCTTTTCCATGAGCAGCAGGATTTGACACACAGCCCTACCCCCAGCTAACAACTTTAGGTTGTAGAAACGTTTCCTTAACATTTTCAATAAGGAACAAAGTGTTCGAAATGTGCTTATGAATGTTCTCAATCATCCAGTGGCTGTATTGACATTACTGCTTATTTATAAGAGCATTATTTAAGCATTATTCAAGTCTGTAATGTTTTAAAAACGCTCCACCAGCTGCTTAAGGATAACGCTGTTGATAAATATGATCCGCTAAAAGGTACTACTAACGTTACTGCTAGAACTTAACTTTGAGAGAACTTCAGCCAACGTTCGGAGAACGTTCCCGTGAGCCGGAGCTGCACAGTCAGGGTACTGTCAGTGCTTATCCGCAGTGCAGCATGGAGCAAAGGAGCAAAGGCCTGGTGCTTTGTTTGAGTCAATACCCTGTTGTTGTCTTACAATCACACCTTGTCCTGACAGTCATAACTCCAGTAGTATTCACTGATCTCGTTGACTTTTTTGACCCCTGCTCCCTATCTAGTGCTCGTCTCAAAGTCCCGTGAATTATTGATGCCTTCGGCCCCTGAACCCTTCAGACAGGCCGATCAAGTGTGCGCAGAATAAGTCATGAGGAGGGATGCTCCGTTACTTCAGTGTCTCCAAACAGAAATGAATGAATGAATGAATGAATGAATGAATAAATGAATGAATGAATGAATAAATGAATGAATGAATGAATGAATGAATAAATGAATAAATAAATGAATGAATGGATGAATGAATAAATGAATGAATGAATGAATGAATGAATGAATGAATAAATGAACGAATAAATGAATAAATGAATGAATGAATGAATGAATGAATGAATAAATGAACGAATAAATGAATGAATGAATGAATGAATGAATGAATGAATCGTTCCCCGGTGACGCGCAGAAGTGACGGACACGTTTGTGTTTCCAACCGGGAGAACGCGACGCGCGCGCCCCCGCCGCCGGTAACGCGCCTCATGAAACACGCACACGGGGACGAGCTTGTTTTACTGCGCTCGGTAACCTTCATTCACCCAGATAACGTTTAACTAACGTTTCCACGGAGGAACTTGTAAAGGAAAGACTTGGTTTAGACATTTTTATTCGGTAACATTGCTGAAACAACTTAAGAACAACATGTTTGATGCGTATGATGTACAACGCGTAAACGGTTCTGCTAACGTTACCGCACGAACGTTTTGATAACATTAAAGGTCTATTATAAAGTCATGCATTTTATTACTAGATTTTGCATCATTTCTTTATAGTCTGTATTGGTATCGTTATTTGGCACAATATTTCTGCATGTCATAATCCATCATAACGCATCTGCACCACAGCGTGCCATTTTTATTTTGTGTAGTTTTACATTTTATACAATTCCTTTAGATAATTATTTTATCACAATGACTTTATTTTAGTTAATAGTACGTTTTAGTTTGTATGCTTTTGGCATATTGTTACGCTTATTTGGCCAATGCCATATTGTACGACCCCCAAACATCCTTCAATAAGTTATAAAGGTTGACAAATGCACACAAATACATGTAATGTTGTGCCATTTCTTAATGCAATATTATAGTCACTATAAAAATAACGTATAGGTAAATATATGGAGTATGACCCATGCAAATAATATAACTATGAAGTTTTAAACATTCAGAGCACATTTATGTGAAGCACCAAAAGCAGATCTGCGATCAGCTGGCGGAAAGTGAGGGTGTTACTAAAACGTGGCCTTAACGCAAAACTTTCCCAAGTTACTCACCACGAAGTTCAGCGGTTCTCAGATCAGTCGCTAATGTGAAATAAAGGCGATTTGGGACGCTTACCCAGCGCGGTTGTCGGTGCGTAAAACCTCTTTTTCTTCCCGTTTTTCCTTCCCGAAATGTGTCGTCAGACTCGAACCGCAGCCCGACTCTCTTCCGGGCTTTCTTCTCTTTTTTTGGCCTGATGAAGGGCGTGTACCTGCAGCAGGAGAACTGGTGGACGAGGAACTACATCTGAAGTGAAGACGTGATGATTTCCAACATGTTCACATCATGTAAATGACGCCAGAAATCAAACTGGGAATAATGGCAGACTTCCCAAACTTCTTTAACTGGAGTGGGAAGTACATGGTGTTAACTCTTACCTGCGCGTTTGTTGATGCGTTTGCAAGCTTCAGGACACACTGAACTGGCCATGCATTTATATAGATTATGATTTATGTTAAAGAGATGTATATCCGCCTGTTTAAAGTGGTTTACTGTACATTAGTTGTGTGGATTATGGCCATGCATGAATCCTCTTTGATTGGCACAAAGTTACAAAGTTCACCCTCATGCTAAAATATTGCATTTTAATTTTGCATCATAAAGTTGTTGGCGTGGGTCTGTGGCTTTTATTTGCATGTATCTGCACCAGCAACAGTTGTTAAACTAATTTAATGGGTGTAAATTATATTAAGTTCAGTATGAGCAAGCTTTACGTTCTCCCACTCTTCTGCTTTTAGACTCATACTGGTTGCTTTTAGAAGCATCACTTTAAACTAGTAAAATAGGTGTATGATCAGTTAAACTGATCTCAGAACATCACTGAACAAACATTTATTTTATGTTTTTAAACAAACTTTGTGATGTTCTCAAATACCATGTGCCATTTGCAAATATTTAATACCATTTGCAAATAAGATTTTAATCTCCCATAATATCCATTAGAAAGCTACACACCCCCAGGGCTGCCAGTGTCGGCTGAATGTGTGTGGCTCCTGTCTGGAGCTGCGCTTGAGAAGATGTAAACCATCAGTGAGACAGGTGAGACAGGTGAGACAGGTGAGGGCCTCAGGTAGATGTTGGGTTACCATAAAATGTTACTATTTTAACATAGTGGGCTATAAACGAGAGAGAGAGAGAGACTGAGAAAGAGAGAGAGAGAGAGACTGTGAGAGAGAGACTGAGAAAGAGAGAGAGAGAGAGACTGTGAGAGACAGAAAGAAGAGAGAGAGAGACAAGAAGAGACGAGAAAGAGAGAGAGAGAGACTGTGAGAGACAGAGAGAGAAAGACACAGAGAGAGAGAGACTGTGAGAGACAGAGAGAGAAAGACACAGAGAGAGAGACTGTGAGAGACAGAGAGAGAAAGACACAGAGAGAGAGAGAGAGACTGTGAGAGACAGAGAGACTGAGAGAGAAAGACACAGAGAGAGACTGAGAGAGACAGACACAGAGAGAGAGAGACTGTGAGAGACAGAGAGAGACACACACACACAGAGAGAGAGAGAGAGACAGACACACTGAGAGAGAGAGTGAGAGAGAGACAGAGAGAGAGAGAGAGAGAGAGACACTGAGAGAGAGAGAGAGAGACTGAGAGAGACACACTGAGAGAGAGAGAGAGACAGAGAGAGACAGACACACTGAGAGAGAGACAGAGAGAGAGAGAGAGAGACACACTGAGAGAGAGAGAGAGAGAGAGAGACAGAGAGAGAGAGACTGAGAGAGACAGACACACTGAGAGAGAGAGAGAGAGAGGTGGATGATTGACATGGTCAGTAAGAGGCAGGTCAGTATTAAAATGGTTCTTTATTTGGTTTCACACATGTGGACATGAGCTGCATGTGTTGTAAGGGGACACGGATCATGATTGTTGCAGAGTAAATGAAAGTAAATGAAAGTAAATGAAAGTAAATGAAAGTAAATGAAAGTAAAGTAAAGTAAAGTAAAGTAAAAAGTAAAGACTGTGACGTTTGCATGTGTTTTTAAACTGAGTTTGGCTTGGCAGGAATGACAGTCGTGATTTTCATTGGCCAAAACCGCCCTGCTTGTTTGCCAGAGTGCCAATCAGCTGCCAGAATTCCAGGAACGTCAGCTCTCCGTCATTATTCTCGTCCAATGAGCTCATGAGCTGCTCAACCACGGCGGGGTCCGACGCGTTCTGCGGGAGAGACGCGCATGCGTTAAGTGCTTCCACCTGGTGGCTGTTAGCGGTACTGCACGTTTGTGCTGCACTATTATTGAGTGATGCATGAGCCCAAACAAAACAAGCTGATGTGGCGTCGTCTGTCCTCCTTTGTCTCTAGCCTTACTGATCTAGTTTGTTGTCAACATGCAGAAAGCAGACATTTTATGCATGTTAGCAGCATCGTTCGAGAGCTCTCGTTGGCCCGATAACAACATGGTGGTGAGGGGTTTGGGGTGTCCCCTTCAGGTGCATGGGGTGTGAAGGTCACCCTTCAGACGACGTCATTTTAGAGGAGTGAATAATAAACCGTAACTCACACCAGACAATTCCCTAAATCCCTGTAATGCTGTATCGAAACTCATTTTAGCTGTTTTGAGGCCTTTAATCTGATTTATTTTGTATTCTGTTTAATGATCTATATACTGGTATTAAAGGTAGGGTAGGCAATTTTGGAGAGCTTTGAAGAAGATCCCTCCAAGGCCACGTCCCCTCCAAAATGCTTGAATATGCGTACTTAATTTCACAGCATTCGGACTGAACAAGATATTTATTGAAATATAATTAGACCAGTTTACTTTGTGATTGCTGTCAGGATGTGAAGAGACGTTTATCTAGAATAACAAAAATGTTTAACGGACAGAAAACCCTGCCCTTCCTTTAAAGGTCAAAGAGTTTTTAAAAGGTGTTGTAATATTTTACATGCTATGCATTTTAAGCCCAAAATTGTAAAGAGTTAAACTCAGTGAAGCTGTAAGCTCTTAAGAATAAAGGTTTCTTGATGGTTCTGTGCAGCACCTTAGGTTCAGCAGAGACGCCTCTTCTTACCAAGAACCATTTTGAGTTGGTTATATGGTTCTGTGGAAATTAAAAATGATCCTGATGTTACATTATAGGTTTTTTATATTATAGGATGGTCTTCTTCTGAAAAACAATTCTTTGTGGTTCTACTATAGCATATTCAAGGTTCTAGACTTGAACATATAAATAACAATAAACTAAAGGGGAATTTTTCAGGTTATAACATTTGCAGATATAATTTCTTGGATGTAACCTCAAGCTGGCGTACCTTAACAAGGTTGGGGAGTTGGGATGTAAGCAAACTTTTAAACTCCTCTTTGCTGAGAGTGTTAGCAGAGCCATCCTTCCCAGCGTAAATCTTGAACTGGGAAACCAACTCATTAATGGCAGATTCCATGATTTATAAAGCAGGACAGTTGGATGGCTGGAAAATGAAGATGACAGGTTAGTCACTTCTCGCAGGCAAAACTGGCCCTAACTGTTTGCAATATCCTAATCTGAGAAGTTAGTTATCCCAGAATATAAATCAAGACCAGAAATGTATGAGCATAAAGTTAACAACAAATACAATAAATTCAAGATATACTTTTTATCAGTATGTGTTGCTTAAAAATCAAATTCAAAACTTAGCATGTACGTTTCCTTAACATTTCCATTAACTAACAAAAACATTAAAAACGTTACTTTGAAAGTTCTTGAAACATTCAAAACGTGCAGTTTTTTAGGCATATTAACATTATTACTTGGTTATATTATAAGAACGTTATTTAAACATTTTTTTAATTCTGTAACATTTTCAAAACGTTCTACAAACTACTTAAGAACAACATTTTTGATATATATGTAACAAGTTCTAGTAACGTTACTGCAAGAACATTTTTAGCATTTTGAGAGAACGTTTAAGAACGTTAGCTGACGTTTTGAGAATATATCCTGTTAGCCAAAAAGTATGGTTACTTTTCAATAAGAATGAAGAGCTGAAATGAAATACAGTTAATAAATGAATGAAGCACCTTACCTGACCTGAGGGGTGATGTAATAGTTAAAAGTGATGTGTATGGACCACACCTCACTCTTTATACTTCATCTTGCCGTCAAACTCAGCGGAAAACAAAAATCCCGCCCTCTGCTTAATTTCCCAGCCTGTCAGGCTCTTCTTATCTCTCCTGTTTCCATAGTGAAGCTCAGACTTTCTCACACACACAGATTATAGAGAAAGCATAAATAATATACATAATACAAAGAACATGCACCCCTCATTGTGTTTTGTGTGTATTTTGTGTAAGAACATGAAGATTTAGTTAATACATTTATTAATATTGTTTGCCAACACATGTGGGTTGAAAACTCTACACCCTGCTATCAGGTGTCGAAATGTTATTATCTTAAACATGTCATCAGGGAAATTTAATCTGATAACTCCATCCAAACTTACTCAGCATCAACTGACACACTGGAATTGTGCTGTGACGTCATCAGCATCCAAAGTTTTAGAGGTCAGTATTGGAATTTTCTTTTATACTGAATATTAAAAAACAGATGCGACTGATAAACGTATGCGGTCACTGCAGTAATAATCATAGCATATACGTTTTTCTTTGACTACTGTAATCAACTATGTTTGTTAGTTTTGCTAGTTGTGAATAAATTATGCAATTTCTCAAAGAGTAACTCTGACAACATTTATCATTTTAAATAATCGTCAAAAATTGTACACATTGGTACATTGTGGCATTTGGTCTTTTATTCATTCTCCTTTCAAATTGTATTAAAGTCATCTACATTTTCTTTCAAATTAAATATCAAAGGACATCGTGTCACAGGATCACTTTACCTAAATTAAGAGTTCTATTAAATTACGTGTTAAATTACGTGTCTTCATATTTACAAATTGGACATAAAAAAGTCAAACTGTGTCCCCAAACTGCAATGAAAACACACAGCTATTCAAATTAAATCCATAATCAAATCCCAGTTCATTAAAATGGCTCTTTTCCAAAGACAGAGAGACAAGCAGAAAATGTTCACATCATACAGTGAAATCCAACTGACTATTTATTTCAGGACCAGCAATCTGTTCACTAATAAAGGCACGTAAAAAAACATACCCAACTTCTATTTATAAAATAATACAGTTAAAGAATTGTCATTTACAATAAGTGTGAGTAACAGGTAAGTTGGGGTAGAATCCTAGAAACATTCAACGTTTTTTAGTATTAACTGCTTGGTTGTAAGAACATTATTCAAACATTTTATTCTGTAACGTTTTTAAAACTTTTCACTAAATACTTAAGAATAACATTTTGGTATAATGATAGAGAATGTTAAAAAACATTATACAAACGTTACTGCAATGCAATGTTTTGATAACTGACAGAACTTTGAGAAAACTTTCAGAGAGCGTTAGCCAACGTTCTGAGAACGTTCCCTATTTAGCTGGGAAACCTCTTAGAGGTGCATACCAAACTTTAAACAAAACCAGTTTGACTCCAGCTTAGCAAGCAAAACCACCAGAAAGGTGTAAGCAAACCGGGATTTAAAGAGAGAAAGAAATGTCAAACTCAAGAGGGCCAACAATTAATTCCTTACTAAAAAAACTCTTTTCCAAGTACAGTTCAGAGTCCCAACATTCCAATTTTTAAGTTGGATTTTTGGGAAGCACAGGAATAGGGAGACAGTATTCTTTCAGCTGTTCCTATTGCACTCACCCAGGTTAACATTAATCTTTCCTCTGTGTGATTGATCCATTTGTATGAAAAGCAATTTCACTCATGTGACAACGATGCTTAACGTGACTGACACTTTACACCGCAAGCAAAAGCTAAAGGTTTGGAGAAGAACAGGACTAACAGAGGTGGCTTCCAACAAAACCCCCAACACACGGGTGGAGTTTCACTAATACCAAAACAGCAAAGAAAGAGAGACTCTCCTTACAAACAAGATATCAAACTACATCAACCGGCTATAGAGACGTTAAGAAATAATGGCTAAGGAAGTTTCTCAACCATTGTTATTCTGATAACCACTTTCTCCTTCACTTGGTGTGTTTTTGAGTCAATGAGTCTTTGATTTGGGCAGCATCACCATTATGCCACCAGGGTTGCAAATTTCAACAGTGCATCCTTTTCAAATTCTTCCATCTGCTCCTCCAGTGAATCATTGTCATCTCCATGCTGCTCATCTTTCAGATCTGCCAAGTCTTCTAAGATATCAGCGACATCCTCAGCAAATTCACTGAAGAGCATTCTATCATGGAGGAAAAAGCCACCGCTGAAGAACTGAGACGTGAGGTGACGGAGAGCTTCCTTGTTTTCTTGAGGAAGCACCTTCAGTTTGTTTAGGTAGACCTCAAGAAGGTCCTGAAACTCTACAAGCTTGACCAGAACAATACCTTCTGCATCAGCACAGTTGTCCACACCGTGGCAACCCTCAACAGGATGTTGGTTCCTCCTGAGTTTCTCTTCCTGGTGTTTCCAGAAGTCTGCCTGCTCGTGGTGGTGATGATGGTGCTGATGTTTTGAAGATTTGTCATTCCAAGGTTTATCCCTCTGCCTCCTTTCTCTCTCCAGCCTTCTCTCATCCTTCTTGTGGTCCCACTCTTCACTGTACTTTCTGAGATGATCTTTGTGTTTGTGGTCACCACTGTGTTTGTTCTTACCATGCTTCCATTCTTTCTCTCTCTCCATCTCCTCCTTCCAGTGATCGTTTTGTTCTTTCCTTTTACGCCATTCCTTTTCTCCTTTGTGTTCTTGGTGTTTCCTCTTCCACTCTTCCCTCCTGCCCAGTTGGTCCACCTGTTTTGAGAGCCTCTTCTGCATCTCCACCAGGCTCTCCCTCAAACCATGTTTGTTCCAGCCCTGGTTCTTCATTCCCTCCAGCCTCTTCCTGCTTTCCTCCAACAGAACCTTCTGCCTCTTGAGTTCTTCTTTCTTATCCCAGCATTTCTCAGTTCTTGCTGGATCAGACTTGCTGATGGAGGGTGGATCAGTGCTGGGTTCATGTTGCTGGAGATCTTCTCTAACTGAAGGTCAAAACACAGATATAGTTCATAGATAGAACATACAGCAGACCCTGCAAAAAATGTTTCTCCACATTGTGTCTCTAGGATCTTTGAATTTTACACACAGAAATGTTTTACACTTCACCTGTAAGCTGGGTGAGTTCAGCAACTCGAACTCTTAGTGTCTCTAGTTCTTCTTTCAAGCCAGGAAGTTCAGAGAGCTGCTCTTTTAACTGAGTGTTTTCGTTCTCCAGCGTATCTTTCTCATTACTGTGCTGAACGCCAGCCATTTTCAAAGCTGTGTCCAACTCCTCTTTCTGCGACGGACATTAAAAAAAAGAAAAAAAGATGTCCTGTGAGTTCAACATCTGAAATCAATCCACACTTTGAAATTGGGATTCCAAAACTACTCCAAAAAAATTGCATTTATGTACAAGAACACTTGAAGCCACATGGAATTAAATCAAAGTCATGATGTTAAGACCTGAATATGTGAATTTAGAGAACAGAGAAATTGTGTGCTAACCTCTATCTGGGCCTCCAATATATTAATTTGTTTATTCTCCTGGGCAAGTTTATCAAGAAGTTCCTGGGAACAGAGATATCACTATATTATCATATAGCGATGTCATTAAAAAATATCTCACATGAAATCAACAGCTTATCAATAATGAAAGAACAGAAAACTGACCTGATCACTTAGGTCAGTACCATCAAAATCATCTGTGAAAGAAAAAGGAAATATTTGTAATGTTTGTTTTTATTTTTTTTTTGGAAGTCCGTGTAGTTAATGCAGTTGGAATTAGATTCTCATTCACATGGACATTTGAACTGGTCCTGTAATACATGTTGTCAATATACAATCAAGCTTTATGTAACTTGGTGACAATTTTAAATATCAGTTTTCTTTGACCGCTTTACCCCAAAATAAGATTTATTTAGGTTTTATTTAGTAACCCTGCAATTCTAGTTTCATTTAAAGGCAGGTAGATTAATTTTTTTTTCCCTGAAACATTTTTGTTATGCTGATTGAAAGTCTCTGCACATCCTGATAGCAATCACTAAGTAAAGTGGTCTGAATAGATTTACATAAATATACATCTTCTGTGGAAGACCATAAAATGTTGTGAATGCAATGATAGGATGTCCTACTTGCCTGTCAAACTGTGTAGGTGTTCATGTGCTTAGAGGAGGCATGGCTTTGGAGATCGCTCTGAAGGGAGGGCGGGATCTTATGCTATCAAAGCTCAATGTCAGTGTCAAAACTCAATGTCAGTGTCAAAACTCAATGTCAGTGTCAAAACTCAATCTCAGTGTCAAAACTCAATCTCAGTGTCAAAGCTCAATGTCAGTGTCAAAACTCAATCTCAGTGTCAAAACTCAATCTCAGTGTCAAAACTCAATCTCAGTGTCAAAACTCAATCTCAGTGTCAAAACTCAATCTCAGTGTCAAAACTCAATTCTCAGTGTCAAACTCAAACAATCTCAGTGTCAAACTCAATCTCAGTGTCAAAAACTCAATCTCAGTGTCAAAACTCAATCTCAGTGTCAAAGCTCAATCTCAGTGTCAAACTTAATCTCAGTTAAAACACAATCTCAGTGTCAAAGCTCAATCTCAGTGTCAAAACTCAATCTCAGTGTCAAAACCAATCTCAGTGTCAAAGCTCAATCTCAGTGTCAAAGCTCAATCTCAGTGTCAAAACTCAATCTCAGTGTCAAAATCAATCTCAGTGTCAAAACTCAATCTCAGTGTCAAAACTCAATCTCAGTGTCAAAACACAATCTCAGTGTCAAAACACAATCTCAGTGTCAAAACTCAAAAACAATCTCAGTGTCAAAACACAATCTCATGTCAAAACTCAATCTCAGTGTCAAAACACAATCTCAGTGTCAAAACACAATCTCAGTGTCAAAACTCAATCTCAGTGTCAAAACAATCTCAAAGTGTCAAAACTCAATCTCAGTGTCAAAACTCAATCTCAGTGTCAAATCTCAAGTGTCAAAGCTCAATCTCAGTGTCAAAGCTCAATCTCAGTGTCAAAACTCAATCTCAGTGTCAAAACTCAATCTCAGTGTCAAAACTCAATCTCAGTGTCAAACTCAATCTCAGTGTCAAAGCTCAATCTCAGTGTCAAAACTCAATCTCAGTGTCAAAACTCAATCTCAGTGTCAAAACACAATCTCAGTGTCAAAGCTCAATCTCAGTGTCAAAACCAATCTCAGTGTCAAAGCTCAATCTCAGTGTCAAAGCTCAATCTCAGTGTCAAAACTCAATCTCAGTGTCAAACTCAATCTCAGTGTCAAAGCTCAATCTCATGTCAAACTCAATCTCAGTGTCAAAACTCAATCTCAGTGTCAAACTCAATCTCAGTAATCTCAAAGCTCAATCTCAGTGTCAAAGCTCAATCTCAGTGTCAAAGCTCAATCTCAGTGTCAAAGCTCAATCTCAGTGTCAAAACTCAATCTCAGTGTCAAAGCTCAATCTCAGTGTCAAGCTCAATCTCAGTGTCAAAACACAATCTCAGTGTCAAAACTCAATCTCAGTGTCAAAACTCAATCTCAGTGTCAAAACTCAATCTCAGTGTCAAAACTCAATCTCAGTGTCAAAACACAATCTCAGTGTCAAAACTCAATCTCAGTGTCAAAACTCAATCTCAGTGTCAAAACACAATCTCAGTGTCAAAACACAATCTCAGTGTCAAAACACAATCTCAGTGTCAAAACTCAATCTCAGTGTCAAAGCTCAATCTCAGTGTCAAAACACAATCTCAGTGTCAAAACACAATCTCAGTGTCAAAACACAATCTCAGTGTCAAAACTCAATCTCAGTGTCAAAGCTCAATCTCAGTGTCAAAACACAATCTCAGTGTCAAAACACAATCTCAGTGTCAAAACACAATCTCAGTGTCAAAACTCAATCTCAGTGTCAAAACTCAATCTCAGTGTCAAAAAACTCAATCTCAGTGTCAAACACAATCTCAGTGTCAAAACTCAATCTCAGTGTCAAAACTCAATCTCAGTGTCAAAGCTCAATCTCAGTGTCAAAACACAATCTCAGTGTCAAAACACAATCTCAGTGTCAAAACACAATCTCAGTGTCAAAACACAATCTCAGTGTCAAAGCTCAATCTCAGTGTCAAAACTCAATCTCAGTGTCAAAACACAATCTCAGTGTCAAAACACAATCTCAGTGTCAAACACAATCTCAGTGTCAAAGCTCAATCTCAGTGTCAAAGCTCAATCTCAGTTTCAATCTCAGTGTCAAAGCTCAATCTCAGTGTCAAAACTCAATCTCAGTGTCAAAGCTCAATCTCAGTGTCAAAGCTCAATCTCAGTGTCAAAGCTCAATCTCAGTGTCAAAACACAATCTCAGTGTCAAAACTCAATCTCAGTGTCAAAGCTCAATCTCAGTGTCAAAGCTCAATCTCAGTGTCAAAACACAATCTCAGTGTCAAAACACAATCTCAGTGTCAAAGCTCAATCTCAGTGTCAAAACTCAATCTCAGTGTCAAAGCTCAATCTCAGTGTCAAAACTCAATCTCAGTGTCAAAGCTCAATCTCAGTGTCAAAACTCAATCTCAGTGTCAAAACTCAATCTCAGTGTCAAAACTCAATCTCAGTGTCAAAGCTCAATCTCAGTGTCAAAGCTCAATCTCAGTGTCAAAGCTCAATCTCAGTGTCAAAACTCAATCTCAGTGTCAAAACTCAATCTCAGTGTCAAAACACAATCTCAGTGTCAAAGCTCAATCTCAGTGTCAAAACTCAATCTCAGTGTCAAAACTCAATCTCAGTGTCAAAACACAATCTCAGTGTCAAAGCTCAATCTCAGTGTCAAAACTCAATCTCAGTGTCAAAGCTCAATCTCAGTGTCAAAGCTCAATCTCAGTGTCAAAACACAATCTCAGTGTCAAAACACAATCTCAGTGTCAAAGCTCAATCTCAGTGTCAAAACTCAATCTCAGTGTCAAAGCTCAATCTCAGTGTCAAAGCTCAATCTCAGTGTCAAAACTCAATCTCAGTGTCAAAGCTCAATCTCAGTGTCAAAACTCAATCTCAGTGTCAAAGCTCAATCTCAGTGTCAAAGCTCAATCTCAGTGTCAAAACTCAATCTCAGTGTCAAAGCTCAATCTCAGTGTCAAAGCTCAATCTCAGTGTCAAAACACAATCTCAGTGTCAAAGCTCAATCTCAGTGTCAAAACACAATCTCAGTGTCAAAACACAATCTCAGTGTCAAAGCTCAATCTCAGTGTCAAAGCTCAATCTCAGTGTCAAAGCTCAATCTCAGTGTCAAAACTCAATCTCAGTGTCAAAGCTCAATCTCAGTGTCAAAGCTCAATCTCAGTGTCAAAACACAATCTCAGTGTCAAAACACAATCTCAGTGTCAAACTCAATCTCAGTGTCAAAACTCAATCTCAGTGTCAAGCTCAATCTCAGTGTCAAAGCTCAATCTCAGTGTCAAAGCTCAATCTCAGTGTCAAAGCTCAATCTCAGTGTCAAAACTCAATCTCAGTGTCAAAGCTCAATCTCAGTGTCAAAGCTCAATCTCAGTGTCAAAACTCAATCTCAGTGTCAAAGCTCAATCTCAGTGTCAAAGCTCAATCTCAGTGTCAAAACACAATCTCAGTGTCAAAGCTCAATCTCAGTGTCAAAACACAATCTCAGTGTCAAAACACAATCTCAGTGTCAAAGCTCAATCTCAGTGTCAAAGCTCAATCTCAGTGTCAAAGCTCAATCTCAGTGTCAAAACACAATCTCAGTGTCAAAACTCAATCTCAGTGTCAAAACACAATCTCAGTGTCAAAACTCAATCTCAGTGTCAAAACTCAATCTCAGTGTCAAAGCTCAATCTCAGTGTCAAAGCTCAATCTCAGTGTCAAAGCTCAATCTCAGTGTCAAAGCTCAATCTCAGTGTCAAAGCTCAATCTCAGTGTCAAAGCTCAATCTCAGTGTCAAAGCTCAATCTCAGTGTCAAAACTCAATCTCAGTGTCAAAGCTCAATCTCAGTGTCAAAACTCAATCTCAGTGTCAAAACTCAATCTCAGTGTCAAAGCCAATCTCAGTGTCAAAGCCAATCTCAGTGTCAAAACTCAATCTCAGTGTCAAAGCTCAATCTCAGTGTCAAAGCTCAATCTCAGTGTCAAAACACAATCTCAGTGTCAAAGCTCAATCTCAGTGTCAAAGCTCAATCTCAGTGTCAAAGCTCAATCTCAGTGTCAAAACACAATCTCAGTGTCAAAGCTCAATCTCAGTGTCAAAACTCAATCTCAGTGTCAAAACTCAATCTCAGTGTCAAAGCTCAATCTCAGTGTCAAAGCTCAATCTCAGTGTCAAAACTCAATCTCAGTGTCAAAACTCAATCTCAGTGTCAAAGCTCAATCTCAGTGTCAAAGCTCAATCTCAGTGTCAAAGCTCAATCTCAGTGTCAAAACACAATCTCAGTGTCAAAGCTCAATCTCAGTGTCAAAGCTCAATCTCAGTGTCAAAGCTCAATCTCAGTGTCAAAGCTCAATCTCAGTGTCAAAACTCAATCTCAGTGTCAAAACTCAATCTCAGTGTCAAAGCTCAATCTCAGTGTCAAAGCTCAATCTCAGTGTCAAAGCTCAATCTCAGTGTCAAAACACAATCTCAGTGTCAAAGCTCAATCTCAGTGTCAAAACACAATCTCAGTGTCAAAACTCAATCTCAGTGTCAAAACACAATCTCAGTGTCAAAACTCAATCTCAGTGTCAAAACTCAATCTCAGTGTCAAAACACAATCTCAGTGTCAAAACTCAATCTCAGTGTCAAAACTCAATCTCAGTGTCAAGCTCAATCTCAGTGTCAAAGCTCAATCTCAGTGTCAAAACACAATCTCAGTGTCAAGCTCAATCTCAGTGTCAAAGCAATCTCAGTGTCAAAGCTCAATCTCAGTGTCAAAACTCAATCTCAGTGTCAAAGCTCAATCTCAGTGTCAAAGCTCAATCTCAGTGTCAAAGCTCAATCTCAGTGTCAAAGCTCAATCTCAGTGTCAAAACACAATCTCAGTGTCAAAACACAATCTCAGTGTCAAAACACAATCTCAGTGTCAAAACTCAATCTCAGTGTCAAAACTCAATCTCAGTGTCAAAACTCAATCTCAGTGTCAAAACTCAATCTCAGTGTCAAAACTCAATCTCAGTGTCAAAGCTCAATCTCAGTGTCAAAGCTCAATCTCAGTGTCAAAACTCAATCTCAGTGTCAAAGCTCAATCTCAGTGTCAAAGCTCAATCTCAGTGTCAAAGCTCAATCTCAGTGTCAAAGCTCAATCTCAGTGTCAAAACACAATCTCAGTGTCAAAGCTCAATCTCAGTGTCAAAGCTCAATCTCAGTGTCAAAGCTCAATCTCAGTGTCAAAGCTCAATCTCAGTGTCAAAGCTCAATCTCAGTGTCAAAGCTCAATCTCAGTGTCAAAACTCAATCTCAGTGTCAAAACACAATCTCAGTGTCAAAACACAATCTCAGTGTCAAAGCTCAATCTCAGTGTCAAAACTCAATCTCAGTGTCAAAACACAATCTCAGTGTCAAAACACAATCTCAGTGTCAAAGCTCAATCTCAGTGTCAAAGCTCAATCTCAGTGTCAAAACACAATCTCAGTGTCAAAACACAATCTCAGTGTCAAAACACAATCTCAGTGTCAAAGCACAATCTCAGTGTCAAAGCACAATCTCAGTGTCAAAGCTCAATCTCAGTGTCAAAGCTCAATCTCAGTGTCAAAGCTCAATCTCAGTGTCAAAACTCAATCTCAGTGTCAAAACTCAATCTCAGTGTCAAAACTCAATCTCAGTGTCAAAACTCAATCTCAGTGTCAAAGCTCAATCTCAGTGTCAAAACTCAATCTCAGTGTCAAAGCTCAATCTCAGTGTCAAAGCTCAATCTCAGTGTCAAAGCTCAATCTCAGTGTCAAAACACAATCTCAGTGTCAAAGCTCAATCTCAGTGTCAAAGCTCAATCTCAGTGTCAAAGCTCAATCTCAGTGTCAAAACACAATCTCAGTGTCAAAACTCAATCTCAGTGTCAAAACTCAATCTCAGTGTCAAAACTCAATCTCAGTGTCAAAACACAATCTCAGTGTCAAAGCTCAATCTCAGTGTCAAAGCTCAATCTCAGTGTTAAAGCTCAATCTCAGTGTCAAAACACAATCTCAGTGTCAAAACTCAATCTCAGTGTCAAAACTCAATCTCAGTGTCAAAACTCAATCTCAGTGTCAAAACTCAATCTCAGTGTCAAAACTCAATCTCAGTGTCAAAACACAATCTCAGTGTCAAAACTCAATCTCAGTGTCAAAACACAATCTCAGTGTCAAAACTCAATCTCAGTGTCAAAACTCAATCTCAGTGTCAAAACTCAATCTCAGTGTCAAAACACAATCTCAGTGTCAAAGCTCAATCTCAGTGTCAAAACACAATCTCAGTGTCAAAACTCAATCTCAGTGTCAAAACACAATCTCAGTGTCAAAACTCAATCTCAGTGTCAAAACTCAATCTCAGTGTCAAAACTCAATCTCAGTGTCAAAGCTCAATCTCAGTGTCAAAGCTCAATCTCAGTGTCAAAACACAATCTCAGTGTCAAAGCTCAATCTCAGTGTCAAAACTCAATCTCAGTGTCAAAACACAATCTCAGTGTCAAAGCTCAATCTCAGTGTCAAAACTCAATCTCAGTGTCAAAACACAATCTCAGTGTCAAAGCTCAATCTCAGTGTCAAAGCTCAATCTCAGTGTCAAAACACAATCTCAGTGTCAAAACACAATCTCAGTGTCAAAACTCAATCTCAGTGTCAAAACTCAATCTCAGTGTCAAAACACAATCTCAGTGTCAAAACACAATCTCAGTGTCAAAGCTCAATCTCAGTGTCAAAGCTCAATCTCAGTGTCAAAGCTCAATCTCAGTGTCAAAACACAATCTCAGTGTCAAAGCTCAATCTCAGTGTCAAAACTCAATCTCAGTGTCAAAACTCAATCTCAGTGTCAAAGCTCAATCTCAGTGTCAAAACACAATCTCAGTGTCAAAGCTCAATCTCAGTGTCAAAGCACAATCTCAGTGTCAAAGCTCAATCTCAGTGTCAAAGCTCAATCTCAGTGTCAAAGCTCAATCTCAGTGTCAAAGCTCAATCTCAGTGTCAAAGCTCAATCTCAGTGTCAAAACACAATCTCAGTGTCAAAGCTCAATCTCAGTGTCAAAGCTCAATCTCAGTGTCAAAACACAATCTCAGTGTCAAAGCTCAATCTCAGTGTCAAAACTCAATCTCAGTGTCAAAACTCAATCTCAGTGTCAAAACTCAATCTCAGTGTCAAAGCTCAATCTCAGTGTCAAAGCTCAATCTCAGTGTCAAAACACAATCTCAGTGTCAAAGCACAATCTCAGTGTCAAAACACAATCTCAGTGTCAAAGCTCAATCTCAGTGTCAAAACTCAATCTCAGTGTCAAAACTCAATCTCAGTGTCAAAGCTCAATCTCAGTGTCAAAACTCAATCTCAGTGTCAAAACTCAATCTCAGTGTCAAAGCTCAATCTCAGTGTCAAAGCTCAATCTCAGTGTCAAAGCTCAATCTCAGTGTCAAAACTCAATCTCAGTGTCAAAACTCAATCTCATGTCAAACTCAATCTCAGTGTCAAAACTCAATCTCAGTGTCAAAACTCAATCTCAGTGTCAAAACTCAATCTCAGTGTCAAAACTCAATCTCAGTGTCAAAGCTCAATCTCAGTGTCAAAACACAATCTCAGTGTCAAAACACAATCTCAGTGTCAAAACTCAATCTCAGTGTCAAAACTCAATCTCAGTGTCAAAGCTCAATCTCAGTGTCAAAACTCAATCTCAGTGTCAAAACTCAATCTCAGTGTCAAAACTCAATCTCAGTGTCAAAACTCAATCTCAGTGTCAAAACTCAATCTCAGTGTCAAAACTCAATCTCAGTGTCAAAACTCAATCTCAGTGTCAAAGCTCAATCTCAGTGTCAAAGCTCAATCTCAGTGTCAAAGCTCAATCTCAGTGTCAAAGCTCAATCTCAGTGTCAAAACTCAATCTCAGTGTCAAACTCATCTCAGTGTCAAAGCTCAATCTCAGTGTCAAAGCTCAATCTCAGTGTCAAAGCTCAATCTCAGTGTCAAAGCTCAATCTCAGTGTCAAAACTCAATCTCAGTGTCAAAGCTCAATCTCAGTGTCAAAGCTCAATCTCAGTGTTAAGCCACATCAGGGTGAGATACAGGCACTGGAACATGTTGTGTTACAGCGCCACTAACTGGCACCAAATGAAATTACAAATGAAATTCTGCTTGCTTCAGCAGCCCCGCTCTGCCAAACACACCAGCATAACCACTAGTCTGTCAATGGAAGATGGGCGGAGCAGGCACAGGGGGCGGGGCAGAGGGTGGAGTGGGGGTGCTGGTAATAGCACAGTAACACACCTCACCTTTAGCCCCTTAGAACTGCAGTGCATTGTGGGTAATGCAAAATGAATACAAAGCTCATAATAGGGCCTGCCCCAAATTTATTAGGATAAATTTGGCTTGTTTCCACTGATTAGTCCAGGTCTAAATTAATTTACAATAAACACTGGTGGGCAACTCCTATCCACAGCTCAAGTGCAAGCATATACTGCCACCCAGCTCACACGCTCTACCTACCACCAGACTGCTCCACCACAGAACCTGGAGGCACAATATAATCAATGCACCCATTAAAGGTGGAAAATGAATTATCTTACTTCATCTTATAATGTGGCATGTAATTATAACCAAGGGCTAAGAGTCTATGCATAATCAATGGTATTCAAAACACCATCTGAATTCAATTACGTTCTACTGCAATTTTAGAACGTGGTTTGGCTTTGTGACTGTTTTCAGTTCTTAAAATACTATTCATGACGTTTTCTTTGGATGTTCTTGTGCATAACTCACTTGAGAAGAAGAAGGAGCCGACGCAGAGCAACACCAAAGCTCCAACTATGAGCTGATTCAAAGAGAAACCCTGTTTCTCCTCCTTCCTCTCGGGCAGATTAAACGCCTCCTCTTCTTCATCGTCCGAGCTTCGCTTTAGCACTATAGTTGGCTGCACATGTCGGAGCCTCAGACCATCATCTTCTGCTGTGCTGCCTTTTGGTCGTGCAGCGCAAAGAGTCTCTTAATAAAGAAGAGGAAAGAAAACAAGGTAAATTTAGATAAAAGTGGGCGGTAATGCACCATATGGGGCATCAAGTGGAACTGCAAAAATAACAGTATATTTTATAATAATGCTGGTTGAAAGTCTCTTCCCTTCCTGACAGCAATTACTAAGTAAAGTGGTCTAAATATATTTATATAAATATATATCTGCTGTGGAAGGTGCAGGACCATAAATTGTTCGTCCAATCATTGCCTTCAGTCCAAATGCAATGATAGGATGTCCTACTTGCCTGTCAAACTATGTACGTGTTCATGTGTGTTGGAGGAGGCGTGGCTTTGGAGAGCGCTCTGAAGGGAGGGCGGGATCTTATGCAAATTGCTATTACCTGTAAGAACAACCTAAATTTCTCTTGCTCATCATACCTGGTTCTCTGACCACATCTGGGATTTTCTTTGGCAGCTCCGTTTCCTCTTTCTCAATGGTAGGCTCCTCCTCCTCAGTTTCCCCCGATCCAATGGTTTCTGCATAAGGGCTGTCAGGGCTTTCTGCTGTGGAACCAAAGCCTGTATCTGCCTCAGAGGGTGGAGCTAGAGGCAGGCTTTCAGGGACAGGATGTACATCAACATGAATATTAAGCACAGAGGAATCACTGGTTTCAGGGGTGGGGCTTGTGTCTGCAGTAACCTCAGAGGTATTGTGGGAGGGGCTAATTTCTCTAAATGGTTCAGGGGTGGAGGTGATTTTAGGTTCTAATGCAGGAATGGGGCTTTCTTGAATAGAAATGTGCTGGCTGGGAAAGATATTGATGTTGTCCTCTTCTGTGGGTTCATCAAGGGCCGACTCCTCTGAGAACTGCAAGGCTGATTCTGTAGCGATGCTGAATGGGACAGCACCCAGAAGGTCACTGTCAGGAGGAGAGCTGGTGAGGGTGTCATGGATGACAGGAGCGTAGATCTCAGGATCAACTTCAACACCAGCAGTGGCAGAAGCAGCCATTTCTTCACAGCATTCTGGAGATGTTTCCTGGCAAATCTGGATTTTGGAAGGAGTTATTTTTAAATCGACAGCTGAAATCCTCTGAGACCTTTAATGAGACCTCTAGATACATAATAAAAGTTTTAACTGAAAACAATGCTTGTTTTTAAACTATATGCTTGTTTTTAACTATAATGCTTGTTTTTAAGATAATCATACGTTAGTGTGAGACCTTAAAGACAGTTTAAGAATAGTATTATTTGTGAAACTTGAGAAGGATGAAGAAAGGCAATAGGAATTACAGTGTACATACCGGTGGTGATGCACTGACCTGATGACTCTCCTCTGACAACATGGTCTCCACCATTGAAGTTTCAGTGTCGTGTGACCTGCCCTCCAAAGAACTTGCTGAAATAAGCACAGTTTCATATTACAATAACAACTATATTTTTACATTTCTTTAAAAAAATTACTACCATTTGATTTTCCATTATTTCTCATGTCAGTTCCTTTGCACACTGCCCTACAAGTCCTTATAATGTTACATCTGGGACCCCCAGGGGCCCTCTGGGGCAATGCAAAAATCAGTGAGTCTAAGTTCTTACAAAAGTAATAGCACACCTCTTCTTAACACAGCAACTAATTCAAATCTGTAACTTTTGTCTCTCTTTGAAAGATACAAATACATCTGAAATACAAATACATCTTGAAAGATACAGATTGCAGGTTCATTTACATACTTTTCTTTGGCAGGGAGTCATTTATCAGCACCACACCAGACATGCTATTATGTGATTCAAATCATGAGTGCAAACTCAGGTCAAAGTGTAGTATGCACTGATTCAAAGTCTTCATTTACATAGATTTTAAGAGATTATTGTTTTGATCACTAGCTGTAATATATTTTTTTTGTAAAAACACAAAGAAAAAGGAAAGATACACTAAAATCTATTTTCATATAATATATAATTATATACTTTTGTTTATGTATGTTGAAGATTATAGATCAGTATTATAAACTTATCGTTGTAAATCAGGGTAAGAAAATGAGATGAATGTGTTGAACGCTGATCTGTCATGTACTTGCTCAATAACTGATTTTTGTTCATTTTTAACTCAAAAAAGGTACAGACTGCAGCTTTAAGGTATTATTTCTCTTTTTATATAAGGCAGGTTTCAATATTAATTTAAATGTTACATTAAAGTAATGAATTATTAGATGCGAGACCTGCTAATTCCTCTGACAGACTGGGAGCATCTCCAAGACTTTCTGTCCCATCATCCACTGGGGCAGCAGGGTCGCCAGCAGGCTCCTGAAATCAAATAAAAACACACGACTAAATATTATTCCTTTACGAAAATATACTGATACCAGCATTACTATAATGAGGCTGGCAAACCTCTGCTGAGAGCAGAGTCCAGCTGTTACTGGAGGACCCAGTACTGCTGGTGCTGTTATCAGACATGACCCGCTTGTAGCTCTGCACAGCACCTACAAAATCATTACCATACACAGACAAATTAGTTTACTATCCTGTCAACAATAGTGGTGTTGTTTTGATAAAAGACTCCCTGCCAGATTATGACAGCTCTCATTGAAGCTACTACTTGATTTCATAATAATAATAATCCCACAACCAATCCTAAACCTAACCATATTGGGGAATAAGGGGAGTTATAATCTAGCAGGGAGTCATCAGACCACATTATCTGATTCAAATGAGTGCAAACTCAGCATCTGATTCAAATGAGTGCAAACTCAGCATCTGATTCAAATGAGTGCAAACTCAGCATCTGATTCAAATGAGTGCAAACTCGGCATCTGATTCAAATGAGTGCAAACTCGGCATCTGATTCAAATGAGTGCAAACTCGGCATCTGATTCAAATGAGTGCAAACTCGGCATCTGATTCAAAATGAGTGCAAACTCGGCATCTGATTCAAATAAAAGGAAAAAACCAATCTAAACAAAAAAAAAGAAAAAACACAACATTCTTTAAAAAAAAAAAAAAACCCATTTTATTTTAAAAAAAAAAAAAATCTCATTTTTTTAAAAAAAAAAAAAAAAAAATTTTTTTTTAAAAAAAAAAAAAAAAATGAGTGCAAACTCTGCATCTGATTCAAATGAGTGCAAACTCTGCATCTGATTCAAATGAGTGCAAACTCGGCATCTGATTCAAATGAGTGCAAACTGTAGCATGCACTGATCTTCATTTACACAGATTTAAAGAGATCATTGTTTTGGTCACTAGCTGCAATATATAACACGAAGGAAAATGAAAGATAGACTGACATCTATTATTATATAATGCACACTGGAACTGATAAGCAGTAGCTACAGTACAGCAGTCCGCAAAGAGGGCCAATGCAAGAGATCACAGTTTTATTGACAGATATTACATAACAGCAGCCAGACTTACATTACAATGATGCTTTCTATAAAGCGCCCATTGCATGTCAGCATCTTAACGTGGCCTACACGTATTCGTTACCGATTTACCGATTTACATTGTGCATGATGGCCAATTCAGCTCTCATTCGTCTTCTTCTGCATGCAGCAGGATCCTCCCTGACAGATACAGATACAGCAAACGCTTACCGCTTTATTCCTTCAATATGTTGTTACGCGTCCGTATCCAAACGCGCACCGCAACCAGCCGCTTCTGCGCCCCGCGTTGCGTTTCTCTCCAACCGGACACCGGTAACGCGCAACGCTGCGGCCGGTGGGATGAAGGGTCGGTTCGGATGGGACCGACAATGGCAGGTAAGGGTGACAAAGTCCTTTGGGAAAGCGACAATTCCCAACAAAACGCATGAATTCCCTTTATATAGAGACGAGGCATGATCTTCTGCTGGGAGTCTGCTCAACAGGAGCTCAAGCTTTCCTAAACAAGCACTGGCCATTACATGGTGTTATTTGTTATTAAACCCCCATTTCAACTGTTGTGAACTACATTTCATTGTGAGAAGGTTTTGATGACACCTTTTTAATGAAATTGTAGCTGTATGTAAAATAAATGTGGTGTGCTGTTGTGTATTACAAGAGAGTCAAGAGTCGAGATTTATTTGTCACATACAAGTTATATAGAATACAACAAGTAGTGAAATGTGAGATAAATACTAAAAAGTAAAAACACACGAAACAGTGAGTATTGAAGAAGTTGAGCTGAGTTTGTGTGGTTCCAGGTTTTGTCAATTGTACTGTACTTTACTGTACTGTATTGTGTGTTTGCATGGTCCGATTGATAGTTTTGTAATGATACAGGATACCCTAAAGTATTACGACTCTTAAGTGACACTTTTGCATGAAATAAAATAGCAAAGCAAGTGGCATTTGTTTTTAAAAAAGCTGGTACAAGAAAAAGAGTTCATAAACAGATGAAGCTTCTCTTCATTGAACGGGTCTGTAGTTAGATGATCTTCTTGTTTCTTTATCTTTCAGAGTTTTTGATCCAGTTGTTACCTGGATATCTTTATCTGACATTACAGATGTCTCCATCTAGAGGAACTCAGAGAGATGATGGATCCCAGCTCAGACATTTTAAATGATCTGATCTCTTTTGAGCATATTTTTCGACTTGATCCTACAGGTTTGTATTTCCATCCATAACACATCTCATCACAGCAAAGATTTCCTTATGCGATCAATCTTGAGACATTAACACTCACTGTCATCAACAGCAACAAGAAGTAACACACACAGACCTTTGATATTAGTGAGGACCTGTTGTTTCATTGTTTTTGTGAGATCATTTCATAGACGTTCACTGATTTGATATCAGGCAAATCATATTTTCTAACACCTAACTCAAACCCTCACAGAAACATGCATGGTCAATTAATGAATCTTTTTAGTGAGGAACAGTAAAATGTCCTCACAAGTGGGTTCTCATAATATTTCACTCACACACACGTTAAGTTTTCATGTTTATTGGAGACATTCCCTATACGTGAAGGTCCCCTACCCTTAAATCGAACCCTCACAGAAACCTTTCTGCTATTTCAGATGTTCAGAATAGATCATTCTGTATGATTTATACGCTTGTTTTCTTATGAGGACCCAAAAATGTCCCCACAAGGTCAGAATTACGACTATCACTACATTTGTTCCTATAACAGTGCATACAAGGACCCACAATGTTTGTGTCCCTGAAATAGTTGCATGCTTGTTGAACAGATTTAATGCTTTTAATGCAAAAAAATGTACATATACATCAAATATAAGCACGTTAACACGTATATGACAAATACTGAATAAGTATGCATCAGATAAGTGCTTATTTATCATATAAGTTTATATCAGGGGTGTTGATTTATATGATTAAATGTGCAGCTGGGGAGGGCTGGCCGGAGGTGCCACGTCACACAGTGGGACTTCATTCATTGGTCAAACTGGAGGCTTTTCTGCCCTTTTTACCCCCCCGTGGTTTAGTTTTGCCCCTTTAACGGTGAATAACATCCGCTTTATAAAGCGCATACCGTCGAGGACAGCCGCAGGTTTACCGGATGCATGCGCAGACACTTTTGCGTCGTTTTTAAGCGTCGTTTCATTGCATCGCATCACTTTCGGAAACAATGGAGTCGCTCCGCCGCCAGCGCTTACAGCCCGGTATCGGGTACGGCGCGAGCGCGACCGGGACCCTCCGGTCCCTGCGGCCCGGGGTAACCGGGACCCTTTCTTCCGCGCAGGCTTCCCATCTGTCGGTATCTGCTTCCCCGGGGCCGCCGCCGCCACCACCGCCCCTCCAGCTCCACAGCCTGGGGTCCGGTATCATGGGGAGTGGGTTCGGTTCGATGGACGCGGCGGCGGCGGGTCTGGGTCTGTCCAATCCCACCAACCCGGCGGTGCTGAGGGAGGCGGTGGACGCGGTGGTCCGGAGCTTCGCCAAACACACGCAGGGATACGGCAGGGGTAAACAAACGTAGTTTGGGTTGTTTTACATGATGCATGAGCTGGGCAAGAGATTTCATATGACACAAAGTTAGAAAAGAGCATCTATAAACCAAATTGTGTTCGTGCACAATTGATCTGTTTAAATAACAGATGAATTCATCTCTGTTTTATCTGTTTCTGAACATGAATATTATTTAATAACTCTGAGAATTACAGACTGAAAGGCAGGGCTCTTTAAATGCCACAATGCAAATTAAAAGCAGACCAGCCCTGACAGTCAGGCCAAAGTTCCTCTGACAACGTAAGAAGAACTCTTTTGTTCTATGATACTTAAGATTTAAAAAAGGTTTAACAACGTTACTGCAAGAACGTTTAAGATCACTTTGAGAACTTTTAGAGAACGTTGGCCAATGTTCTGAGAACGTTCATTCATTGAGTCGTCAGTCTCGGCAGCATTTGTGGACACCAGACACCCGTTTATCATACTGAACGTAGCAGATTGAGTCCCACAGGCATGCTGACCTAATTACACGGAGAAGATTATTGTCAGATTAATTCTGTAGCCAATGTTCGTAACAGACAAGTTAAGTATTGTAATCTGCTGCTTGGACAGATCAGACCATCTTAATGTAACACAGTTAAGATGTCCAGCTTTTCTCTTGTGGAGGAAGGACACACACACATTGGGCACGTCATTGTGTGCTGAGACAGTCATTGTGAAAAGTCATAAAACATTTACATTTATGCAAATGATCCAACGTGACTTACAGTGACTTTAAGATACAGAGTTTATCGGTATGTGTGTTCCCTGGGAATCAAACCCACAACCTTTGTGCTGCTAACACAATGCTCTGCCAAACTTGCATCCACTTACCAAAACAGCAAGCACTGTTACTGATTGTATGGCTGTGTGTGTGTGTCACTATGTTTGTGACCGCTCATGCATTCTCATGCCTCTGTTTAAACTCACCACTCTTAAAACAGTGGGACATACTGTGATACGATGTGTTCCAAACGTTGCAGTGAACGTTGTGGAGGCGTTACAAGAGTTCTGGCAGATGAAGCAAACGCGAGGCGCCGATCTGAGAAATGGAGCTCTTGTTGTTTATGAGATGGTCCCGTCCAATAGCCCGCCGTACATCTGCTACGTCAGCCTTCCTGGAGGCAGCTGCTTCGGGAGTTTTCAGGCAAGCGTCTCACGCAACATTCTCGTTCTGTTTTCCCACGCATTCATGTACAACTCTCAGATGTTCTTTGATTTCCATCTGCGTCTCTGTATTTCATGTTTTCTCTTGAGGAACTCTTGGAAATGATTTGAAATGAATTTTCTGAGCATCTTCTGAATCGTATTACAATGTGGTTAAATAACAACCTTTGATCTTCTCAGTTCTGCCCAACCAAAGCTGAAGCCCGGCGGAGCGCAGCCAAAATTGCCTTAATGAATTCTGTTTTCAATGAGCACCCGTCTCGACGCATCACAGATGAATTCATAGACAAGAGCGTTTGTGAAGCATTAGCATCTTTCAATGTAAGTTTTGTGTGACATGCAACTCAGTTTACAAACAGGCAGAAATCAAATAACTGTTTTTGGTTAAAGGCAGGGTAGAAGGCATTTTTTTTGTTATACTGGTTAATAATCTCTTTACACCCTGACAAGCATTTAGAAGTGTTCTAAATATATTTATAATTTTGGAAAGTACAGGGCCATAAAATGTTCGTCCAATCATTACATTCGGTCCGAATGCAATGATAGATCGTCCCACTTGCCTGTCAAGTTGTATCTGTTCATGTGTTGGAGGCGTGGCTTTGGAGAGCACTCTGTAGGGAGGGCGGGATCTTATGCTTTCAAAGCTAGCTTGCTATTTCTAGCCTCCCTGAAATTGCCTACCCTCCCTTTAACTCATGAACTTTGACCTGAAAAACAAATAATTTCTCAAATATTTTATACATTTCTACAAATAGTTTACCTTCTGTTTGTTTACTCCAGGGAAACAGAGAGGAAGCTGATAACCCGGGTACAGGCATCGGTGCTTTTCGGTTCATGCTGGAATCTAACAAAGGGAAGTCAATGCTAGAGTTTCAGGTAAGACAGATCATCTCCAGTACGGCAGCTGGTAGAGCATGATTTAACAATGCCAAGATCACGGGTACCATTCTTAGGAAATGCACATATTGACAAAATGTATAGCCTGAATGCATTGTATATTTGGAAGACACGGTTATCTTTTTAACTGTACATTTAGCTTTAAGATTTGTTTCTTTTTAGGAACTGATGACAGTTTTCCAGCTGCTTCACTGGAATGGAAGTCTCAAAGCCATGAGAGAAAGACAATGTTCTCGCCAGGTACAATAACACGTTCTGTTTGCAGTGGTCAGTTCGGTTTTTGAGTGGTCCTCAGAGGGGAAAAAAAAGACAAAATATTTATAATCTGACACCTAACATTGAGGTATTGTGTTTGAACATCTTTTATCAGGTCTTGATAATCTGTTAAATGCTCAGTTCTTGTTAAAGGCAGGGCAGGCAACTTTTCTGAAACATTTTAATGCTGGTTGAAAGTTTCTTCACATCCTGAAAGCAATCACTAAGTGGTCTAAATATATTTATGTAAATATATATCCTCTATATTCCACCTTCTGTGGAAGGTGCAGGACCATAACATGTTTGTCCAGTCATTGCATTCGGTCCTTAGGATGTCCTACTTGCCTGTTAAACTATGTATGTGTTTATGTGATGGAGGGGGCGTGGCTTTGGAGATGCTCTGAAAGGAGGGTGGAATCTTATGCTTTCAAACCTAACTTGCGATTGCTAGCCTCTCTGAAGTTGCCTACCCTACCTTTAATTAGTGTTATATAATTTGTGAATATATATTTTACGCTTGATATGATGTATGGTATGTTTTACTGACAGTTACCTGTCTATAGTTATATAACCTAGTTGAGTATCAGTGTTTAAATGTATAGGACCTTAGAGAAATAATAAAGAACACGTGTCTTATGTAAACAGGAAGTACTTGCTCATTACTCTCATCGAGCGCTTGATGACGACATGCGAACACAAATGGCCGCTGATTGGGTCAGTCGAGAACACACTTTATCCAACACCATAACCCGAGAGCTGGCCGCTACAGAGCACGAGCTAGAGGAGGCGCGTCTGGCTGGACGAGAGCTGCGCTTTTATAAGGAAAAGAAAGACATTTTGCTGATGGCTGTGGGACAGTTAGGTGGGTCAAATACTACAACTCTGCAACGCACATGCTGAAGAGCCTGAAGATGTGTGAAGTGGAACATGATTGTGACAGACCAGCCAATAGAAAAGTCAATAATAGTCTTTGTGAACCTATGCCTGTGAGTAAGGAAACAAATCAGCATTTTTAATTAAATGTCAATGAATAAAAACGTTAATGAAACGTCAATTGAACATTTAAAAAAGCTGAACAAAATGATGCATTTTTACTTTAAAATCAAGTACTATATTGCTACGTTATTACTATATCAGTATTATTTTACAGTATTATAATCATGGACTGTACTGGCATATGGACCTGTTGTATGGAGTTGTTATAAGGTCATATTTGGAATGGCATATTTCCATCCTACTATTAAGAACCATCTTTTTACCATCTTTTCCTGACTCATTATTTGATCAGGCTGCAAACCGTGAAGACATTTTTACATAAAACTGGATAAAAATGCAAAATAAACCTTTCTATTGACAATGCAATTGGACACCACTTGCTGAATTACACATGCAATGCTTTGAGGTCATGTGACCACAATGTAGCATTCTACATTTATTGTAGGAGACCCGTTAACAATCGTATGTTATATTCATACCCCATGTAGTGCAGTTTTTAGAGCTGTCCCCTCATTAATTTGCCTTTTGTTACTTTTGTGATTGTAGGGCAGTCATGCTCATTGTAAGAGAACGTTTCATTTCTACCTCCTCTCTGAAAGCTTTGGACTTCACACAAATCCCACCAGCATGTATGTGTGATAGAAGCAATGGAAATGACTAAGGTGTAAAGGTCCTAATAGCCTGTATTATACTTCTAAAATTAGTGCAAACCTGACATCACAAAAAAAATCTGTGCATTAAAATAATATTTGCATTGCATATTGCATAGGATCATTACAAGTTATTACGTTACTGGGACCAATTTTGTTAAATGACAGTAATGTTCACAGTTTCTTTATGAAGTGTGTTTTTCAAATAATTAATCGTATTCAAGTGATTTTGAACATAATTGCGTTGTAAGTACATTCCCAATGAAGTTTTTAAACTTGACAAAGCTCTCATTGTTTGTGTTTTTTTTGTATTATGTCTAAACA
This sequence comes from Chromobotia macracanthus, assembly GCA_036877525.1. Taxonomy (NCBI): domain Eukaryota; kingdom Metazoa; phylum Chordata; class Actinopteri; order Cypriniformes; family Botiidae; genus Chromobotia; species Chromobotia macracanthus. Next base: position 2,335,129 of record JAZGTH010000069.1, read on the forward strand.
TTTGAAGGCATCATATTCATGTACGTGTACTGAAATGTAAATTGCTTATACATTGCATAATTACGTACAATTTTGTAAAATTTTCATACTTTCCCTGCTTTAGTTTATTTTTTACACTCTTGTTTACCTAAATGATTGTAATACTTAAAGTAGTGAAATTAAGTCATTGCATGTGAAACATTTTATACATTCTCTCTTTGCTTTGTATGAATAGTTAAATGCCATTTTACATGTTTTATAAGATTTTGATGACTTTAGTTTTTGTTTTTTGTTGATTTAAGTATTTAGTCAATAAAGAATCTTTTCATAATACATTGTATACGTTAGTGTAACTAATATTATAGGCTATATATTAGACTATAGATAAATTCTTTGTATTTAGTTACTAAAGTTACCAAATTCACCAACAAACAGATGTTGGTGTAGCCCGTAACTGTTTCTTGGTCAGTGCATTACATTACACTATTAGTACACTATTAGTAGTGCATTACACTATTTGCACAAGCAAAACGTAAAACCACAAACACTTTTATCGCAGTTTATTAACTTTTTACTTTGAAGTCAACTTTCGCTCATGAGTTACTTGGCTATATATTACATGCCTGTTGTTACCTCTACGTGTTAATCCTTTCCTTATATGGCTGTTTATGATATAATATACGAATCTGTACAGCTATGATTAATATATTTATGTTAATATATTTACACCAATAATTGACATTAGGAGGATTTTAAATAAACATAAGGCGCTAATATTTTTGGCGGGCGAGCTACATCGCTACCTAAAAGGTTTGGGGTCCTTTACCGTCACGGCGCAGGTCATGGGCTAGTGACGGTAAATGCTGCGGGTTTTGGTTGCCATTATTATTTGCAGCTGAATATTTCCGCTGTTCTCGGTTGTGAAGTCTGGTGTACATGATGTGGGCAGCAGGGTTGTCGAGGTTTGTCCTTCAAAGCGGCTGTAATTTTACGAAACGCATACAGAGCTTCTCACAAACAGCATGTAAGGTAAGCGACAGGGAGAGCCTCACTTCTCACACTGCACAGAGAAATGAACAGTGTGTGCATGCTTAATATGCAAGTAATCAACTGTGACTTCACTGTAATGCAATGACCTGCACCAAAAGACATAAACATCAGTTATAAAAGCACTTATATATACATAAATCAGTATATAAAACCAATCTTATATTTACGTGTGTCCTTGTATAATATCCTTAGTGTGTGTGTGTGTGTGTGATATATATATATATTATTATGTATATAATTATAATGTATATAAGGATTGGAGCTTTACGTTTTAAAGACATCAGTGATTTTAAAATAATTTCTCATTGTATTTTATGTCAGAACACAGTTATTGTGGAACGCTGGTGGAACGTTCCATTGTCGAAGGAGGGAAGGCCACCCAGACTGCATCCACGACGACACCGAGTGTACCGCTTGGTTGAGGACACGAAACACAAAAGCCAAGAAAAAATGGAGCTCATCCTCACACAGACAGTGCCAAGTATGTGCTCCCCCCTACAAACTTTACCATGGTAACCATGGTTTAGTTCGGGAAATGTTAAAGTGGTTGGTGTTGATTTTACAGAACTCGGAGGACGAGGAGACACAGTTTTTGTGAAAAAATCACTAGGTCGCAACACATTGCTTCCCCAGGGCCTCGCCATCTACCCGTCACAAGAAAACAAAGATGTGTTTGCAGAGGAAAGAAGGGTAGGTTACCTGTTTACAGTACATTTCTCAGTCAGTGCATTTACCATCACATTCAAACGTAACACCATTGTTTTGTTTCTTCTGTAGCTACTGCGAGAAGGAAGGCCAGAAGACAGAGTCCAAACACGCACCGGACAGCTAGTGAGTTATCCTGTGTGTTTTAAACATTAAAGACCACATGAAATCAACAGCGGAGTTTTGTGTCTTTTAGTTACATTTACATTCATTTATGCATTTGGCAGACGCTTTTATCCAAAGCGACTTACAGTGCATTGAAGTTATACAGTAGTACATGTACTCCCTGGGAATCGAACCCACGACCTCTTGAACCTCTTGCTAACGCAATGCTCTACCACTGAGCTACAGGAGAACCTAGTTCATGTGCATTTAAGTATGTGATCATATGTGATCTTTCTATGAGCTTTTTTAAACATGGATCAAATCAATGGATTTTATAGGATAGTTTCCAGTGTTGTACATTAACTGCATAACTGCTGCAAATTTTACAGTCTCTTGGCCCTAGACATGGTGTCTGTGTTTTTATGTTGTAGACGGTTGAATTCCTGAAGAAAACAAAACTTGAGGTCGCCATGCACACGTCCATCCAGTATTCACTCACCAAAGAGATTGTCTGCAGACAGTTTCTTAGACGGGTGAGATGCCAGATAATATAAAAGTTTAAATTCTAAAAATATTTATAAAGACAAATGGATTTGTTACATTAACTGCACATTTGCCCACAGCTGGGTGTGGTTGTACCTACACACGCCTTGACCCTTCCAGAAGAACCAATCACAGCGCCTGGAGAGTACTGGTGTGATGTCACAGTAAGACTTGATACTCATATTTTATATTTTAAGAGGTATTATTGGATATGCAGTACGTTTCTGATAATTTAGCTAAATCCTGTAATATAATTCAAAGACATGTAAGCAACATATGAAATTGTTATTTGAGGTTATATGACATTATAACACAGACAGTGATACGAGCTCTGTTGGAATCGGTTTTAAATTAGTGACTGAGGGCAATTCATTACCTTTTGAACTTGCTGACCTGTTTTATCGATCTCAGGTGAATGGAGTGGACACAGTCAGGGTGCCCATGTCTGTTGTGCCATTTGTGGAGCCAAGCCAACGGAGGCGCATGAAGAAACAGGAAGAACAGTCAGATTTAGAATAGTATTTTCTTAAAGGGATAGTTCACCAAAAATGAAAACGTTTTTCATAATATTTTCACCACCCTCATGTCATTCCCAACCTGTATGAGTTTTTTCTTCTGTGGAACATTAAAAAATATATTTTGAAATTTCTTAATGGTTTGGTGTCCATACAATGGTGAATAAAAAGCAAATAGTCATATAGGTTTGGAATGACATGAGGGTGAGTAAATGATGGAAAAGTTGTCATTTTTGGGTGCATTATTCCTTTAATAAAGAAGATGTGCTGTAGGCAACAACTTACAGGATAATAGGGATTAGGAACATTTGCACAAATAAAAATTTTCTTCCTATGCAGTTTTTTGGCTACTTTCTCTGTGTTTCTGAAGTGTTAAGAACAAGTCTCCAGTCAAAGTTAAATGCTCTTTTCAAAGTTAATGTGTTTAAATCTACTTAGAATACAGGGCACTGAGAAACTGATTAAATAATTGCAACTCTCTGTATCATAATGTCCTTCCATCTGTAATTATTGTAAATTAATGTCAGACTGTAGCTGTCCATATAAACATACACATCAATATACACATTTCAATATTTAACATGCATCAGAATAATGTCCTGCACATTATTCAGAATTACCATCCTAAATCACATGCATAATTTAAACACTATACTCTTTTGCCGACAGTCTTGTTATAGGCTGTTATAAAGATAGAGGGCCATTGAAGAGCACCAAACCTCACTCTCATCACATCAGCTTGTGTTAATTTGGATGTATATGTTGTGCCTTTAAAAAATGTCACAATATATTGTACACCAAATATTACTTTGCTCAGATTTATTTCTGGCAGTGACATATAACTATTTCACACACTAAAGTCTTTAACACACTAAATGAAACATTTTTGTAAACTCTTCAGATGCAATGAAACGTATAACTTTATTTAAGGTTTAACAGTAAGTTCTTTAAGAATCTTTACAGAAAACAAGCAGTTAAAACTGACACTACAATAAGTAAAGAATTAAACATTTAATTTCATCTGTTGTTTACACTCCCTCCTATTTTCAATGTTCATTGCTTTCTAGTTACCAAAGATCACAAGGGTGTGGAAGACAAGACGAGCTCTCAGACTGCACAAGTCACAATAAACATAATTTCCCAATCCTATAATAAACATTTAAATCATGTAAACCTAGATACTAGCTACTAGAGGTGACTATAACGGATCCAAACCTTTGTGTAAAAAATAATGAACGGAGAACATCATAATGCAAAAACAACATTATCAGCAGATATTGAATGTTGTAACTGCAGGCAACAGGGACACGCAGAAAACTTGGACTCTGTTCTGAAACTAAATGAACAGGTACGAAATCCCCAAAAGCTAAGAGATTTAACATTTATTCATCAACCATAATCTCTTGACATGCCTGGCATTACATAAATCACTGATACACTGCATGGCGTCCGCTAGAATCCATATTTGGCTTGCGTCTGTCGCCGGGTCAGCTTGTTTTCGGCCCAGTTGTTCTTGAGTTCCAGCTCACGCTCTTTAGCCTGATGGATCAGGTAGGTGATTTGGTGCTTGCGTCTCTGTTGTCCTGTTGGCTGATCTCCTTTTTTCTAAAAACAAGAAATTTGACATGCATGGAAGTTTTCAGTCTGTGATCTGAGAAAGTTCTTGCTAACTTGGTGTATATATTATATTTTAAAGGCAGTTAAGACAGTTAAAGGTAAGGTAGGCAATTTCGGAGAGGCTAGAAATAACATCTTAGCTTTGAAAGCTTAAGACCCCGCCCTTCCCTCCAAAGCCACGCCCCTCCAATAGTGCACAGAAGTATGCAAATACATGTATTGACAGGCAAGTAAGACATCCTACCATTGCACTGAATGAATATTTTATGGTTCTGCACCTTCCACAGAAGATTAAATAATTAAATATATAAATATATTTAGACACTTTATTTAGTGATTGCTATCAGGATGTGAAGACACTTTCAACTAGAATGACAAAAAATGTTTCTGGGGAAAAAAAAAAATAATTAACAGATGCTATTACCCAAAGTTGAACCTGTGACCTTGCCGTTTCTAGTCTGTCTGTCTTCATTATCTTCGCTTACCTTGCTGAAGGACTTGCGTGGCTCCAGCTCGGTCGTCATGTTCTTCGTCATCCACTGCTTGTTGCCGCTCAGCTGATCATCTCCTTTGATCTCCAGGAACTTGATTTCCTCACGTCCTCGGTTCTGTTTTCCCTGCAGCCGCCGAAACTGGAATAAACAGTGTTCACAGTCACACTAGAACTGAATCCAGATTCTCTCAGATAAACGCCTTTATAAAAATGTGAACACCAGCAAAAATGTACAGGCCAGAACAGAGTTCCTACATAATGTTGCCGATACACTTTCATGCAATGAATTAGGTTGCAGAATGAATTATAGCAACGGGACACCAAATGATTTGAAGAAATTTGTTAAAAATTATGGCCAATATTGTGCAGTGTGTATGCGGCTTTATTTGAGCAACAGTCAAAAACAACTTACTGCTTCATCATTAAACACTGAAGAGGAATCTTCTTGCTCATCTGCTGCAGGGTTTGGATCTTGGCCGTAACCCTGCCCATAGTAATCCTGTAAATAACACACATTAGCTGCTGATATTACAAGCAAAGTTCTGGAGTATGCCATATGTTTTTAGAATATTCTTGCATTGCATGTTGTATAAGTACCTGTGGATAAGCCTCTGTTTGTGCATTCTCTGGATATTCTTGGTACTGATGTTGGAATTCATCTCTTTGATAGTCTGGCATGGCTCCAACTGTGCTACTATAACTTTCTGCATTAGAACCGAATTCCAGCGGGGCATCCTCCACACCCGCAGGAGGGTGCAGAGAGGGGACAAACTGTTGGGAATAGGGGTTTTGCGATATTATGGGCTGTGAAGAGCTTTCTGGAAGTGAAAAGTAGTTTTCTGGAGCGAGTTCATCGTCACTGCCGTCTTCCTCTGCGGCCATCTGGCGGGCCAGCTGCATCGCTGCAGACTTTGCTGCAGCTTTGATGGCTGACGGGGACGGGCTGGTTCCAGAGAGACCCTGAGATCTTCCCGCGTTTCCCTTCGGCTGGTCAGATGCAGGGCGTTTAGTGAGGGTGTGGGGCACCAGCGGCCGCTGAGTTTCCTTCACCACTAGATTTTTGGGCTGGGGCAACAAAGAGGACAGACCACCGCTGCCCTGGAAGATACAATAAATATCCTTATTTTCTATGTGACTCTTTTGAAACTGAAGGTATGTAATTATAATAAAAACACTCCCCAATACGTCCAGACCGAAACTATATTACAAAAAACAATTACAGCCAAATAAAACAGACACAACCTGCTTAATGCTCACATTAAACTCCAAAACATCTATTTTTGGTTATTGAAACCAAAGAAGAATACTGACCAAAGGCCTTTTAAAAATAAAAGTTAGATAAAACTTATACCTGTAAAGCTGATTTCTTTTTCACAGGCTCCTCATCATCAGAGTCGGACTGAAACAGAAGAACAGCATCAACAATATGAGAAATAAAACTCTCTTGACCTAAAGATTGCCTGAATAAAACTCACATCTGCTGGTTTTACTGCAGGAATGGTGATTTTAACGGGCTCTGTGCGTTTCTTGGGTTTGGGGAGATGCATTATCATTTTTTCGGTTTTCGGTGCAGGCAGAGAAGCGAACAGTCCGCCGATCTTCCCCGCGGGTCGCGCGTCTGAGCCCGGCGTGTCATCGCGATCGCTGTCGTCGCTGCTGTCGTACGCCACCAAAGACATTTCCACCGATCAGACTAGATCAGACCCAGCATGAATCGCATGTCCTCCGGCTTTATGGGGACTCAGATCATTGGGGTAGATCGTGTCTGATGAATTTCGCTTCAGGTTAAAACTGCGCCGTGTGCTTGAAGCTGTAGGCAGGTTTGCATTGGAAACTCAACATTTAGATGAATATATTCCCCGTAAGAAGCACATGACTGCATTAGTTATTGTTATTAACCCTGTGCAGATGTGGGTTCATTATGTTTTAATTATGTTTTCGGGTTCTCTATTCAGAAAGCGACTCTTTTAATCCCGTAAACATTTTTTTCTGACCCAATCTGACTTCCTCTTCCGGTTCACGCGTCGGGGTTAAAACAATGCTGACGTCATGTGGACAGAACCACGTCATAATGGAAAACTACTTCAATCCATGAAGAAAAACATTCAAAAAGGTGCGAACTAGGTTTCTTCTGGATTAAAAATGAACAAAATTCAGTTATTAAGCAAGTTTATGACAGATCAGTGATCAATCTTACCCCGATTCACAATGGCAAGATTATAATAATGATTTATAATATGAGCTGTCGGGTCGGATTTCCCGGGAAATGTCAGATTGATTATTTTGACTTGTAAAGGAAAGTGTGTAAAATAACCTGCAATTTGATGTTTCAAACAGAGATGGTGATAGAGAGGCAAAAGTTACGGATTGCAGCTTTAATGTGAGAAAAATGTAACCTGTTACACAATGTGTTTGTAAGTTACTTTTTTATAAATACCACCTGCTAAATGAATACATTTAAATTTACCAATTAAAACCAACCATGATACTCCAGTTCAGGAACATCTCAGAATAAATGAATCGTTACCTGACATCGTTACCATCAGTTTTATTGACAAAGGCTGCAGAATACAGACATAATTTTTCCATCATAAATAATCTGAAGAGCTGTTGCTTCTGTTGTCAAGCTTAAACACAGTTCCTGTGGCACCTCAGTACCAATAGCTCTTACGGGGCCTCCTGTGTTCCTGAATGTTCAGTTTTTCCATAACTTCCTCCTCCAGGGTTTTCAAAGAGGGTGTGTATGTTTTCTGAAGAGCGTCCTCAGGTAATGTGTCTTTAGGTCCTTCTGTGAGAAAGAAGGAAAACAGACTCAGCTAATTAACATTTTCCCTTTTCCATTACAGAGCCACATATAAACATCAATTATTTAAAGAAAAGTCCCACAGATTTAAAAACATCAGCCCAAGCCACCACCAGGATGAAAAATAAGATGTCTACAGAGATGTCTACAGAGGCTGTATTGTTTTAAAACCTCACTAGAATCAATAACATTCAGATCCTTCCCCCTTTCCTCTGTAATCCCACCTTTCCATTGCTGAGGAACGATTCCGTCTCTTCTCTGATACACTGGTTTGGGAATAATGCGTCCCGTCCTGACAGACACGCGCACCCTCTCACCCTGTTCTGTGTACCTCCACTCAATATCTGTGGGCTTCCTGCGAAACATTGTTCACAGACACATACAGTTGTAAATGTATAAACACACTGCTTATTTTGTGTGCATTATGTTCTACTATATGACTCCGGGCGGCTCTATTTAATGTCTGATGCTCAGGCAGACAGTATTAACGCTCACCTGTCTGTAGGGTCAATTAGTGATATATCCTTCAGCAGGAGAGGAGCTTCACTGGCGATGTACGTTCCCCTGTACTCTCCAGATCTGCCAACATACCTGTAATGCTGAAGAACACGGAGTTTCAGTCTCTTTCAATGAAACGTTCAGTTAATATTCAATTCACGAATATCAAAACCATTTTCCTACCGTGTTTAACCCTTCGATTATGACCCAGTTACGACGCCGAAACACTTGAGCAACTTTACCCTGCTTGCCTTTGTCCTTACCAGACAGAATCTCCACCTGGTTGAATTTGATTTACAACACACGTGACGTAAACAGGATTTTAATAAAACCATGCACAATAAAACAATGCAGTAGTATAAAGGGTTTAAAGCTGAAATCCATAACTTTATCTTTGGTTAAAGTACAAAAAAAGAACAAAACTAAGTATTTTTGCAAGTACGCAACAGATTAGGTTGTTCACAACAGTAAGTTTGTAATATCGATTTATAATCTCAGCTGTCGGGTCCGATTTTCACGTCGACATACGTAATGAAACGTACGTACAGTAACCTGCAGTTTTATGTTTTGAATAGAGATGGCGACAGAGAGGTACACAAACAAACAAACAAACAGAGAAAATGTTTCCTACCGTGTCTCCTCTCAGCACCTGCCAGTCTTCATTGGCTACAGGTTCAACCAGCACTTTTCTTCTTCTCTTGCCGGGCGGGTTCATGCGCCGGGCGGCTACAGTCCACGGCCTGTTCGTGCCGTAACGACAGTCGTGCGGAAAAGCAGCTTTTGCTGCCATTGAAAGCAGCGCTGTCAGTCTCATGCTTCTGCTGAAAGTCTTTGTAATAATTCATAATTAAGTTATTACAACGTTGTGTTCGTGCAAAACATACAATTACCGACTGTGCAACTTTCCTTTAGGAAATCAAACAAAATCAAATCCGACATTTACAAATAAACTGGATTATTTCTATAATAGCGGAATGCAGGTTACAAAAGGATAATGTGATGCATAAAATCCACAATCATATTTGTTTTTAGTAATTTCAGACATCTACACTTATATAGGTTTAAGTATTAAAGTTTAGATACTACGGGCACTGTCTCCACGCAGATGCATCTAAAATGGCTGTTTAAAGCCGCTTTTTTTATCGTGCTTTATATTTATTATGTTATGAGCTAGATTTTGTACAGATCCTGTGACATTTTACTTACCTAAAAGAAAGTCCCTGTCATACAACCAACAGAGCTGAATTTAATTTGATATCCACAAGGGTCAAACATGCGCAGTGTGCGACGCTTCCTGTTACGTGGATGTCAAAATAAAAGTCTCGGTTGGCAGCATCCTGCGATAAAAAGCAATAAAACAGCAAAATATAAGAACCAAGACATTTTTAAACAACGTTTTTTAATTGTGTAATTATTATGCATTCATTTTATTAGCCTCATAAAACCGAGAAACAACATCTACATCTGTTTGTCAGCTACTCGAACTTCTATCTGTTTCTATTTTTAACTATATTTTCTGTATTTTTAAAGCTTTAGGCCATGCTACAAATGAACACACTGTTTTGTTTACTTAAGGCTGAAAAGTGGAATGGAGAAATACATAAATAGAGGATTTAATGGAAAAAGCCACAGACATGCAGAAACGTTTGATATGCTCTATATCAGAGGTTTCCAACGAGGTCTACAGACCTGCAGAGTTTATCTCCAACAGGTCTGTGGACCTCCAGGAGCATGGATTGGAAACCTCTGCTTTATATTCTGTAGATACACAATAGAAACTGTTTTAATAAAATACAATGCATAAGGCAGTTAGACATATATTTATGTGGTAATATTGGTCTTTTATAAAAGTGGCCTTTTCATTTGCAGGTACTGTATCTAATCTGTGTGTTATAATGTTTGCTAATGGACCCTCAGTCTGATCCTAAAGCTGAACTGATTAAACTGATAAATTAGACATTGTTGATTGTAGTTTTATGGCAGGACAAACATTGTGCTAATAATACCTGCAACATTTTAAGAAAATGTCTATTTTAATAAGGTCAATGACATGTGTTTTATTACAATAAAATAGACACAGAATGTATTTTAAAACTCTCCTAACGCGAATAAAATCTTGACCAATCAAATCGCTTATTTATTCCGTATCCAAGAAGGATGACTCGGAGCGGCCAATCAGCGTCGAGCTTTGCTTTGTAGTCAGGCAGACATAACGCAGTCGTCCAATCACAAAATACGTCGAAAGGGGATTTTAGCTCTATTTTTGTCTCAGGTAGTTTCTTTTACGTTTATAAAATAAACGCTAACATTATTTTATACGTACGTGAGATGTTTCACCAGGTGAACCTTGTACAATGATTATGCGTGTCGTTTATGAGACGTTTTAGCTGTTTTAATGCAATAATGGAAGGTTTTCGAGGCGTGCAAATGTGTGGCTAGTTAGTTCGATAGCTGTCAATGCTAATGATATTGACATTAGCAAGATAATGCATATATATATCATAGTAAAACTAATGATATTTTAAAACAATATCGTTTAGTTATGAATTATGGCAAGCCTGCCCTTCATTTCATGTCTGTTACGTTACGTCGACATCTCTTGGCCTCTGGCTCGTATGACCTTGTTAGCTGCTAACTCATGCATTTAAAGGCTGCTATAAGCTAAAGGTTTATTGGTAGTGATCGATGAGTAAATTCTCATTGAATTTGCTAAACTTGAGTTAAGCAGATAACTAATAGGTTGGTCTAGTTTCTGGTCGGGTGGTCTTCCATAAAGGGTTGCAAATGCATATAAGCAACCAGATTTGATGCATGCACGCCTTGTAGATGCTGGTAATACACATCATCATGCATTAAACACACTGGTTATAAGATCCGATTTAATGTCTGATGTCTGTGCTGGGGCAGGAGAAACAGCCCTGCAGTTTTTGGGCATGGTCGCCATCCGACTGACCTGACAACAGTTTTATGAGTGGCTGTATTTTCCAAATGGGAAAATATCTGGAGCGTTTAGACGTGATGCAATGTTGTGTTCAAGAGGTTCATAATTCAGATCTCCACCCATTGTACGTGTAAATGTGGCCTTAATATTTTAAAATGACGATTATTTATTGTCATATGACCAGCTACTGTTTTTTCTTGCTTTATATGTACCCTTCATTTATGACCAGGGCTTCTGAATGTGTGGAGTATTCATTATATAAATCTAATAAACATCACCCACTTTTACCACTGCAGTTAAATTATATGTGACCCAATCCCAGACCCCCAGGTGCACATACTGTTCGCTTTCATAATCATATTTAATTGATTGAGCAAGTTTTCTAGATTTATGATATAAATCAGATTACTATTGGAATTTAAGGAAAACTGGTGCAGACGTATACTAATGTAATACGGTCTCATGTCCCAGATCTTCGGGTCCAGGGGTGTTCTGAATGCAGTTTGTCACTCCAGCGTGGTTGAGATATGGCAGAAGATCAGCTGAAGACGGATGTCTCGGCTGGGGAGGGCGACTCGGAGCCCAGCATGCTGCTGCTGCAGAAACTCAAGAGCAACATCTCGTAAGAACGGCTCGTTTTCACGCTGATGCAGATAGAACGCGCTTGTCTTAAATCTTTATTTCCTGTAGAGATGTTTAGTCTTGCATACATGTTTAAAGTCCTGCAGGTGTTGAAATATTTGTATGTTTCTTTGCTCTTTTAAATTTTTTCCACAGTAAAAATGTGCAGTGCAAAGTGGACAAAATCTTGGTAAGTTCATCGGTGGATAAAACTAACGTTTATTAGTTGAAAGAGATTTTAGGGATGTGAAATGCTATGAGTTTAGTATGAATTACTTCTTATAACAGCATGGAAAGCACATCTACAGTACTTCTACAGTAGTAATGTTCATGCTCTGTTCCTCATCTTCTCTGTGTCTTTGTGTTGTTTCTCAGGAAGATGTGCAGCGTTTCTCAGATAATGACAAGCTTTATCTTTATCTACAGCTACCCTCAGGTCCAAGTGCAGGAGAGAAGAGGTACAGATCATACACACACACACACACCTGCATCAGTCTAGATCCATTTAGTTCATCGGTTGTTTTTGATTCTGTTTGTTTTTTTCTCAGCCAATTTCTCAGCGCTTAGTAGCATAAAGAAATAATCTGACGAGATGTTGTGTGTGTGTAAAACTTACAAACAACTTTCCTGTGTGCACAAGTGGCGACTCCAACTCAGTCAACACTGCAGACCAGCTTCACACCTGCAACTGGATTCGTAGCCACTTGGAGGAACATCCAGACACCTGCCTACCTAAACAAGATGTTTACGAGACATACCGGTACGGTGCAGAGCATCTACATCACCTTTGCATGTTGCTCATAGCTAATTGTGACTGTAGGCTTATTGCGGTCTGTAGGTTTTGTAGTTTATTCTTGCAGTCTTTGTTTAAAATATATTAGTCATACTGGGTCTTTAACATCCAAACAGGAAGCACTGTGACAACCTGCAGCATCGGCCCCTGAGCGCAGCCAACTTTGGCAAAATCATCCGCGACATCTTCCCGAACATTAAAGCACGGAGACTGGGTGGAAGAGGACAGTCCAAATATCCTTTTTTCATGAAGAGCACATACCATAGTCCATTTCAAACTCCCTCTAAGGCAAACAAGCATATTTTCGCAGAAATGCATGTGGTTATCAGTTCTGAATGAATGGGATTGTACAGTGACACATGAACAAGTATAAATGAACAAGGCATGAGGCAAATTATTTTTGTAAATGGTTATTTTTGTGGAAATGAAATGCTAAGTTTAAAGTATTAAGTTGAACGTTTATCACCATGAGTATTGAATATTCTTGTAAGTAAAAGTTTAAATGTGTTTATTTCAGGAAGCAGAATGTATCGTGTGTTGCCTCTTAACATTATTGCCAGCACATACTGCTATAGTGGAATCCGCAGGAAAACTGTGTTAAACATGCCGTTACTGCCCAACCTTGACCTCAAAAATGACCCGGTATGATTGTCCTCTCATTCCTTCTCGTATAACTGCTCTTCAGTCTGAAATCAATTCAGTCAAATCAATCAGAATGAATTATTGTGCCATTATTATTTATAATAATGATTTATAATTTGAGCTGTGTGTCCTGGAAAATGTTTGGTTTAATTTGTCTCTTTGGCATTTATACATAATAAAAAGTATGTAAAGTAACCTGCAGTTTTACGGTTCAAACAAAGGTGGTGGTAGAGACAAAAGTTACAGGTTGCAGCTTTAATAAGGATAAAAGAACTATTATTTTTGTCTTCTTTTTGGTGACACTAGTGACACAGAAATACACACTACAGCTTTGATTGCCCTGACAACACTAAATAATTAGTTTCTCTGGTGTCTGTTTATCCATTAGATATAATAGGTGTTTCTTGTCAGCCTAAAGAAAAACATCATTTTATGCATGTGTGTATATATTTATATTATACTGTGTATATACCTACAGTCTGAACTGACAGAACTGGTGCAGACCTACAAGCAGGAGGTCACTGAAGCCGCCTGTGAGCTCATCTGTGATTGGGCCCAGAAGATCCTGAAGCGTTCTTTTGACACAGTAGTGGAGATCGCACGCTTCCTCGTGCAGGAACACGTGGTGAACCCGCGCTGCAGTCAGGCCGAGCTCGTCACCTCAGCTGCCCTCGCTGGTACTGACAACAAGTTTGTAAGATCATATATTCACACGTGTTACACTGATTGAGAAGTAAAGCTGTGGATTTCCTGTCTCACACAGGCGGACCTTCTAAACCTCATAAGGTGATTAAAAAGATACCAGCCGGGCCCCGCACAGGAACTGAGGTAGACAGTGGCAGTGTGGAAAATAAGGTATTATAAAACAAGGTTTTAAAGCGAATCATTATTGCGAATTAAATGTATAATTCGCCCAAAATGGAAAATTCCATGTTGTTTACACACCCTGCTGTTACAGACTCATATGACTTCTGTTCTGTGGCATAACTTTGAAGTTGTTATTTTGAAGAATATGTGAGATGTTTTTATACAATGGAATTAAACCGGCTTCTGTTTTGATGTTTAGCAGAAGGAGAAAGATGGTGCGGAACAACCTCCAGTGAACAGGCAGCAGGTCAGTGATAAACCAGCCAACAAGGTAGAGTCAGCTCGAGTGGAGGCCTACATGAAGAAGCTTCCACAGCTCCTTCCCAGAGGCTCCATCTCTGAGAAAACCTCTCCACCGTGTGTCGCACCCGCTGATTCGGGCAGCGTTCAAGTCACTTTGCCCATCACCGTTACTACAATACCGTCTCAGCCGGGTGGTACCGTCCCATTCATGATTCTACCATCAGGCATGAGTATCTCCTACCCAGAGCATGAAAAAACCTCAGTCACCGTGGCAACATCCGCTGCTCCAACTCCTGTAGTCCAGAGAGCCCGAGCACCAGCACCTAAAAGGGCTCCTGACCTCTCCACCTCAGCGTCAGCCTCCGGTGGTGTCGTTACTAAACGAAAAAGAGGACGGCCTAGGAAGCAAAGACCTAAATTTGAAATACCATCAACCCAAACCTCAAAACCTCCAGCTTTGCTCACGAGAGGAGTGATTCAGAAAGCTTTGCCTTCCTGTGCACCCGCCGCTCCGTCACAGTTACTGGAAATCGTGATCCAGGACCAGCAAAGCCTCGTGCTTGGCCAAGTTCCTGCCGTACAGGAAGTGACGGATTTTGACCACAGGGGTGTAGTGGTGCATTGTCAGCCTGCCCCAGAACCAGAGAATCAGTCGTCTGTCATGTTACTGCCAGGACTCAACCAGTCCAGTTACGAGTTGAGCCGAGGTGTGGTTATCCAGCGAGCGCCACTGTATAGTGAGGGAAGGCTTGCCTCTCAAGAAGCCGTCTCATACCTCCCGCCACCGACACTATTAGCAGACCAAGGAGAAGTGGAAATTACTCTGACTCCCATAGAGCCGCAGGTTGAGGTTGATTCCATGCCAAACTCTGCAGGCATCTCCAGCGCTTTTAGCTCCTCATGTGGAGAAACCCTAAAACCAGGAGCTCCATAACAGCACACCAGACATGCCCCTGTTCCTCCTTCCCTGAGACTGTGAGATCTTTAATCATGATGTGCATTGCCTTTCCAGTGCTTCTGTGAATTGCATCCTAGCTTGATATCAAACGAAGGTGTCCCATTTTGGCTTCTGTTTGTGGTGTGTCCAAAACAGTGCTGAGTGCAATCTGTCGTTGTTGCATTTGGCAGTTGTGCTTCAACAAAAACGCCTTTAAACCGCAACTACACCCTTACGTTTTAATATTACTATTATAAAAAGTCTGTTTGTGAAGTTTCCAGGAGTAAATTACTTTTTTAAAACGCGTGTGATTTCTGTGCCACTAGCTAGCACCGCCAAACAGTATTGCAAGAACAAGTGTCAAACACCTCCTCTCTCTGCTATTGGTCGGATAAACAAATAGTCCTGCTTCATTGGCTGAGCTGCTGAAACAAATTGCAATTGTTTGGTGCTGCTGGTGTCACAAAAATGACAAACTTCTCAAAATGACAAAATTATGAAAGTATATTCACGAGGACTAAATGAACATTACACATGATTTGACAGTTTAACATGATTTTGAAATGATTTGACAGTCTTCAAGATGGAAATGTTATGTGGACGCAAGTTTTAAGATTCAAGTTGAAAATGAAATTGACTTAGAAACAAACAGATATACTTAGACATAACAGCTGAAAGTGCTCCAGTTCTGATATAAGAGTCAAATAAGAGTGACATTTAAAAAAACATAATTCACCATTATTATAACGAAAAACCGTTTACTGTCTGGGGGAGTCGTCTATCTTCAATGCCAAAAGAGGGCAGTCAGTCTTCTGTTGCTCTGACTATGTTTGCATGTTTGTAAACATGAATTAAGACATTTGAGTGTTTTAACAGACGTTCAGATGACACCGAGTGGTATTACGGGTTTGTAACGTCGGGTTTCTAAAAGCTTACGACCACCGTAAGCCCCTCCCTCACCTAATGATTCGGTAATAATTACTTGTGCAGTTTGTAGCTGTTATTTTTATGTCGTATGTAACAGATGTACAAAACTTCTAAACTACTACCATGAGTTGATGCGGAGGTCAAGAAAACACGCTTGAACTCTTTGTTTAGATGGTGCAATCTTTAGGTGGAGAAAAAAACTAAGACCTCTTATGTCCCTTTAAATATGCAAATGAGGCTGTGATTATGAAAATGTTGGAAAATTATTCTATTACAGCAACTAAAACAAGCACTTAACAGATGTAAATAGTTTATCCGTAAGCCCGAAGGGATATCGGAATAAGTGAAGTGTACTAGAATGGACTTGAAATGTTTCAGTTTCAGTGTATAGCCATTGTCACAATATTGCTACTATGAAATGCTATTAATATTGTTCGTTAATAGTAAATCGTGCTCCGGCACCCTAAAAGAATGTGCAAAATGATTAGATGTTAAATTTATGAAAGCTGATTATACTATTTTAAATTCAAAATGCAATATGTACAAATAATTTATGCACATTGTACAGAGATTAAGCCTCAACAACCTGTTTTTGAGTTGACAATTGTGTTTTAAAGGAGAAATTTCCTTTATACAGTAGCTTTAAAACTAGTTTGTGTGTACATTTGATTGCAGTGGAAACAAACCCGTTTATGTTTTGTTCTCGCTGTTTTGGATGCCAGTACACATTTGACCCTGCGATTTAAAGATTATTAGTGATTATTTACTAATTAATTAGTGGAATAGAGACATAAATTAATTTCAAGTTGTTGTATGAAGGTTGTTTGCTGTGCTTCAAATTTGATGTAAATTCAAGAGTTTTAATAGGCTGTGAAATGAAGAGAAATTTCCCTTTACAGCGTATTTACACAGAATTCAGCTCAACGAAGGCTGTTGATGTTTAAAAGAAGTTTATTAGGTATTTAAATAAAGCCACTTCAGTGATATATAAAGAGCTTTACAGTCAAGATGGCAATATTTATTGAGATGTAATAATATATGTGATGAGATGGGTGATCATTTTACTGTAGTTTTGGTGCTTTTAAAAAGCTAAACGGGTTTAATAGAGTAAACGACTATGATTGGCGTTGCAGTGATTTTATCCAATCAGCAGTCTGACTGCACATAACTGCCACCGATTGGTGGTGTTGATTCTGGGCGGAGTTATTAAGGTACTTACAGTCTCAGTATGACACACAGCTAGTGGTGCATCAGAATAAATTACATTAAGACTTCTGAAACAAATGTGTTATATAATCCTGACACAAAATCTACAGTGCCATAGATTCAATGCTGATTTTTGGACACATGGCTGCCCTTTACATTAAATGTAAAAAAAAATACTTTTTGTTTTATTTTTTTTACATAAAGGCACAGTTAACCTAGTAATGTTACAAATGGTTACAAACGTCTTCACTTCTGCAGTTTTAAGTCATTTGTTTTGGAGAATTCCTGCTGTTTCATTTGGTGAATTACAACATTCAAATGAATGAAAAACTGCATGATTGAGAAACAGAGTCAGTGTGATTAAACACATTTTCACAGAAACAGCAAAGTTTGTTACGCTTCACATGAGATTGAAAGCAGTTTTAAATCATTATTCTGTGGGAATTGACATCAGAACAGAAAAAAAATGATCATCCGTCAATGGATGTATATTCATAGTCTCGAGTAGTTCGTCAACAATGTTTTTTTTATTTTTTGCATAAACGTGACGTACCACAGAAACGTAAAACGTTTAGTCCAACATAGTGCCTCATACAAATCACTGTGCTCTGTAAATATCTTTTTCTTTGCATTATATATGGTTGTAATTTAGCTCTGAAGCTCTGAGTCAATTTTGTGTTTAATCTTTGGTTAAAGCTCTCAAAACTGATGCCCTAAAAAGAGGGAAAACCAAAATGACACACTTAGGGTTGATCGTGTTTACTAATTACCCATCAATGTTTGTAATGCTTGTTCTATTGTGACAAAGACAACCAGTGGCAAATAACCATCAGCACATTACCATTTGACAGTGGAATTGTTCATATAAGTATAAATTCTGCTTTGAGTTGAGATGAATGAGTTTAACGTCAACCCAGTTTAAATTGTTTATATGTTGATATGTTGTGTCAGTAATATACCATGAGTTGATCTGTTATTTACCATAGACATCTAATATGTCTAATCCTGTAACCAGATTACCAAAATTCTTCTAGTCATGCATGGTTTATGTTCTGAATCCATTATGAAACAAAGGTGTGACGTTATATAAACGTCTGACTGGATCTGATCCTTATTTAATGATAAGAATTTAAACGCTGGTGTTTGTTTTGCACTTTACTTTTCTTAATGGAAAGCACACGGGGAAAAGAATCAACGCAGCACCTGATGTTCATTGTTTTTGTACAGACACTCTTTCTTTTTAAAAAGTTTTTCTGTTTTGTATTTCATGTGTGTTTCTCATGATAAAACTGTAAAATTGGACATCTTCCATATATTAAACAATCTCTGACTGTGAGCACATTTCATAAATCAGAACTAATAAACAATATGATGTGTTTCTTTATGTCAGGTGTACAGAGCCACTTCACTCGTCCCTATATTGTATTCAAACACATGTAACTTTATTTAAATGCCTGGAACACACAGACAACTTCTGACATTTTCTCAGTTTTAATTTTGTTTTCAAACCTTTTGTCCCTTTATTGCATTTTTGCTAATGTAATTTTTTTTACCCAACTGAGGACTTGCTTTATCCACAATACTTGCTTGTCTATATGTTATACTGTTTTATTACTGTCCGCATAAAGTTGCTTTGTTTAAAACCAGCACTCAAACAGTTAACAAAGACAACACATATCCTGTTAACACAGAAGTAGCTTTTATTGGCTCAAATACAGCGTGCTGAGCGAGTCAAAGCACAGAGTATTGTGTACTACATGTCACATTGGATGAAAAGCTAACGACAAGTAACTGTACAGCTGGCCATCAGACAGCAGTCTACAAGTGTAATATTAAAGTCTTATTAAAATACCTGATGATTTATTTATATCATGACTGTTCTTCAAATGAATACTTTTAACCTGCCATATTAGGAGTTACTAGCACTCCAAAACTGCTTATTAGTGCTTATAAACAACTGCTACCGTTAATTGGTCCAGTAGACAATGTTTAGCGATAGTTCTGACCGTGAGGCAGAAGGAAAGGTTCTGTACTGTACTGTAAAGGCAGGCTTGGCATTAGGATGATAGGTCAACTGGAATAATGGCCCTTGTCTCAACACTGGTACAGGAGAAAGATTAACAGAAGCTGATCTGGTTTTTAACAGTCTGGTTGTTGTCGTGTTTGCACTCTGATTTAAAGAATACAGCAATCAGAATCGTCCTTCTTCTCTCTGCGTCTCTGTCCTCCGTGCTGGGCAGTCTGACCTCTCGTCTGTAGGGAAATTCAGATAAGATTTAAAGTTGAATTTCAGTCTTTATGAAGGGCGTCAAACACAAGCAATCAATCTGTCGAAACTGTTCCACAACTGAATACGATAACTTAGAATAATCTATGCATTATGCTCTAAAAAAGATGCCATAGAAGAGCCATTTTTGGCTGTATGCTTCCATAAAGAACTTTAACCTTTAATTGGACACATCATCTCTAAATGAAACAGTAGGAGTTTCCTCCTTAAGGACAGACAGGAAGTACCTGTCCTGCGGGCTGCTGTTGTGTTTGGGGCTGCTGGTACTCCTCCTGCTGGAGTTGTCGAGCCAGCTCCAGGTCACTCATGGCTCCAGGAGCTTCACCCTGCTCCTGCTGTAGAGACATCGCCACCAGATAATCCTGAGAATATAGATACTACCACACTGAATCAATCACTAAATCATCATCAACCTACAGTACTGATGTCTACATGTGTATGATGTTACAACAGACCTGCATTCTCAAAGCATGGGCCTTATGTTGAAATAAGATTTTGAAACCCAGATTTTCAAATTCTCACGTTTGGATTCCACTCTTTGGTATGTGTTTAGTAAAGTGGACTAAATATATTTAAATATATCTTCTGTGAAAGGGAAAGGACCATAAAATGTTTGCCCAGTCATTGCATTTGGTATGTATTTGCATACCTCACATACCTGCACCCTGCTTGCGTCAGTCTTCTGTCATCAGCACGTTTGTGTGTTGAGGGGGCGTGGTTGTGGAGTGTGCTCTAAAGGGAGGGCGGGATCTTATGCTTTAAAGCTAGCTTGCTATTGCTAGCCTCTCCAAAGCTGCCTACCCTACCTTTAAAGTAGTTTTTTTTTGATCAAATGCATAAAACATGATAGCACCTCAGAAACAGATCAAACTAACCTGATCTAATTTAAAAGCAGGTGCATGTTAGCAAGCTAACCTAAGAGGCATTAAATACTTAATCGCAGTGGGCGGAGTCACCTGATCGATCTGTTGCTGATGCTGAGGGGGGGGGTGGCTGCCTGCTGCAGGCTTCTGGGATGCATGACACAACCTGAAGTCCGAGTCACAAAAATTTCCATCTCCCTCCACATTATGAAGACTCTCCCACACCACATTCTCCTCCTGCAGGAAGCCCTGATCTGTGACCAGCAGATAAAGATGACCCTGCAATTGAACACAACGAACATACTGATTGCTCATCGCAAACCGACGCATTACACACCTTACAGTGCGTCTTATTATATTGTAAAATGCGACAATTGGGACTGAACCTGGAGTCGAAAATACATTAAATAATGAACAACTTTTAAGCTAACGGCAACTGGTGTAAAGCAGCTTGGTTTGCTATGATCAGCATCTGTAATCAGATATAAAGGGCTACAGACAGTGTTGGCCTGGGTAAGGCTGTACACACCTTGTGCTTGATCATGGTACTGAAGTGGTTGTTTCTGAAGAAGACGGACAGCTCCTCCTCTTTGGCTGTTGTGTTGAGCTCACACAGGCCGTGATATGACAGCTGGGTCGCAGTGGACTCCAAAAACTGCTCCGCTATCAAACCTGTTAAGACAAAGAGATTATGAGAGATAAATACTTGACTGTATTGACAGTCAGGCATTAACACAATGCTGAGATGTTTGAACGCTGTTTCCTTTCTAACAACAACATCTGAGCCACTGGTGTGAAGGCCGACATCACTTACTAATGCTTATATTTCATGTTCAGAATTTGAACAAATCTTAAGTAACGTTGGCATGTAACTCACATACTGTTTGTGTTATACTTGGAAGCACTTAGCAACGCTTCTATAGACACCCAAAACATGTAGCAGTGAGTTTTGCGCAGGCAAACATATAATCTCAAAAGCTTAAAAGGCAGGGTAGGCGATTTTTGTTATCCTGGTTGAGTCCCTTACTTGAGAGTCTACCTTATTTTTAATTCCTTTTTTAACAAAACAATACTTTCATTAAAATGTGACAAAAAACTATAGTTGCGGGATGTACACTGCCTGAAGATGAGTGAGCGTTGTTTTTTAACAGAATTATCTATAATGGCGTATTCTCCATATAATGATACATGATAATGATAAAGTTTGAGGTCATTTCCTGTTACAACATTATGAGAAGTCATTGTAGAGATCATCAGAAACAGCACAGAGAGATCATACCCGTTCAGAAAAACAGTATCTCACAAAACAACCGGTTTGTAGAAACATCTCGCATACCTTCACTGACTCGACTGCTGTCTGTCGAGTGCTTGAACTCTATCATCTTTTCAACCAGCTGGTTGTAGCTGAGCTTTCCCACAGCAGACACCATTTCAGGACTCTGAAGAGAAGAAAAAAATCATATTTAGAAGAACGAATGAAATTCCTTATGAAAGCGCTATACAAATTAATGTGAATTGATTTAAAATGTGAATTGACATCATACAAAGAAGCCTAGCTGTAAAACAACATGCTTAGCTGTTGATGTACCTGTGGGTCTACAAGCCAGCCGTGGTACAGCGGGATGTCCAGCAGGTCAAAGACGATGCACTCAGGTGTGTACTCAAAATCACACACGCCTGTAAAGCGAACGTTAACGTCCAGGCCTGTCGACAGTTTTGGCAGCACAGCCATTGCATCACTCATGTTCTTCAAAGAGAGAGAAAAAACACTGATTTTAGAGAAATGACATCAATCCAACATAATCATGTTACTGTACTCAGTGGTTATTATTCAAGGGTCAAGTGTAGGCTAGCCTGAGTAATATGAGTAATACTGAATAATATTGTAATTTGGGGTAGTGGCCTGCTGGTTAGAGTTAAACTTGTAACAAGAGGGTTGCTGGTTCGATTCTCTATGCCTGCAGGAAACAACTAAGGTGCTCTCGAGCAAGCCACCTTCTCCCCAATTGCTCCCCAGGCACCACAGTGAATGTTCACTACTCACTACTCAGATTCTGAGTATGGATCAAATACTTGTCCTGCGCTTCACACTTCTTTGTCCAAAACTAATTACAAAGCATGTTGACCTGCCCTTTTAAAATCACAATAACATTATAACAAACAAATCAAAACTATTCAGTCTCAGTTTCTGTTTATTATTTTGGCTAAATGCGGCCTTAAATAACCTGAATCCTTGTCATCATATTTCCAACCATCAATTTGAAAGACACAGACTGAGTGTCTGACAAAAGCAGCCTTTCATTGTGTCTCTTAAACACACACACACAGTGATTGTTAGAATTGTTACTGAAGGAATCACAAGGGTTCATTCATGCATCCAAAGCGTTCGATCACAATGTCTGTCTGTATATCTGCACTGGAAGTTTCTGAGGTTTTCAGTGCAGCCCATCTGCTTAACAAGTAATTCAATTCTCTAGACATTACGCTGCACATCCGTGCAGTGCGGAGCCTGTTACACTCGTTTCCCACCATTTACCTGCTGGAAATTCAATTCCATCCCCTCCGCTTTCTCTCGTGGTTTGATGGACAGCACACACTCACCTACAGCAGCAACAGAATCACATAAGTGTTTTAAAACCAACTGAAATGTTGAAGGTTCAAACCCAGCAAGACACTCAGCTCATGGTCTCTCTGGGGAGTTGTCTGTGCAGTAGCTTTAGTGTATGTAATGCAGTCTGGATAAACGCATCAGCTCAGTTATCACTTACACAAACACACAGACTACTTTGGGGGCAGGAGCATAATGGTTTCAATACACGATTGCTGCTTTGAACATGTTATTAGTAGTGCTGAAACACAGTGTTTTCACTCTGTTCACACCCTTTATTCTTTTCAGTTTGCTCCAGCTCTCTGTTTTCAACCATTAAACAGAGCGCTGCAGCTTTTTGAGTAATTACAGGCTATTACCTGAGAAGATATTTCATGATTCATGCACTAAGAAGGTTTTGTCTTGTACTGTAACCAAAAATGTATTAAATTAAGATTTTTCATGTCAGAACACCTTACCAAGGTGAGCCATTAGTTCTTCTGTGGTGACCACTTCTGTTTGAGGAGGCAACTTCACCTGAAGAATCAACACAAACATCAAGTACTTCTCAATATTTGTGTATTGATCTAAACTACATGAAACACACTAACAACAAACAAATCAGCTTTTGTCAGCCTGCCCTTTTTCTGAATGTCGTCAGTGCTTTATATTAGATACAGTGTTATTGTAGCTCAACTGGTAGACACCACACATACTGATTAAACATACAGCTTGAATGCACTGTAAGTCACTTTGGAAAAAAGTGTTTGCCAAATGCATTAATATAAATATAAAATGATATTATCGGAGAGTCATGGCTCTGTTTCTAGCCTATAAGAAGATAGATGTTGCATTACTGCACACAAGGGTTCTTTTAGCTCTGAATCCTGTGGATTTTATACTTAAAGCTTCATTTATAAACAGAATCATAATTTATAAGTGGCCTTTTTGTGTGTGCAAACTTCTTACCTTCCACCTCAACAAGAGAATGTTCATGATGGCTATCAGCGGACAGGGTCCATTCTCGCTCTGTGTGATGATGGCGGTTTTCTTCTCTTTCCAGGTAATCCACTTGACAAAATAATACGCTGGCATGGTCGGCTCTGACGCCACAACTCTAGAAGCCCCAGCGGTGGCCCCTTCATTCCCCTGAGGGGGGACTTTGTCAGGTGACAACTTGTAATTGACATCCGGAGCAGATTTGGTTGAAATCAAAAACCCATCTTGGGGTGTCCCATTAGCCTCTTCTGAGAACTCAAGACTGGCCATGGAGAAAGTGGGCGTGGCCTCTGACTGGCTGGATGTGTACGATTGGCTATTGATGATATCAGAATCATCTGTTTTGTCTTGGCTTTTACTGGTCACCAAGACTGACTGAGCCGTGTTAGCATCACCTTCAAGAGAAGATCTGGTTGTAGGAGGAATTTTGCATGTTGTGATGTCATCTTTCATTAGGTGAGGACCACACACAACAGGGGATTGCTCAATGGAACCCACAGCTTCTGAGAGCCCCTCTTTTGGGCCGATTTCCTCGTCCTGCGGTCCAGCAGGGTCTATGTTTTTATTTTTGGTCGTGTTTAACTGCTGATCTTCAGAAATGCCTGAAATCTCACCGCCATCGACAGTGTCTGAACAGGAATCGGCCATGACCTGTTCTAGTCTAGTCTGGTGCTTACTATGAACCACCCAATTACACTTAGTTTAAAACAGCAAATACTTTTTCTGATAAAAAGACAAAATCCTGGCAGTGAGTGTTTGCTTTATTATTATTATTATTATTATTATTATTGCAGACAATTGCGTTTACTTCATATTCCTGAGTTGAGTGAATGTTTGCTCAACGTTTTCTGCAGGACTGGCTTGCTTGGAAATGTCACAAATGGCAGAAATACATCAGTGTATTCGTACGACATAAGCTTGGCAGTTTTCCTTTCATGCTTCGTCTTCAGGCACACATTTGCTGTTGTGGACTCCCAATTCTGGGAGTCAAACGTCTCGAACCCTGAACACGCAGCGCGCGTCAAAGCGCTGGCCAGACGCGACGCGTTACTGCGCGCTTCTGAAGAACAGAAAGAAAACACAGAAAAAATACTTAGACAACAACACAGACAGCTTTCATTATTGTTGTTATGCATTACACACGTACTAAACTAGAAAACAGCAAAGAAAACAGCAAAGAAAGCGTCATTCACAAGGAAAGCAGCGCAACAGTTGTGTCTTATTACAACAATTGCTCTTCTGTTGGTACAGACAGCGGCTCAAACTTAATTGTAAATTAATAAACAAGCCGGTTCATACTAATGTAAGTTAATAATGCAAGTGAATGCAAGCGGTTCAGTATGCATTACTCAACAGCTTACCATAATGATGTTTGTGCTCAACAAATTGCTCTTTCCAACCTTTCGGATAAAATGCAGGAGAAATAAAGAGCAGAGCTGTCGGGCTGAAATCTCTCTCTCTCTCTCTCTCTCTCTCTCTCTCTCTCTCTCTCTTTCCGTAATCTTGTTTCTGCCTGCCTCACTTCCGGCGCCTGTGTTTGTAAACAGTGACGTCACGCTCACGCTCGGCTCGCGACACAGTGACGCTTTCACCGTGTTTTTGTTACGGGAATAATAAATCATTCCCGAGGAAAAAAAAAAGAGGCGATGGATCAAAACCATTGTCTGACATCTGGTGACATCTGCTGGCTGGAGGACAGAAATGCATGACCAAGAAAGTAGAATAGAATAGAATAGAATAGAATAGAATAGAATAGAATAGAATAGAATAGAATAGAAAATAGAATAGAATCCCTACTAAAACCAATGCAATCCGTTTCAGATACAGACATCTCTTTTTTAACCAAATGATATTTGAAACCTTTTGACACCTCTGATGAATCAAATATAAATGCATCAACGAATACACTTTATTATAAAAGCTTCTAGATTACAGCAATATCATAAAAATATATATATTATATATATATATATATATATATAAAACCCAGTTTACAATCATAACCTTGTTTTGCGTGTTTGTACGCTTTACAAAAGACAAAATAGCAAATCGCTTTCTCAAAAAACATTATTTATTCACCTTTTTGTTACAAGCATAATACAGTGTTCAAAACGCACATATGTAACTTGATTTAAAACATATATTTAACTTCACCTGTCAGACGGTATTGACTTTAAGGTTGGTATAGCTGGGAATATTTTTTAATGCTGTGCTCCACTGTAGGTCATTAACTTTGTCTTTTTTAAACTTTTTTCTTAGGGTGTATGTGAGCTTTTTGTCTTATCTTGTCAGGTAAAGTAACTTTAAGTACGGAAGCTCATATCAGATCAGTATAATATATCAATATATAATATATCAATATACAGTGAATAATACAGTGAACAATATACAAAAGTGTGCAATGTATTCAAATGTGTTTTAAACAGTTATCGTTTCTACAAACTTGTTTTATTTTAGCTGGTTACAGTTTTGACGCCATATTGTTTCGAGAGACTAACTCACTAACACTGAAAGAAAACACATTTGTGTAATGAATTGCCTATTTATCTCCCTTTATCTCTATTGATCGCCTACTAAAGCATGCGCAGTCAGTGACGTCATTCCAATACCCAGTCACACACTTGCCCAGACAATCGCTCATCCGCAAAATCAATATATAAAATCTATAAAATCAATAAATAAAGAAATCTTTATTTAATAAACAGAAAGGGCTTGTCACAGAGACGAGACGGATTGCCCAGCCAATCGGCGGTGAAAGTCTCCTGTAAGACGCATCCACATAAAGGGGAGCTTGAAAGCACAAAACCGAGCCTCGTACGGGAGACGTGAGAGAAACAAACGGAGACGCTTTTCTTTTTGTTGCTTTTTCTTCTTTTTTTACGGGAACAATAGGAAGCCACGCCCACCGGGCGGTAATTACGCACCTGTTACTAGAGGCGCCCTTTATATGCGCATTAGAAGTGGGCGGGGCCAACGCAAATGCTGCAGGGCGCGGTTAGTGCACGCGCAGACGAGCCGCATCCCTTATTGTTAAAATCTGAATTAAAACCCGAAACAGCCTGTCGACCCGGATCACATACTGACGGTATGTTGTGTGTTTCGTGCGTCTTGAATCCGGATTACGTTTCGTTGTATTCTCTGCTATTGACTGATTGATCAAACAGGCACTTTACAGTCTTATTTGTAGGCAAAAATAATTGCATCGTCTTTTGCGATGTAAAGTGTTTGCTTGAGGCCTCTCGGGGAGCTGTAAATGCATGTCATGTAAATGCATGTTGATGCATCTCTGAAATGCATGTTGATGCATCTCTGAAATGCATGTTGATGCATCTCTGAAATGCATGTTGATGCATCTCTGAAATGCATGTTGATGCATCTCTGAAATGCATTGTTGCGTCTCTTTTATTAGACGTGCGTGTCAGATGCTGCAAAAAAACCACGCAGGGGAGGTCGTGGTCCAGGATCCTGGATTATCGCTAAACTGGGCGTATACCGCTGTTGCATTGTGTGATCAGGGATACATGATCTGATCTGATCTGATCTGATGATCTCATATGATCGGGGAATATTTTCATTAGTACCGTTAATTAAAATCGTTACCGTGAAAGATTGAAGATTTGTGTTTTGCTAAGGATTTTTAGTCTTTTGTATGGAATAGATAATGTGTCATTGTTCTTATGCATGTTATGTCTTAATAGTTTGACTCTAATTATAATGCATAATATAATAAGATCATTACATCATAGTACATGTGAATGCTCTGAGAATGTCTCCTGTCAGCTGGGAAGCTGATCCTATAATCTCTTTTTAATGTACAGATCAAAATGTTGGACACAACAAGCAGCCAGTTCGACTCCTTCCTGTTTTGGAGGCAGCCCATCCCATCGCTGGACCTGTCAGAGCTGGAAGATCTTGGCATTTCTGTTCCTAAATCCAAGGAGAAGTTGACCAAGAGCTCCTCAAATCTTCCATCTTATGAGGCGGAAGATCTGGAGCTACTGAAGTACTCCACATTCAACTTCTGGAAAGAGCCCATTGCTAGCATCGATACCTTGGATTTCAACCTGCTGTTATAAGACACATCTGTTTCATTAGTTACTGCCCAGATCTGTGTTTATAGCCACTGTGGTCACCAATTCTTTATGTTAATCTGATACTTATAAATTGATTACAAGGTTGATTTTTCTTTATGCCTGATTTGTAAGCCACGTCAACTGTGAAGACCCCACTGTTACATGCTGAAACATTTAGGGCATTACTGAATTGTGATGTATTTATTGCAGATAACAAAAAGCGAAGGTAAACAGCTAGTATTTCACTGCCAAATGTTGTGTTAAGATCTCCAGTTGCTAAATTTATCAGTGCTGCATGACTGGATGTGTAAAAGGCATAAAACACTCAAAGCTCTTTTGAGGAGATTGACGTATTAAGTAATTGTCTGCCAAATCAATTTGAATGTAAATGCAAAATTGAGCTAAAATTTCACAAAGTGTTTTTGTATTGAACAAATGTCCACGTGAAATCCAGATCTTTTGCTGGTCTCTGGTTTCACCATCATGTCAGATGCCAATAAAAACAAGCTTGCTGCTAAATGAATATGGAAACATCAGTATGAATCGTCTTTATTTCTGTAGCTATGAAACAACAATGTTCTTTTACATACAATTTTTGTTTTTTAAAGTTGCAGTCTGTAGCTTTGTTTTGGTGAAAATAAAAAAAACAGTTCCTGAGCAACATGCATAACAGATCAATGTTTAAAACAGTCCCATTACCTTGCCCCGATTCCCAAAGCTAAGTTAATAATGATTTATAAATTGAGCTGTCAGGTCTGATTTCTTCGGAAATGTAAGCTTGGCTTCATTTGAATTCAGGCATGAAGGATGTAAAGTAACCTGCAATTTTATGTTTCAAACAGGGATGGCTGTATATAGAGGCAAAGGGTACGGATTGCAGTTTTAACAAGAGACAACAACCATTAAACCCAAAAGCACGTATGTTAATTTTTGTATGTTCAGTTGTTCATTTTGAGGTCACACATCTGACAGATGCACCGGTTTCTCACTGAAGAGGAGTGTGATTATAACATCACCTGTGATAGACTGATATATAGATAGATAGACCTGTGATAGATGTTGATTCTGTGGTATATTGGGCTGATCTAAGAACAGGCGTTTTGGTGCACAGCTGAGGAAAGGTTTAGAAAAGCAGACGACTGCAGAAAACATTTGCAGTCTTGTGTTTTCAGAGATCACAGTTAACACGCAGACTTCCCAATTCCCAAACAGTCCTGAAAAAGAGTAGAAAAAACCCCTTCATATAGTATTGGTAAAATAATAGTATCATTATATATATATATTATATCACTATCATATCATTATTATACATACATTGTTGCTATATTGATGGTAATAATATTATGATTATAATATTTAACAATAGTACTATTAATAGTACAATAGTAATTGTTATTTGACATGTTTAAATGATTTACTATAATAAATACTCGGGGCTCTATAATGTCTGATGGGCTGGTTTTGCGACAGTCAGCTCGGCAGGTTTACGACACGACCACCGCGGTACGGCGTTTTATTTCCGGGGTTAAAGCAGCCGCCATATCTGAATGTTTTAAACACAGACAATATGTTTATATTCACACATACAGTCCGGATGATCATATAACGCCTTGATTTCACCCAAATAAGCCACACCAGACAGACCAACAAGGTGAGGTTAACACGGAAAGTCGTGTAAGTTTATGAGATCCGCCGGACGCTGCATGCATCTGAATGCACATGGCACAGGAGTTAGAAATAAAGAAATATAAACTTAAAAATCAGCAAAACACGTTTGATTATTGATGCATTTGTCGTGTTTGTTTTCTGCGTATGGAGGCTTACATTGAGCTGCGTTGTTCTGCTGGGCCCTTCTTGTATTTGTCGATAACGTTTGTGCAACTAACAAAAGGGAAAGTGCACAGATTGTTACTAAAGAATTGTAGTTTTTTGTTGAGCCACTAGCTTAAAAACAACTTTTTAATCACTTTGCTTACTTTTCTGCTCACTTTTTCCTAAACTCTATGCATGAAAGTAAGGGATACTAAAATATAACACAGTAACAGATCTGTGATGAGTGTTCATTAGGATTTGTTGTTGGATACATATTTTATACTATCCTGTTGTTAAAGCAATGGAGTCTCTTCAGTGTTTTTTAATGCATATGAAAGCTCATGTCTCCAGGTCTCAGCATCATGGCATCTTCTGTTCTCTGTCTAGATGTCTTTGGTGGATTTGGGAAAGCGTCTTTTAGAAGCGGCACGAAACGGTTGTGATGATGAAGTGAGGACACTGATGGCCAATGGAGCTCCCTTCACTACTGACTGGGTTAGTTACACCTGCGTTAACATTTGTAATCTTCTAAAAAGACTCGGAAATGAATGTTCTGGAAATCTGGATCTTAAAACACAATTTCTGTGGATTTTAATTGGAAAAGGACATGTTCGGATACATAAGAAGCTTGTTACTGTTATATTTGAATGTGTATGTGTTAACATTCGTCTGTTCTTGTTTATTTGTGATCACTCGTGCAGCTTGGAACCTCTCCGTTGCATTTAGCAGCGCAGTACGGGCATTTTTCCACTGCGGAAGTGTTGCTCAGGGCGGGCGTCAGCAGAGATGCCCGAACCAAAGTGGACAGGACCCCACTGCACATGGCGGCCACAGAAGGTCATGAGGTTATTGTGGAGTTGTTAATAAAGGTGAGACGATCTAACTAGCCGTTTGTAGTCGTGTCATGTTTATGAACAAACTGATCTTGTTTTATAAGATTGCAGTTTCAAATCTCAATTTGTCCATTAAGCAGTGTAAGATGAGTTTTATATTTTGATGTCATATTTCAGAGTGGGGCGGACATCAATGCCAAAGACATGTTGAAGATGACCGCCCTCCACTGGGCCACCCAGCACGGCCATCACAGCGTCGCACAGCTGCTGATCAAACATGATGCTGACGTTCATGCCCTCAGCAAATTTGACAAGTCAGCTTTTGATATTGCTGTCGACATACAACATGGAGAGCTTATTCACCTATTACAGGTTTGTCTCTGAGACCTAAAGCACCATGACTGACAATATAGAACAGGATCTCCAGTCCATGTTCCTGGAGGTCCACAGAACTGCACAGTTTAGCTCCAACCAAACCCCAACACACCTGCCTGAATGTTTTCAGCAGTCCCAAAGACCTTGATTAGCTGTTTCAGGTATGCTTACAGTCACTATGAAATCAAAATGTATTATTTTTTACGGAATATTGCGTTGTTTATTGTAAAAAATTACCAATGCATGGCGTTATTTTTTACATTTATGTTCCCTTGTAATCTTTAATCAAAGACCCTCCCCTACGAAATGTTATCTCTTTTCTTGATGACGTTTGTCTCTCCACAAGGGTGGGACTATATTGACCGTCCAATGGCCAGGCTGTTTCAACCCTTCCAACTTCCAATAATCCAATCAAGTCCTTCCCAACATTTCTTTCTCATTTCAGAAGTCATTTCACTCAGACATGCTTCACAGTAGGTTAAACCGTCACAACTTCTGTTTCATGGTGACTTAAATTAGGGTTGGAGCTAAACTCTGCAGCTCTGTGGACCTCATTGGAGACCTCTGATGTAGAATGCGACCTGTCAGCTAGTGAACGGACAGGAAAGCGCAACTTTTAAAATCTGATGATGCTCTGATCTCTGGATTTTTAAGGAGGGAATGAGGAATCAGGTCAATAGAAATGTGCAACTGCCAATCACCAATGGCAACGGCGCACCACAGTTCATCATACAGGGCGTCCCTAGTATTCAAGGGGGGGTCGTCAGCCTCAGTGACTTGATCAAAACCAGCTCAGGTACGGTAAGGCTAGGCGAAAACTTTATTCTTTTACTGGTTGTATGGTTACTGGACTGACAGGTGTCTTCCTGTCATGTCTAGGTGACACAGAGGAGGCTATTGCTGTTAGCGCGTTGGACTCAAGTGTCCAGCAAGTGGTGAATGAAACTGGTCAGAGAGTCATAACCATATTAACAGATCAACATGGGAACTTGCAGACAAATGGACTTGGTCAGCCATTCTTCGTCACAATGCAGGATGGACGACAAGGTAAAGCCTTATTCTTATTTTTGCTTAAGATTTTCATTTTTGTGGAACAAACTGTTGTTTAAAGGAGAAGTTTATTCTAAAATGAAAATTATTCTGTCATTTACTCACTCTCATGTCAAACCTCCGTGACTTTTGCTTCTGAGAAACACAAAAGATACTTTGAAGTATGTCGGTAACCAAACAACAGTGTCACCCATTGACTTCCATTGTATGGACACAAAACCACTGAGACACTCCTCAAAATATCTTCTTTTGTGTTACACAGAAGAAAAAATCAAGTTTGGAATGACTGGAGGTTAAGTAAGTAAAGGAATGTTCATTTTTTGGTGAACTTATTAGTTAAATACATGGTTTAGTTTTAAAATTTATATTCATTTCCAGTCATTTTTAGAAATAATAATAGTATCGGAATAACATTCCGATACTATATAAATAGTATCGGAATGCAAAAGCAATGGTGATTTACTGGCATATCATCCTTCTTGTGTTTTGGATAAAGGATTTGTTTCAAATCCTTTAAAAGTTTGTTACGAAGGTTTTTTCATACTTTCTCTCAGTATTGGCAGTGCCAGCCAATCAAATTGCAGAGGAAGTGGTGGAGGACTCTGAACCACCCGCCCGCAAAAGGAAAATTGAAGTCTCATCAAATCATGCACCGGGGGCCGGAGACACTGTGTGTATCAATAGATTTGATTATCCTGCTGTATTATATCACAAATCATAAGTTTGTCTGATGCTATTAGAAAATAACACGGATGCAACACAAGCCTGTATGCTCCCAGTTTTTAAAATCAGACGTGTAGAACAGTAATGAAACAGTTTGTGGTGTCAAGATGTGCGACACAGATACAGACATACAGTTGTTCATCACGTCTCTCTCCTCTGATTGGGTATTTAGGAACAGCTGCAGCTGCAGTTACAGGAAGCGAACAGGAAAGCGCAGGTCTATAAACAACAGCTGCTCCGCAAAGAACAGGAAGCTGAAGAGTACCGCATGCAACTGGAGGCCATGTCCAACGGACAGAGCAACACCGCTGGCAGTCTGACTCAGGAGCAGCTTGTGTTTGTACAGGAGGAAGTGGGTATAGAGGAAACCGCTGAGGGTGAGCAGGAAGTTGTGGTGTTTTCAGAAGGAGGCATAGTCATTAAATCAGAGGAAATCGATTCATCTGACGACCAGATAACGTTAGTGGAAGCCACGGCTGGCCACACCGAAGTCATTTAATAGAGCATCCCGAGAGCATGGACTCAGTGCTCAGGCAACCAAAGAGTGCCTCAGCGCCGATTTGGTTCGGTTAATTTTTGCAATTAAGTCCTTCTTGTAATTTATTTCTTTCTAATTGTAGTTTGTTCAATGCTCCTTGTATTCATTGAAAATCCAAAAAAGAACCACAATGTTAATCACACACACACAGCTGAAGAAGAAAACTTTCTGTGATTTGTTATACAGTGTTAAGACACTCAGGTTGGAACTCTTAAACTCCCATAGAAATGTTGCTGCCTAAAGTCAAACTGCTTTATCATGCTTGAGATTAAACATTGACATGGTTCATTCTGTTTAACATGTTCTCACAATGTTTTTGTTGGTTTCTGCAAGTTTAATGCAATGGTAATAAAATGATGCATTAAAGAATTTATAGGCATAAGGCAACCTACTTGAAAGTCAATAGCCTTATTTCTGCTGGACCATTTACAAAAATTATCTGGAATCTTTTAAAAGTGCCTTTTGCTCTTTGACTATTTGTGGTCTTTTAGTTTCATGCTTATTGGATTCCACAGGTGCCATGAACTATTATAAACAGTATTTGGTTCAACAAGAGAGAAAATGATATTTTGTCCTTTCTAAAATTCACATTCCTTGTGTTACTCGCTTATGTACAATATGTTGGCTGTTGTGTTCATGTTTATTTTCAAACTCAATGATTTTTGAAGTATTTTTTGTGTACAATGAAGTACAGTTCTTTCACAAATGTATAAGACAAACTAGTATCAGGGTATTTAGCCTGTTTTATGTGTAAATTCTGAATTGCGATCTACATTATATTGTAAGATTGTGGTTTTTTTCGAAAAATAAACTGTGCTGTAATTACCTATTATGAAATTATTTTGGTCAGAATTTCAATGCAATTTTGTTTTACCACGATTGCCTGTAATGTAGGAAGTATTACAAACTGTTCAAACCATCCATAAAATTGTAAAATGTCTCTTTCAATATTATGAGAATGAACTATAGCTATTCTGGCACTACAAGTTAAACATTTAAATCTCCCTAATTTGTATTATGCTTAAGTGATGTATAAAGCTTTTGATGTATTTTTTTATTAAAAATGATGCAATTGTTGATTTGTTGTCTTTGGTTTGAATTTTGTAGAGTGCACACTATCTACTACCAATGAAAAGATCCTGCTTTTTACCATTTACAAAAGCTTACAGCTGTAACAAAAGGATTTGATTTTCCAGAACACATTCTCTCCTTTACAGCCCCCTATAACTTCAAGAAAAGCACACTGTTATATAAAACTGTTTATTCTTTACAAATTCTGGATAAGTACGATCACTAAAAACTACAAAATCTGTAAACAAAAAATCTATAACAGCAAAGCACAGAATGTAACAAGGTTTTGGAAATGTCTTCACATTAGAGGTTAGGAAGGCATTGGCGCTCTCATTGGAGCTCTGGGTGGTGC
Source organism: Chromobotia macracanthus (assembly GCA_036877525.1). NCBI lineage: Eukaryota > Metazoa > Chordata > Actinopteri > Cypriniformes > Botiidae > Chromobotia > Chromobotia macracanthus. The sequence continues at coordinate 2,370,177 of JAZGTH010000069.1, forward strand.
GGGTGGACGAGGAGGTAAGGGAGGACCTCTCTGAAAGCCAAAGGGTGGAGGTCTTGGTGGACCAGCACCATATCCTGGAGGAGGCATGGGTGGAGGAGGTCCCCTCATACCCGGATGCATCGGTGGACCTGGAAAAGAGAGTTACGGAACAATATTAAATACAAAATTCGATTCTTTAAAATAAAGAATATTACTGAAGCTGGCTGATGATGTGTGACAAAACCTGGGTAAATATTTTAGTGTAAAAAGGTTTCATATGTTTATTTCATATGTTATTTATTTGTGATCTTGTAGACACAGACTTTGTGAAATAAAGGTACGGTAGACAATTTCAGAGAGGCTAGCAATAAGCTAGCTTTGAAAGCACAAGTCCCACCCTCTGTTCAGAGCGATCAAAGCCACACCTCCTCAAACACATGAACGGTTACATAGATTGACAGACAAGTAGGACATCCTATAATTGTATTGACTTCATTCGCCTACACTGCTTTAACAAAGAAATGAATGTGCACTTAGAATAAGGCAAGACCCTTCATCACAAACATACCCATTGGGGGACCGAACGGTCCTCTGGGAGGGACACCCATAGGTGGAGGTGGCGGCATCCCAGGTGGAGGCGGAGCTCTGGGTTGAGAAGATCCAGGTGGGCCGGGTGGAGGCACCATACCTGGAGGTCCTGATGGAGGCATGGGCATCGGTGGCATTCCTGAAAAATAAATGAATTCTGTTACAACTGTCCATCATAAATCTCCATCTTTTCAAAACAAAGACAAAGTGTTAGATATGGTAACCCATACCCGAAATGTGACCTGCAATTAACCCATCACTGGTGAGGTGTGAACACACACTGCAAGATGTGAACACACACCCGGAGCAATCGGGGGTTGGGTGTCACGCCCAAGGGCACTTCAGTTGCTACCTGTCAGCGCTGGAATCGAACCAGCGACCTTCTGATTACAAGCCAGACTCACTAACCAGTAGGCCACAACACAATTAGAACTCACCAGGCGGGTGCATCCCTGTGGGGGGGAAGGGTGGAAGCCCCTGTGGGTGTCCTGGGGCCCCAGCCTGTGATGCAGGGGTCCCTGGAGCAGGTGGCATAGGCATTCCGGGGGGCATCCCGGGTGGCATTGAGCCAGGAGGAGGAACTGGTGGGAATGCACCAGGAGGAGGCATTCCTACAGGACACAAACAAGATTTCAGAAGTCAGAAATATTAATTTAGATGTATAGCGATACAGAGATCTAGGCTCAAATACTGATTTAATACATGAAAAATGCACATAAACTTGTGGGCCAGGAATAATTTCATTTTAACAACAGCAAGATTACTAACCTGTCGATGAGTTTTAAGGGACATGACAGTGTGTGGATCATGACAATTTGACTGTTTTTGGGGAATTCTAAAGTGCCTGATTTACTATGAACAGACACTTCTTAAATGCCTGTAACTAACAAACCTGGCATTGGAATTCCTCCGCCGAGTGTGGCCATGACAGGTGTGGGTAGAGAGGGAGGCGGTGGAGCATCTGCGAAAAGTTGGTGGGGCCGATCGGCCTGTGAAAGTGGATTCTGAGCGGCCAGCAGTCTCTCCGCGGCTGAGCCATGTCTCTCGCCCTTTGATTCCTTTTTAAAGGCATATGACACCGTGATCGGTCGGTTACAGAGATACTGGCCATTCATGGCCTCGATAGCTGCATCGGAAGCATCAAAGCTGGCAAAGTTAATGAAAGCGTAACCCTTAGAGTTGCCCGTGTCTGGGTCTCGCATGATTTTGGGCGTTTGTAGGATCACGCCAAACGCACTGAACGTATCGTAGAGCAGTTTCTCGTCAATCTCGGGATCCAGGTTGCCGATGAAGATGTTGGCCCCGACATCCAGGTTCTTGTTGTGCGCGGAGGCTTTGTTGACTCGTATTGGTTTGCCATAAAGTTTTATCATGTTCATTATCTTGATGGCGTAGTCTGCATCCTCTTCACTGAGGAACTCCACAAACCCGTAACCTGCGAGAACGGGAAAAATATCAATATCAGTATAACAAACAGCAACTTGGGAATGCAACTATACAGGTCGTACAGATTTTCCTTGAAAGGTCCTTTCCAAATATTTGTTAAAGCTGCAACCCATAACTTTTCCCTCTCTGTCACCATCTCTTTACACACGTTGAAGTGAAATGAAGCCAAGCTAACATTTCCCGGGAAATCAGACACGACAGCTCAAATGATATAAAATCATTATTATAAATGTACCGTTGTGAATCAGGGTCAGGAAGAAGATCGTGAACACTGATCTGTCATGTACTTGCTTAATCTATTGTGCACCTTAAGCTGTTTTGCCAACCATAATGAAACTCAAGAGAAGGAGGATCTACTGTGTATGAGTTGGACTCACCTTGATGTTGTCCTGTGACTCGATCTTTGGGCATGTGTGTGTTTACAACAGGACCAGCTTGCAGGAAAAGCTCCCACAGCAGAGGCTCAGAGACCTTCTCATCAAGACCTCCCACATATACTGTGGCATCTTATTAAAACATGATCAAAACAAACACACATCACCCTGACATCAACAAAGTCTTAGACACTGTTAATAAACTCTTACTATAATTATCATTGCTATTTTATTCATTTTAACCGGAGCAGTGCTCGAACTGTCCGCAGTTCGTGTAAATGTAATCAAAACCAGCCTTTGTTATTTTTCGCAAGCAACTTTGAATGGCCGTCACTAATCGCAGCTCATACAAACGACTAAATAAACGGGAAGACATTTTCACAGCTCTGCGAAGAGGTTAAATACACGAAATGTCATTCATTTTATTACACAGTCTTATGAAACGTACCTTGATTTCGTTCAGAAATCGGTCCCGCCGCCATGATGAAACCGGCGTCAGAATCAGAGGCTTCTTCTTCGCCAGCGACGCAACGACGCGCAGCAGCGCGAGTGCTGCAGTGCTGCCGCCCAGAGGACGGAACGAGAACTGCTCGTGCCTTTTGTAAAATACTCAGTATATCCTCTTCCCATTATTCATGTTCATAAATCATGCATGTAAGAGCATTCATAGAGTCCCCTGTAAAAATGTACAATGATGCTTTACTGCATGCTTATCAGATCTTGACAACGACCCAGGTAACAGTCTCAAAACGTTGGCTAACTTTCTCAAAAGTTCTCTCAAAGTTATCAAAAAAGAAGTTAGTAGAACTGTTTTAACATTCTACATCAGATATGTCAAGAAATGTTACTCTTGAGTTGTTAACCAAGCAATAATGTTCATGCAAACGTTTCCCTAACATGTTCATTAAGTAACAAAAACGTTAAAAATGTTATTGGAAAAGTTCTAGTAACTTTAAGGTACGTCTAGTTTGCTCGGTTATAAGAATGTTAGCCAAACAGTTTTTTAATTCTGTAACGACATTAAAATGTTAAACTATCAACTTTATAACGTTTGATATATAACATTAAAAAAGTTCTGCTAATGTTACTGCAACGTTACTGTTAGCTGGGGCATCACTGACAAATCCGTGTGAAGAACGTTTTTCATTGTTCTGGGAAATGCTAAAACGTGATTGTTGATCATGACTCAGGTGTATGTCTGGCTTGCAGATGTTGGATTGGGTTGCATGTGCTGATATGATGAGAAATGACTGTGATTTACTAGTTTTGTATAGCGTGAAGTCACTCCCATAGTCTCTGTGACAGTGGATTTACCTGTTTCACCTGCTCCCCCACCCCAACTGTCTCTCCATCTGCAGAGCAACCAGAGAAGAGCCACGCAGTGATATATCTGCCTCAAAGCCAGCAGAAGAATGGACCGATCTCAGCCCTTTCAGAAACCTGAGTGTCCGCTTTTCTCCTCCCCGTGGATTTTCAGCTAGAGTAACACGTAAGCTAAATACAGACTGACACATTACTATCAGAGGTGAACATGGGCACAGATTTAGCCTACAACTTTGTCTTCAAAGGTGAGTGTGAGTCATTTAATTTGAGATCTTATTTATTTGTACAGTGAACAATGACTGTCGTAGTTGTACAAATAGACCTTGGTTTATACATAAGAGGTGATGTCAACAAATTTAATGAAATAAAACTTTTGTGTCTTTTCATGGTCATTTAAGAGTCAGTTTTAGGAGGTTCATATGCTCTCTGAAAAATAAAGGTTCTTAAAACGTTCTACAATTTGTAGAAGAACTTTCCTCAAAGAACATTCAGTCATTTCTTTTAGTTTATAGTGTAAAGAACGTTTCGTTTGTGCAAATGCTAAAAGTTCTTTATGGAATCATAGAGTCAAAAATGGTGGCATTGTGGCATTGTGAAGCACCTTAAACAGTGCAACACTGATAATCTTGATTTTGTGATAACGTGATAATATTGTCCCCAAAATATTGGTAAAGCACTGAAAAACGTTAAGAAAGGCTTTTATCAAGAGACTTTTACTGTGTCTTTCAGTGGTTTTAATTGGAGAATCCGGAGTTGGAAAGAGCAACCTGCTGTCAAGATTTACCAAAAATGAGTTCAATCACGACAGCCGCACAACCATTGGTGTAGAATTCAGCACTCGCTCCATTCAGGTGGATTCTTTAACCATTAAAGCCCAGATCTGGGACACTGCAGGTCTGGAGAGATACAGAGCTATTACATCAGCGTAAGTAATCATTTCATACTGCCAGATTCATCCTTAAAATCTGAACAGACAGTCTGACCTATTCAAATAATCCATACGAGTATTATACAGCCGAAGGAATGTGTTCTGAGCGGTTTAGTATCACACCCAGAACCGCTCCTTTCTCAACCTGCTATAGAGATTCAGCTGAACTGTTTAACTCTTGTGTGCTAAGATAATACAGGCTGCCACATCATACATGAAACAATCAGTGGCAACTTATTGAGCTTCTCCCCTAAAGACCATTGCATGTGTAGAGACAAAACTTTATGTTAGAATCAAGAGCATTTATGAAATGATAATGCTGTTGGAAAACATTGTAGGGAACATTCTCAGAACATTGGCTAATGTTCTCAAAATTTCTCGCAAAGTTATCAAAAACATTATTCTTCATATTCTATAAGTTGTTAGTGGAACGTTTTAAATTTTGAATAGTGTCCTTATAAACAAGCAATAATGTTATACTACTACTGTATTGTAGTTCATAGAACGTTCAAAAGGACATTTTTAAAATGTTTGTTACTTAATGGAAGCATTAGAGAAACATTCTTACAACCTGAAATTGTTAGCTGGGAACTTAGTCCTCTTTGTAAACAAACTGTAATGAAAAATGTTATAAAGTACAATTGGGTCCAATGTCTGAATGTACACTTCCTGTTTCAACACATGAGATATAAACAGGCCTGCTCTTGTAGGTATTACAGGGGGGCGGTGGGTGCCCTGCTTGTTTATGACATCACTAAACACCTGACGTACGAGAGCGTTGAGCGATGGCTGAAGGAGCTCTATGATCACGCGGATCCACATATCGTGGTCATGCTTGTGGGAAATAAAAGTGACCTGGAAACTCTTCGTACTGTACCAAGAGAAGAGGCCAAGACGTTTGCAGGTGTTCAAACGTTCCATAACTTATTACTGAAATGTATGTTAGTCTATCATCAGTTCAAGCTACAACACTGAAGTTGTGGGTTATATCATAATTTGACTGCACAACATAATTTTCTAAACTCCTGAAATTCAAGCTCTCTATTAAAAACCCACATGCATAAATTTAGCTTTAATGTATGAATTATGCATCAAGCATTTTAAATTAAGAGCATGCACACTGTAATTTTTTTAGGTAAAGCCTAATTCCCTAATTCTTTATTTCTATTTCATTCATTCATTCGTTCATTCATTTGGCTTAAACAGAGTCCAACGATTTACTTTTTATGGAGACTTCAGCACTGGAGTCCACAAATGTTGAATCTGCCTTCCTTGAAGTTCTGACAGGTGAGTTTTTATTTATTTTAGTTTGTTTTGTTCTTGCATTTTCTTTTCCTTTGTTAGATTTCGTTAGAAACTCTAGAAACTAGTAGCTCTGGTTTCTGATTTATGATTAACATTGATTACCAGTTTCTGTTTAGTCTTTATTTGACATTCACTCAAACAAACACACAGCAAGACAGTTTGACTTGTGTTTCCTCCATCAGAGATCTACAGGAAGGTCGCGAGCAGAGAGGTCACCAGAGGATCCATCAGTGCCGTGACTCTGGGTCAGATGGGCCCCACCAGCGAGTTTGAGGAGAAGAAAGGCTGCTGTTTTAGATCCTGAAAGAATGAATGAACAGTGACAGTGCTGACAGAGACATTTGTCTGACATATGTGTCCTACCAGCCACATATGCGAGTTTCTGTACCCTTGATCCTCATTGGATGCCACATCGCTGAGGAAAAGGGGGAGGGGTCCAGAATTTTGTTTGGGTTTTATTGTTTTGTTGTGTGTGTTTTATTCTTAAAGATGTAAACAATTGGCATGATGATTTAATTTGTTCTGTTATACTGTCTGAAAAGACGTTAATGTAAATTATTGTACTAGGGAAGAACGTGTTGTGCTGTATCAGATTTTATCGCAAAAGAGCAATGTCTTGTTGTGTTAAACAATGGTATGCCAGCTAACAAGTTTAGGTTGTAAGAATGTTTCCCTAATGTTTCTATTAGGTAACAAAAACCTTAAACATGTTATTTTGAATGTTCTAGGCATGTTCAAAATGTTCAGTTTTTTAGATGTTAAGTCTTTAAAAATGCTAAACATTTGTGTGATTTGCACCTTGAACAGTTTTTCATGTGATCAAATCAATTTCACAAAACTTGAATGCAGTAAATAATTTATTTTTAGATTTTTTTATTAATCAACATGTAATTATTTAGACAATCCTCTACAATAAAGAGTTTCACAATTAATTGAATCATGACATTGATCAGTCATGTAACTATAGAGATCAAACAGTTAACTCATACAGTTATGGATGTGCGGTTTATTGATCACTTGAGCTGACACACACAGTCAGTGTCGGGATACTGAGGCAGATTCAGCTAATACTTCTGCTCAAGTGCAGGAGGAACGAATCGCCCTCCCAGGAAGTGATATCGTCCTTTAAAGTTTGGCTGCTTTCTTGGGGGCAGTGAGAGAGATGAGTATGTCTGGCTGAATCCCATCAGGACAGCCGTTCTCCACATCCCAGCCTAAAGAGAGAGAGACAGACAGACAGACAGAGAGAGAGAGAGAGAGAGAGAGAGTGTGAGAGAGAGTAATGCACTAACTCTAAAAACAACTTTCCAGTTTTATTATCTGAATGCTTGGACTGCAATGAAATCACTGGTCATCTCCTGCTCACCTGAAGGTATGTCAACACTAGCTATGGGAACTGTGATTTTCTTCAGCTGGGAAAGGATTTCACTGAATGGCTCTCGCACGGCCCCCTTAAAACTGAATCCAAAAATGGCATCTACCACCAGATTATAGGCTTCATCGACCACTTCAGCCTGAAGAAAAGTGATGGGAAAACAGTTGCTGTATGCACATCTACAAACATACGCATACATTTCATTTGATTGCAAAAGGCAAAACACTGAGACATGAGCATATAAAATGTCTCAACAGTTAATACATTTTTTGTCTGTCGCTAATGAGATGAAGGTCATTAGTCATTTTAAAACATTTGTACCTCAGGCATCTCTGACAGGAAGGAAATGTCCATCTTCTCACACTGGCTGGTGAGATTCTGAAACAGCGGTTTGTTGGGGCTCTTTGGGTACAGCACAGATGGTTCATATCCCTGCGAATTCCACATACAATATGAATAAAGACTTCATAAATTCGCCTTTAGAAATTATTACCATTAATAAATTAAAGGCAGTGAATGCAATTTCAGAGAGGATAAAAATAGCAAGCTAGCTTTGAAAGCAAAAAAAGATGTGCAGCGAGATTATTTTTAACTACTGATTAAAAGTCAAGCAGTGGACGCTCACAAACAACTTGAGGTGTCTTGCACAGACCAGCCCATCTCCTCCATTATTGCCTGGCCCACAGATAACCAAAACTCTGGGTGAAGTCTTGAGCAGTGACTGCACAGGATAGCCCTATGTGACAAACAACTGCTTTTAAAGGACTTGCATTGCATAACGCAGTCCAAAATCTGTAGTTCTGAAATGCATTTCATCACAGAATGATGTACCCTTGAGACGGCAGTGGCACAGCTGAGCCCTGCCAGCTCCATCAGCTGGTCCACACTGAAGCTGTACTCACTGAACAGTTCTTCATCAATGTGCTGAGCCTCTTCCTGCCTGTGACGATGAATAAACAGCAAACCCATAAATAAGCAACATTCTTGCTTATTGCATCAATAAGCAATATGGCATATTTTTGCATCAGAAATAATGAAGTGGGTGAAGCTTCTGTGCTTTGTCATGCTTCCCTTTAAAAGCTGCAATCCGTAACTTTTTGGGAAACAATAACCAGTAATAGTGGAAGTACATGACAGATGTCACCTTACCCCGATTCACATCGGTAACTTTATAATGATGATTTATAATGTGAGCTGTCGGGTCGGATTTCCCGAGTCATTTTGATTCTTTTGACTAATGTTAAGTGCGTAAAGTAACCTGCAATTACTCTGTTTCAAACAAAGAGGGCGGTACAGAGGCAACTTTCTCTGGTTTTGGACTAAATCAACCACTTGATTTACCCAGTCAGATACTTAATCAGATAATCAGATACTTAATCAGATTAATCAGATACTTTGAGATACCACCCAAAGTATCTGATTGTATTAGCCACAGTGCAGGCGGGTCTGTGTTTACTGTACATGTTACTGTAAATACTGCTGCTGCTTGCGTCATGCCTCCTCGTGACGTCACAAGGAGACCACGCAGGGCTCGAACCCTCAACATCCACCCATTCACGAAACAGGCAAACAGAAAGCCTCTCACTCACATGTGAAGTGAGTGCAGTTCAGTTTTAAGTACCTTAAAATAAGATCAAGGTATATTTACAGTACAGGTGTAAGAGCTCAAGACATGCAACATGCAATAACGATGCAACAAAGACATGCAACAAAACATGCAGAAATGCTTAATCAAACTTCATACTGCAGAAACTCTGTATGCATTAAATATCCGGGTTACTGAAGATGCAATTTCATAATAAAAATTTGACTTGTAAGCAATTTAAAAACGAGATTTATGGGGGGACAAATAAATGAATGAATGAATGAATCAATGAAGACTCAGTAAACCAAATGATTTGTCATAATACACTTAAATGAAAAGTTTATGTATGTTTGGACACAATGTGAGCATTTAAACATTTATTATTACATTTCCATAATAAAAAATGATCTAATATTCCTTATTTTTATGCAGAATGTGTTTTATCAATCGGATTACTTTTGCGAGGTATCCATGTCTTATCTTTTACACCCCTCTGTGTGCTGGTTTTGGTTTGATCCACAGCACCCCTGTAACCGCAGCTGATGGTATATTCCACTTATTTAATGTGATCGCCAGCTTGCGTGAGACTTCAGATGTTGAGCTTGAGCGTCGGGTGATGTTGATCATCTGGTGACCCGTTAATTGTATTAAGGTAAGCATTATTTTATTTAATGATTTATATAGTTGTAATTAACAATTAACATGCAATAGAGGTAACAAACAAATGAGGCAAAAGCACCGAATATCCATAAACTTGATGGGAGCGCAGACGAGAGTCTTGAAATTGACGGACTTTTGTAAGATTTGTAAGATTTGCAGATATCTGAACATTTTGACAATATGCAAAATTGTCAGTAAGACAAGCTGCTTTTTTTTTTTGTACAGCTTTTGTATGTTTTAATGTTAATGCTCTGCAGTTTATTCTCTTATATGCATGTTCAGTTTAGGAGAATACTGAACCTGGAGATGGACATCCTTTATCATTTATTTGATTGTATTATTTATTGATTTATTGATAACGTGTCAGAAAAGTTGGATGGTGTAAAATAAAGTATGAAGGGTTTCCTCTTTGAATATGATAGTTAGTATCTGATATGTGTTATGTGCCATAGTTATTATCACATGAAAGCATCACAGCACAGAACAGTCATTCAAAGACCAACCTTTGACTAAATGCAAAACATTTTGGTACAGATTCGTCTAGCTTGTATGATGAAGGCATGTATGCACGACTGACATGTAAAGTGCCCAAAAACAGTTCAGTTGTTATTTTGTTTAGTTATGTGAAGTCAGCCAATCAGATTCAAACTTGCCAAACGAGAAAGTACTTTACAGTTTTGGGTCCACGCATGCACCAGATGGTTAGACTCATTGAGAATGATGTTTTTATGTCATTAAAGCAGTTTTAAAAGGTGATTCATTGAAATTGAAACCCCCAGATGCTGTATCACTGTTGGGTTGTCCTCATTGATTTAACTGAGGGCAGGCCGTCGCTTTACAGCCTGGAGAATGCTCATGAAACGCTGCCATGGAGAAACCCAGTAAATTACAACGATAGCTGCTGTCCATGTATCTCCAGAGAGGTGACTGCCTGTTTGCCTTGCTTAGACAGAGCGGTTCACAGATCCAGACCCTGAAGTCAGTGAAGAACAGTCCACACAGAGCCGTGGCTGTGCACTCACAGACTGGAGTGACAGAGGGTTTCAGTCTTGCTCTGTTGATGAGTACCGTCTGCAGGCTCGGCTGTAAATTAGCCTTGTTATAGAAAGATGATCATTATTATGGTCGTGGCTGCTGCAGTTCAATAATTCTGTCTTGTTTTCCTGCAGAGCTTTAATTGACTCTTAATGTGATGTTTGTTCCTAATGTTGCAGGATGAAATGGTACTTTCATTGTAATGTAGATTGGATGTTAGATTTGCAAGCATTCATGTGAAATCGACCATCACATGGTTGTCTGATTATAGTTGTTTAGTTCACTGGTGAGGACTGTATGAACAGTTCTTGGTCGCTGTCCAGTGCTGAAATCAGTTCTCAGAGTACATTGGATGTTACGGTGTATGCGTTTGTTTTTGTTAGATAAAGTCACGTTTTAAGTGTCATGGAAACTTGTAGTTTTGGTACTTTTAAACTGATGAGTTTAAAAATGGTTTTATGTTCTTCAACATTTTGATGCACTGAAAGAGTTTGAAGTTGACTGGTAATATTAAAGAGTTCTGCATAATGTAACAGAAAGACTATTTTTATATTCCTCCTCTGTCCAAACTTTGCTGTGGTTACCTTAAAACTTTCAGTTCAAGAAATATTAAATATCTATCTAATATTTAAATACTTTTAGTATGATATGTACAGAAAAATAGGATTTATTCTTAAACAAAGCACTGGTTTTCTTTTCAGGTTAATAGTCTGTAATCTTCCATGTATTGTTGCAGTCTTGGGCAATTGGATTACAGTGCAGTGGTTCTGGTCTGATGGCAGCCAGACAGATTATTGCTGTCAGTTTGTGTTATGACTCTGGAGAATGAAAGCAGATGGCCTGCAGGTCATCCTCAATTAAGGGAAATCCATCATCATTATACAGTTTCCCATTACTTCTAAGAAGTAATGAAACAGTCTTCTTTTATAATCACAGTTTTAAATAATATTACAGTTAAAGAGCCATGGTGTTTTTACAATCTATATGTAATCTGTAGATATGCATTATGTAATAGCTGCTAGTTTGTTGCCCTTTCAATGCCAGAGAGTAAATGTGTCTTCTATTAAAATCTTTATGATTGTACATCAATTATTTTTGTGGTTGAGGTACGTCATTACTTAAGCGGATGGATTTACTCCTGTTTTAAGATGGGAAGGTTCAGTAGACAGACAGATGGAATAGCTCTAACTTTAAGTAGAGGGTTTGTTATTGCGCATGTCTTACACAGGCTGTATTCATGTATTATTGATGTATTCTACTTCACACTGGCAGCTCTTGCTGACATATGACATATGACTATCTCTCTACTGGTCTCGATAACCAGCGAAGACTGACAAATGTGCTGAAGTTTTTACATCTTGCCTGGCCATAGTCTTGTGCGTATGAAAACGTACATATTTTGGAGTATTTTTTTATGCCTTAAAATAGAGAGAGAGGAAAAACAGGACTGGGGGTGTCACAATATACCGATATTGACAATAACTGTGATATTAATAATCATGATTATTGATACCATGTTAATACTGCATATATGATCATATGAATAATTCAGAAGATGGTGCTGTTGCACCCGTTTAACATTTAAGAGCCACAATTTTTACAAACCCACTCTCTGCCTGTGACCAATATGTTAATCAGGGCTGTAAAAGGTTGTTTCAAAGAAACGTTTTGATCAAATGAATGCAGATTGCGGATAATGATCATGTAGATTAAATCAGAAAACCTCATATTGAAGAAATCAAGAATCAAATTATCTAGTAAACATCATCCGGTCAGCAGTTAGCACAATACAGGAAACAAACACTGTCTGAATAAAATTAGTTTCCTTATTATTTTACTAAGGGCTGTTGGATTATATCAGTTGTAATTTGTTCACCGGTACACGTCACACTGAGGTGAGGTCTCTGGTCCTTGGATTTAAACCTGATTTCATGAGATGGTGATTGGACCGCTCCTTGTAACCAAACTCTCCCCCTCTCGTTCATCTCCAGGTCTGCTTCATACAGCTGGTCTGTCACTGTTACCCACCCAGTGTGCTGGATGACAGGAACCCACAATGTTCAGCACAAAAAGGTGAGTGTGCGTTGCCAAATGCAGTAGTATTACTATACTTGTGGGGACATTTGGTCCACAAGTTGTATCGCGTTAAAGAGGGTTCTAGGATGTTAAAGGGCCCATTTCTTTCATATTTTGTTTTGTATTTCATCTTTTGTGCCTGTAAAAATGCATTCCTGTTTTCTTCAGCACTGAAGGTTTAGTTCAGGTTTGAGGTTTAGTTCAGTGCTGTTTTTACCTGCGACAGCACCAGGCTGTTATCTCTGCAGGGAACAGTGACGGATTGTTTGGAGATATATAGGCCAAATATATATGTGTTGGATCTGATTGGTATGTATGTAATTGTTTTGTGTAATGCATATGTTTTATAAATATATTTTGTGCATATATAAGTGAAAGCTTTCCTGACACTATTATCAAACGTAATCTCCAGAGATGTCTCTGCTAACAGGGTATCTGTAGATATTTACAGAAAAGTCTGAAAACAAAATCCAAAGCAATCAAATTTTGTTCAGATATCGAATATTTTATTAATATTTTAAAGTCTGTCTAACTGTCAGTATATCTAACACTTTAAAATGTTGCTGCCTTTTAAACACTCGACTGTGTTTTCTTAAAATGCCAATCCAACTTAGTTTTCTGTCTTTTGCGAACAGGAAGAGAACTTGCTGTCAGATCTGAGGACAGTGAGTTCTGTTCTTACAGTGGGTTATGTAATATCTGTACTAGAACTGAAGTGCTTTTGTAAGACGCCTGAGGTCTTTGGCTGATGTTTCAAGAGTGATGAAGAAAATGCATTAAATGCAACATTGCAATTTCAAGTGTTACAGGTGTTTAAACTGGCTTGATGTTGCTGCATTTCCTGATTGTATTTTATGCAAATAAGCTATAGGTTATAAATGATGTATATGTTTCTTATTTAATATAGAACAATATAATATGATATAGTTCTTATAACTTTGATGTCAGAATCTCCCTTCAGAAAAGGCACAGAATGTGAATATTTTATATTTTTCACATTATTAAGATCTCGACTGAACTGAAATTTTGTTACATGCTGTTGTAGTCTGCAACAATGTATCTCTGCACTGATGTCCATTAAAGCTGCAATTTGTAACTTTTTTTGGGTTAAACATGAACAAAGATCATATTGAATACATACCATCACAGATCAGTGTTCAGAATAATCTCTTTCCCTTACTCTGTTTCAATATGGTTTCTTCTTTTATGGCCATAAATGTTCTCTTGTCAGCACTGGACAGATGTTTTGAACCTGCAGCCATTACATCAGCATCAGAGAAGCTGTTACCGTGGTACCATTCCCGTGTTGATAAATGGTTAGATAATGCGTCAATACAGTGACTGGTTCCTGGTGAGCTGTTTCACATTTGTCATGACATTTGTCATGTAAGTGAGACTGAGTCTTTTATCTGATAAGTTCAGGATTTACTGCAGCTATCTAAGCGCTTAAAGCTGGTGAGTTACCAGCAAGAAAGAAAGACACAGATGTTTAACTCTTAAAATGTTTTCCAGTGTCAACAGTAATGTCCTGAACAAACTGCTGTTTACTGACATTAACAAATTACCATCTGTATACAGGTCTTTGAGTGTGGGCGACAGTACTCATTTTATTTCATTTCTGTTGTGTGGGAGACTACTATCAAGGGTTGGTTATTTCCTGTGCAAAAAGTAGTGAACATGCCCTGATGTGTCTGTGCTTTTTCCTCGTATTTCAGGTTAAAGAAAAAGTCCCAGTCTGTGGACATTTTTGAGGAGAGTTACCCGCTGAAGTCACCCATCATCTCAAATGTGACCCGAACAGCCATCACTGAAGAGCAGATCAACAGCACGCACATGCAGAAAGGCCGCAGTCCTCGCCGTGGAGATCTCAAGAGAGGATATACTATAGGTGAGCTGCTCTCCTGCAAGAGCACTAAATCAGATCTGATTTTCAGCATGTAAATGTAATTTGTATGCACATTTTATTAAGACAGTAGGACTACACTGTTTTAGGTAAACACATATGCATTATGTGGTGACATTTAAATGAAGTAGTTTAATTTCTTCAGCAGCTGGGCGTAAACTCTCTGCAGAGAAAATATTTTAATCAAAGTGATTAAATTTCCGCTGGTCTGCTGCTCTACTGCTCTGTATGTTGTAAGTCAGACTAATTAGGCTGTTAATTGTGATCATTTGTAAGCAGACTTCAGCAGTGTTAAATCTTAATTAATATAAATGTCTTAGTGTGGGTTAAATCTGGGACTTTTCCCAATAAAGATGCTGCACAAACTTGTAAATGTTCCCGAATGTTGTTCTAGCGTTGCCTGCACTGGCCAGACGCACTAGATCGTGTGTTGTTCTGTATTTCTGTCGCAGTTATCAGAATCTTCAGGGTTTAAAGAAAATGACTGTGACTGTACATTTACTGTCTGTAATAAATGTACACATTTATTATTCTGCTGCTCCTTACCAACTAAATAAATAAATGGACATAAACTATTGATTTGAATTAAATTGATTGTGAGAAGAAAGTCTGTGTTAGTTTCAACTCTCGTGGGATTGTTGGAAATTGGTTGCTGAGGACAACAGTCGATTATTCAGTTTAGTGGTCATTATACTAAAGTATTAGACTGCTGCGATATTGCCTTATTTGGCTCTGGATAGAATTCCACTGCATGCTACAGCTGCTGTGATTGTAATCTGTAACTTCTGTAACTTCTGTGACTGTAAGAATGAATTAATCAGGAAAAATTGTACTTCAGTTAGATGCATTTTAATGCGTTTAAACAGCATGTTATATAACATCACTTTCAGCAAAAAAATCTCTGCTCTTAATCCAGTTTAAAGCCTGTGAAGTCACTTGAGTGTGAACAGATCTGAAGTGTTCTCGGAGTGACAGGCGTTTGACTGACAGTGGATTTTAAATTATTGTAATGACTGTGGCTGTGGCTGCTCCTCTTCTCTGTAATGTGACAGGTGATGGGAGACATCGGACTGCTGAACTTGTGTTTCTCACCGCTGACCAAACACATTCCAGCCCTCCTCATTTTTGTCTGTGGTGATTCTCGCTGAAAGGAAACAGATGCTGTATCTCAATTTAAATAATAACTAGAAATAAGCCATTTCTGCTTTGATTTCTCAGATAAGGGTAAATAAAAAATGAAAAAAATTTTTATCTTATTGATGCTAGTGGTAAAAGACATATGTATATGTATGTATATGTATGTATATGTATGTATATGTATGTATATGTATGTATATGTATGTATATGTATATATGTATATGTGTGTGTGTGTTAGTGTGTTAATATAACAGAGTTATAATGACAGTAATTTCCTTTTATAAGAATTTGTCCATTTAAGTCTGTATTTAAATCACCTATATTCATTTCAATCCCATGTATTGAAGTCCATATGTTAGACTCCAGTCTTGATATAATTTATTAGATGTGTTATCAGTTAGGACACTACATAGATTCCCACATAAATATGCTCGTAAAATGACATTTACATCCCAACCACAAATCATCACTGTGGTTTAATGGTGGGAACTGTTGGTGATGTGTCAGTAGATCTTAAGAACTGAATCCAGCACTTAGTGACCCGTGTAAGAGTCAGAACAGCAGTGACAGCAGGGAGCCACTCCCACATGAGCTGACTACCAGACTCTCTCTCTCACTCCACGGCCGGTGCTAACGGGCGATCAGATACAAGGGGTGTGGGGGAGCAGTCTGTGTAGATCACAGAGAAGATGAAAAGAGAGAGGAGGACCATGACAAGCGTAACACGCTCTGTCCCTCGTGTACTTTCAGACACCGGACAAAGAAAAAACACACTGAAAGATGTCCGGCGGATCTCCTTTCAGAGGCCCAAAGGCACTGTAGAGTATGTGGTGAGTATCAGAGCTGCTGGACCAGCTTCTGTTTACACACTGCACCTGTCTGTGTTTGGTTCAGGATGAATGTGTACACACACCCGCGTGTGTAATTATGTCTGAGATGTGATCTGAGAGACTCGAGGGACAATAGGAGTTAGGAATTCTGGGAAAAAACTTGGCTTAAAACACGTATAGCGTTTTTTATTAACACCATGTACAAAGCTAACAGGAAACTAGAACTTTCAAAATGACATTTTTAACGTTTTGTTACCTAATGGAAACGTTAGGAAAACATTATCCCAGCTAACAATTTTAGCTTGTAAAAGTGCTTGAAGTGAATACAGCAGAGTTGTTTATAGCTGGTGAGCAATACTACTCACCTTTCTCTTTCTTCTGTAACTGCACACTCTCACATTCACACTAACCGATCAGAGTGATCTGTGGTCTTGTGACGACAGTGATTGATGGTGTTAATCAATCAATACTCCTACAGGAAGCACTGGCTGCCCAGCATGCTGTACTTTCTATCTACAGCTTTAATGGGAATCCATGTCCTTTATATGAGTTGTGTTCGCCAGGTGATACTGGAACTGGAAATTTACACTGGACTGTATTGCCATCTAATGTTTTCAGTGATGTATTATATGAACATTGATCTTGTCTAGTTCTCTTTGATTTTGTGTAGTGTAAATATGTTTGTGTGAGTGTGTGTCTGTGTGTGTGTATTTACTTGACCACATATTGGGGACAGATGTGTACCCAAAACTGAGAAAAACCTCCTTTTGGGGACATCCTCATTTGTAAAAACAGTATGAAAATATAGTAAACAAAGGTATTTTTTAATTGTAAAAATGCAGAAAGAATGTGTGTTAGAGTTAGGTTATATAGTTTATAACAAGCTGTGTATAAAAACAATAGAAGTCTACAGAATGTCTCCATTTAGATAAGTAAACGTGTGTGTGTTAAATTAAATGCAGGCAGTGAGATGGGCCTCAATTATTAATGTCACTATTGGGCTGAAAGTGATACCCAGTAAGAATCAGTGATTTGGATCAGGTGACACAGAGATCCAGTGATTTCATGACCTTTAACCCAGAGATTTATCAAAATGTCACAAAAACACGTATCACATCTATCAACCATAACTAGCCACCAGATAATCAGTTATAATCAGTGACAGTGTAATAAACACTATTATTTCCAGAAACATTATCTTTTACACTGGTTGAAAGTTTCTTCACATCTTGATAGTAATCACTAAGTGGTCTAAATATATTTATATAAATATATCTTCTGTGGAAGACACAGAACCATGAAATGTTCATCCAGTTGTTGCATTAACAATCACGTTGTAGATTTATCACATTGGTTAAAGTTTGAAGGACTCGGCTCCGTCTCAACATCCAGTGAGGTGTAACATTAAAGCTTGCAAGTTATGCAGATCAGCAGATTTTCTGAGCATGACCATGATGTTTATAAACACACAACCATTTAATTTCTTTAATATTGCACATACAAACAGGAAGCAGGCATCTCGTGAACGTGTAACATTAGTTTTTCTATGTCTGTCCTCTAGGTGGAGTCGCGGGATACACTCAACAGCATTGCGCTGAATTTTGACACCACCCCCAATAAACTCGTACAGCTGAATAAACTCTTCACTCGTGCTGTTGTGCCCGGCAAGGTGTCGTACCCGCACATATTCAGTCTTAAATCATTCTCATCTACTCATCTCACTCTAGTTCACACTTTCACTTGTTTCATTTCTTCCCTGATGATGCTTGAAGATGCAATCTGTAACTTTTCCCACTCTACTGCCATGTCTGTTTAAAACATTAAATTGCAGGTTACTTTACATGCTTTTCAGTACGTCAAACAGCTCAAATTATAAATTTATATTTTATAAACTTACCTTTGGGAATCAGGTAAGGAAATTGTGTTGAACACTGATCTGTGTCAGGTATACACTACAGATATATATATTGTGTGTAACTTGCTCTGTAGGTGCTGTATGTTCCTGACCCAGAATACATCTCCAGTGGGGACAGCTCGCCCTCCCTCAGTCCCATCAGCCCCCTCTCCCCCACCTCTTCTGAGGCTGACCTGGAGAAGGCCACCACAGTAAGTGTCATCTTCATCCACAGCTTTTGAGGATTGTACAATGAAGGAACAAGTTTACTATTTATGTCTATGAGGAGGAAAATGTCTTTTGTATTATATAGTCATTTCAGCTTTGTGTTTTTCTGATATGTGCTTGAATTAAAGCTTCTGTCTTAATTTGTGCCTCTCTACTACCATCTCTCTTGAAACCTAAAACTCCAGGTTACTTTTCTTGAATCAAATGAAGCCAAACTGACATATTATGGGAAATCAGACCTGATAGCCCAGACTATAAATTATTATTATAAACTTACTGTTGTGAATTGGGTAAGTTAAGGAGATCTTGATCTGTCATGTCCTTGCTCAATAACTAATTTTTGTTTATTTTTTAATGACCAAAAATTGCAGCTTTATGGAAGGATTAACTAAATGAATTGTATGAAGTTATTTTCTTTAAGGTCCATTGTGTATTAGGTCAGATCTTATTCAGCTCAAAACCTGCATTAGTAAGTGAAATGGTTTGGAGCATGATTTCACACTAATGTAATCTGTGATTTAATTTATGCAGTCAAGCATGTAAGTGAATTAGAGGAGCCATGGAGGATCACTTTGCCTGGCTTGCATTTTACATGCATTCAGTTATTTTCTATTCACTTTGGTTGAGAGTTTAATTTGTATATTTAGCTGCTGAAAGGAGCCATCCAGTCACGTACTTTATTTGTCATGAATCAATGCTAATGGATTTACCTAGTTGGATAGTTTGTAGGGTATGTGCGGTGCACCCCAGAGCTTGGTGTTCGGCCCGTTGTTGATCAGCGATATATACGAGTTGTTTGCAGAGCTAAGAAAAATAAAAATGAATCAAAGAGGTATAGAGCATTGCATTAGCAATGCTAAGGTTTAGGGAAATGTTTTTACAACCTAAAATTGTTAAGTATCTTTGGACAGAAGTGTCATGCATAAATGTAATGTAAATCCAGCTTCAGCTCAAATCCAGTAGTATAGATTCCAGCATGCATGTCTTGTTCAGATTGTTGCAATGTACTTTTTTCCAAGTGTTTACTTAATGTGGCGTTTTTGTAAATCTGAAAATAACTTTCATAATCACATAATCACTGAATCTGTACTGGTGTGTCAGCACCAGCTCCACTGAGCAGCGACTTTCCCTATTCTCCTGTAATGAGCTACACACACACACACACACACACACACACACACACACACACACACACACACACACACACACACACACACACACACACAGAACTGCTGACAGCAGCTCCACCTCTGCAGAATCATGCTAGGAAACCTGCCCTAGTCTCTTGGGTTTCTGGCTGTCAGCTTTCCTAAAGCAGCGGTCTCTCCAGGGCTTCCACCTTATGTTTTAATGAGCTGTTATTTTTAAGCTTCCATGTTATGATGATGGAGTGAGTGGGGAAGTGTGTACCATGAACTCGGGTCTGGGACACATTCAGTGTGATGTGGCGAGGGCTATCGTTCATTGAGGTCTTTCTCGCTCAAATTTCATCTCGCCAGGATTCAGATGATGCCCACCGGAGACAAAGCACCCCAGCCTCGGGTTACGGGCCCCCACGGCCGGCCAGAGTGGTTTCATCCACCTCTGAGGAGGACGAGGTGCTTACGGAGAAGTTTCTTAAAATGAACTGCAAGTACATCACGGATGGCAAGGTGAGTTAATTTTTCCACTTAATGTTAATGACATTAAAACTGTCTGTGTGTGTCATATTTGACAGTCTGTTTACTGGCCAACTGATGCACATTACACACCGATATGGCAAAATTTGGCTGTGTATCCTGATGAAGTGGTTTTTATATGGTACCCGGCTGCTCCAATGTGTCTTTGAGAAAAACATAGCTGCTACATTTGCTAGGCCTTGACATTAAATATCAGATTTTGAGATTTGTCTGGTTTGTTTTAGGCAAATAGACATCCAAAAACATTAATATTTTACCTTGTGTGTGATCAGATTTTCTCTACAAAAAAGTAAGGCCTATTTAGGAATAACTCTACAAACACGTGTTAATATTTTCCGTGTTTTCCCCATAACTGAGAGGAAAAGCTTTAATGACTCAGAGTCTGGCTGCATGAGAATAGTGTGCCATAATCTTTCCTCACTGTCCTGAATCTTGCTCCTCTGTATTTTAGGGTGTAGTCAGTGGTGTACTGCTGGTCACCCCAAACAACATCATGTTTGACCCTCATAAGTCAGACCGTCTGGTTCAGGAACAAGGGTGCGAGGAGTACGGGATCATGTGTCCTCTGGAGGAGGTGCAGTCGGTTGCCATGTGCAGGGAGATCACAGATGTCAGGGTTCGAGAACTTGTGCCACTGTAAGTTTTTTTTGGATGACTTCGATTACCTGATTAGCAAAGCCTAACAACCACCAAGAACACAAACACTAACAACCAATCAAAACACTTTAGCGATCACATAGCAACACCCAGACAACTATCCAAAACACCCTTAGAAGTGAGTCAGTGGGACAGTACAGTAAACTAAACTGGTGTTTTGTTATTGTATGCAAGTATTGGATAAGTATGTGTTCCCGTAGCTCACTTGGTAGAGCTTTGTGTAAGCAGTGCAAAGGTTGTGAGTTCGATTCCCAGGGAACACTGTTATGTTCCACTAACATCTTAAGACTAACATTTTTTTTATGATATGTAACATTAATAAAAAACAGGCAGAACTTTTTTGATGACTTGGAAAGAACTTGAAAATGTTAACCAATGTTGTGAGAACGTTCCCTGTTATCTGGAATAATATTTTTTGTTAACCCAGAGATCTGGAGCTGTCCGTAACCGAGGTCAGCCATCTCAAGAGGGTGCCTCGGCTAAACACAACCAACACAGCGCACCGAATCCGCAGGAGGGGTAACGACAGCACCAGTACAGCCCCTCACAGCACTGAAGCTTCACTGTCTGAAGATGTTTTTACAGAGTCTGAGCTTTCACCTGTCTCAGACGAACTGCAGCAGATAAAGTCCTCTGGAGCATCTTCTGAATCTGTGCAGACCATCAACCAGGCGTTGACAGCTCTGGAGGAACCTACAGTTACTGACAAAATTGATCCTGAAGGAGTCCTACCAGATGCAGAAATGGAGGAAAGCAGGTTGGGGGACAGTGGTTTTGAGCAGAGTCTGAATCCTGCAGAATTATCCAATGAGGTGCTTTCAGGAAACGTTTTGGAAAATGTAACGGGGGACCAGAGTGTGGATGGGGCCAAATCACGCACCACCTCTGAATCCGTTTGTTCACACACTGTAGCAGCTGAAGATTCTGCAAAAGCCTGTGAGATGAGCACAGAAGGTTCTGCTATGCAATCAACCAATGAAAAGAAAGATGAGGAACAAGGATTGTCCAATGAGATCGCACCAGCCAATGATCTTGCAGTAAATGAGGGACAGAGTACAGAAGAAGGTAACTTACTCTTAGTACATTCTTAAAGGTCAAAAAATTTACATTTTATACAGGTACAGCAATATTATAAGGTAACCAAACATTAGAAAAATATTATTAAAATATGTTGTGATGCTATTACGGGTAAACTTGATTCTCCTTCAAAAATATCTGCTATAATGAGGATCTGGCCCTAAAAATAAACCCAAAAACAGATCTTCTGTTAGTTCTGTTTGACTGGCCGTAGATCCACAGATTTATTTTGTTCCATTTACGAGACACTAACAGCTTCAGTTCACTCAATGTGATCGCTTATATATCAGATGTTGAATAAAGCATGCATAAATATGACATGCTAGAACCTGAAATATTTATATCTCAGTTTTACCTTCAGTGAATAATGTCGACTCTGGGCTGTTTTTCCCGCCCCGGTGTTGTCAGGGTGTTGTCAAGGGAAACAGAAGTCCAGGTCTCATAAGTTCCTGTGTCTGCGGGTTGGCAGGGCCATGCGGAAAACCTTTGTGTCTCACGCCAGCGCTTCCATGCAGCAGTATGCCCAGAGAGACAGGAAACACGAGTACTGGTTTGTTATTCCTTCAGAGAGGTCAGTGCTATTCCCGGATCAACTCTTTCAGCTTCCCGTACTGTGAAAACTGAACATTGTTTTCTGACCTACTAATTCAGAATGTTTGTGACATTTAAAGGGATAGTTCAGACACAAATTAAACATTTTCAAGCATTAAATCACCCCCACATCATTCCAAACCTGTATGACTTTTTTGCTTCTGAGGAACACAAAAGAAGACATTTTGAGAAATGTATCAGTGGTTCTGTATCTGTGCAATGGAAGTCAATGGGTGCCACTGTTGTTAAACGTTGCACTAACAATTTAGGAATAACATTTTTGATATATAAGAAAAATAAAGTTAAAATAGAATATGTTAGATGGATTGTGAAGAATTAGGCTTTGAATTTATTACAATATTGATTATAATATTGAGGCATTGATAATTTGTGCCAGATGTGTTTTGGACAATGTTTTTTAACTTCATGTTGGCATTGTGGAAGATGCAGCTGTTGTGTTTTCTGTTGACATGCCCATGTGACATGTTACTACAGAGACATGTTAGGATTGAGCAGCCTCCAGTAGAAGGTAGCACAACAGTAACATGTATGAAAAACTGGATCACTGGATTGGGTTGATCTTGTGTAATTCTCCTAATAATCTCTGTCCAACTTGTGTGTGTTTCCTGTAGGTCAGATCATCTTTATGCGTTCTTTGTCCAGTGGACTCCTGATGTGTACAGGGAAGGGTTAGGGGGGCTGACCCGGGAGCCTGGGTTTGTAGTGGTGAAGAAGAACCAGGAGGCTGAGAGTGGAGATCTGGACAAACCTGTGCTAGATATCACCTTCAAAGACTGGGAGGCAAGAACAGCTACTGTAGGATAACCCGCATTAACCCTGTTAGCTTAACTAAACCCTGTTAAACTCAACTCAGTCATTTATAAGTTGTCAATTCTTCAAGTTAAGTGTCAAAATTCTATAGAAAGTATTTCATGTCTGCATGTTTGTGTCTGTTTGAGTGTGTCTGTTTATGTGTATGTGTTGGTTCTCCTGTAGCTCAGTGGAAGAGCATTGCGTTAGCAGCACAAGAGGTTGTGGGTTCGATTCCCAGGGAGCCCATGTATTAAAAAAATGTATTACTTGAATATACTGTAAGTCAGTTTGGATAAAAGCATCTGCCAAATGCATAAGTGTGTGTGTGTATATACACGTACTAACATAGAAGTATAAAAGATGTTTTCTGTTGTCAGCCATTGTCAGTATCCATCTATTGTCATATTTGCACAGTGTTTTGTTTTTATAATTATATATTTTTCCTCTTAAAGCTGTGTTGAACTGGTATGTAATCTCAGCTTTCACTGTAATGTGTGTTTAGCTTGTCTGTTATTGTATGAGATTGTTAGTCTGAGAACATTTCAGCCTTTCATCACCCCTCTGTACATCATCTTTACACTGCTATTAGCAGAACTATCTGCCTGCTGCATAAAATAACGTATTAGGTAAAGCTAATAAGTGTGAACAATCAATGAAGGAAATGAAAAATGTGACTGATGCGACGCAACGGGTCAAAAACTCAAACAAAGATAAACTTCAGATTTTGAAACGCACTATGAAAAATGAGATGGAACACACTGCTGTGTGTGGGCTTGGGCAGGTTTATACGGTCTTTGAGATGGTGCTGTTGATCTTATAACATGAATCCTGTTAGATTTAAGCTTAATTTGCTGTACATGAGATCTAACCTGACTGTTCTTGATGCATCTTGATGCAGCTGTCTGTCCAAACACACTCAGAGATGTTTTCAGTACTGTCAACAGACTCATTTACTCTTTATTAGTTGTAGTTTAGACTTCTTGTTTTGGTTTTGATATCATTTCACAGTGTGTAAGAAGAATAGCAGCCTTGGAATCTTCTCAGCTTCGTTTTGGATCTCCAGCCCTTCCTTTACACTTAAATTGTTATTTGTTAGGCTCTCATGGTCACTGTTCTTCTGTGTGTCTGTGTGTGTGTTAGGTAGTGTCTGTCACTGAGTACTACAGACGGATAGATGCACTAAACAGTGAGGACCTGCGTTCACTCTGCAGACGCCTTCAGGTGCCCCATGCGCAGCTGCACGCTCCAACCATCACAGAAATAACACGAGATTCACTGTCAGCAGATTATTTTTGTAATACTGACTGACTAATGAATGGTCTAGAAACTACAATATCACATAAATCAACTCGCATGGAATTTCACACAAATTGATGGGCAGGTTGCACTGGTCTTTATTTTGATTGTGAAAGCAGACAGACAGACAGACAGACAAACAGATAGATACCAGCTTAATATGCCTTCAGATCTAAAGTTTGTGAATGTGAAGTCTTCCTGTCTTGGATGTTTGCCTTGTTTTGCATCGCTGTTGACAAACTACCTGGTTTTCCTGCTCATCTAACCTGTACTACCCTGCTGAGATTCACTTTATGCTGGTCGTTGCTTAACCTGAGGAATAAATCTTCCTTTTCGGCATTTTCCTCCACATCATGCTGTTGTCCGTCTGTCCTTCTGTTCCTACATCTATACATCAGTGATGTGGAAGCACACATTACTAACTCAAGAGCCTGATGCTGCTGGTTAATAATGTGTGTCAAGAAGCTTCACTCCTTCCTCCTGCTCTCAGTTCCTGTAGTGTGACCTTCTGTGAGCTGAGCTGCTTCTGATAACCTCAAAATTTTGGGACGTTTTCTTACATTGAGGGTGTTTATATAGCATTAGCACTATTAATGTAATCCTTTGGGTTTAGAGAAAATAATCAAATGAGATGAAGTACCTTATATTTGTAAATTATTCCGTTGTGTTTTACAACCAGATTATATATATCACGACACATAACATACTCTTAATGTAAGATAATGTTCTTAAATTTTGGTGAAAACAAACAATGGATGTGTGCTTATGTGTAATTGTTCTTTCTTTGATTTAGATCACAACTAAGGAGGAGGTAAACTCTAAACACACGGTGCAGAGTGACCCAGAATCAGAGACGTTCAGACCCAGTCTGAATGAACCCAGTTTTCTGCTGCAGCCCGACCAGATTGAGAAGGCAAGAATAATAGATTACTGATGCATCACAGATGTATTTCTGTCCATATCTACTGTAGACCTCTGTATGTGTATTCAGCTCTCTAAGGCACAGATTTCTCTACAGCTCCTTTATTGAGTGATGAACTGTCCTTCATCTTTAGACTACTCTAACAGTTCCCATGAGACGTCTGTGGCATTTTCACTGCATGCCTTTGGCGTTTTGCTTGTTATATGGTCTCTGAAGCCATTATTTTGTACTATACCTTCACTCCCAAGTAAACCCCCCTACGTGCCTTTCTTTTCTGTTCATCCAATTATAATGAACGCACACCCTGATCTTTTGGGCTGTTTCTTTACTTCTGCCCTTTCACCCCAATCCTCAGTTGGCCAATCACCTGCCGCCCAGGACGATCGGCTGTCCCTGGTCTTTGGCATTTAGTACATCCAACCACGGCATGAGCATCCAAAGTCTGTATCGTGCCATGCAGGGCCAGGACTCTCCAGTTCTCATGGTCATCAAAGACAGTGATGGGCAGGTATGCTTATGGTTTTCTAGTTTTCTGGTTTTTGGTTCGGTTTGGTCCATTTAAGATTAGCTTGCAGTAAACTGTGACATTTACAGAAGAAACACTGGCAGTTTTATATGCAGAAATAATTTTTGGAGATTGTACTTGTATATTGTGTCTGTATTTAGATCAGTCTCAAAAGCATTGGTTTCATGCTTCTGTCATGTATTCTGCTTCATACAAACTGTGGGCTGTTTCTGCAGCTGTTTGGCGCTCTTGCTTCAGAGCCCTTTAAAGTCAGTGATGGTTTCTATGGCACTGGAGAGACGTTCCTCTTCACCTTCTGTCCAGACTTTGAGGTGAGAATTGACCAAGTGTATGTATAGGCCCTAAATAAACCAGTACGTGAGGATTTTAGACAAATATGTCTAAAGAGCAAGATGGACAAAATACATGTACACCGGTACAAAAATGTTTCTCATTAAATTAGAAAAAATATATACACAATAAATTGTATTTAATAAATGCAAATGAAACAATCAAAACTGTAGTAATATGAATACTGTAGAATCATCACACGTCACCAGTTTATAATAATAAAAAATGAATGTATTAGGAGTTTAAATGTCCTGTATGTTGCCTGTTGATATCTAGACTGTAACATGCTAAATCTGAACGTTTCTAGGTTTTTAAATGGACTGGGGACAACTTGTTCTTTATCAAAGGCGACGCAGACTCATTAGCGTTTGGTGGTGGAGGGTATGTAAGGACCAGCAGTTGTCATCAGCTTTGTTTAGAAGTGAAAGATGCCTAAATGTTTTCTTCTGTTTAGGGGTGAATTCGGTCTGTGGTTGGATGGCGACCTTTATCATGGCAGAACTCACTCATGTAAGACTTTTGGAAATCCAATGCTCTCCAGGACAGAAGACTTTAATGTGCAGGACATTGAGATCTGGGCATTCGAATAACACCCTGCATCAGTCATGGACTCTTTGTAAATGAGATTAGGAGGTAACATCAGCAAACCCTTTAAGATCTGATTGCATGTCCCCATTCAGTGTGTGTTGCTCTTCGGTGGCTGGGTGGCTGTTTTTTGCTGTGCGTGACCCTGTTGTCTCAATGAAAGGTTTGTTTCACTTACACCCAGTTGGTTTGTGGTCATATAAACCCGTGTGAACCCATTTGTTGCCTGGGCTCCTCTAATTTTGAGGATAAGGAAGGGCACCAAAGGACGTCCCAGAATGTTTGTACAGAAGAAATGCAGCACTTTCCAAGCGGTTAAAACTAGGAATTTCTGTTCAACATTTTTTGATTTATCGTACATGTGAAACACGCACAAACCTACTACCTTACTTCATCTGTAGCACTGCACCAATTTCCAGCTCTTGATATCTAACCTCAGAGCACCTGTTGAGACGTCTCGCATATGTTCGCTCACACAGGCTCTACATAATCATATGCCACTCCTTAATGTAACATTTCACAACATGTAGCTGTAAAGAATGTGAAGTAACATGACAATTACTGTGTAGTGCCCTTATATTAAAAACCTGTCATTTCATCTATCTTGGAGTTCTGTATGGTCACATATAGTCACATATAGTCACTAGTGAGGGAAACCAGCTTTGGTTTTAGTATGGGCGGGGCATCTGAAGGAATATATGCACATATATAAATATATATAACTATTATATATTTATACCATAATTAGTATACTATGTACATAAGTATTTCACATATTTCTGTAATGTGTGGCAGTAATATGGTTTGTGCTACTCTCCTTAAGTGTAACCTGAGTTGTACATTTTCCTTGTAAATTTGTTCCAATAAATACATTTCTGTATGCACACAATGTAAACACTAATCTAATGTGAATGAAGCTCTTTGCTGGGGCCGGAGGGTTGTCAGCCTGCAGCTGTTCTTTAGCTGCGACTCTTTATGTCGACATAACCTGGAACAATATATAATCCAGTTAACAATTTTGTGTTGTAAGAACATTTCCCTAACATTTTCATTAAGTAACAAAAACATTTAAATTTAGCAAAAACTTATTTTAAAGGTTCTAGGAACATTCAAACCATCTACTTTTTAGAAATTGAACATTATTTGCTTGGATGTTGGAAAAACGTTATACACAGTATTTTTAATTCTGTAACATTTTTTTAAATGTTCCACTAACAACTTAAGAAAAAGATTTTTGATACATGATCTATAAGGTTAAAAAATGTTCTTCTACCATTTCTGCAAGAATGTTTTTGATAACATTGGCAGAACTTTCAGAGAATGATAGCCAGTGTTCTGCCGGGAAGGTTATGAGGTAGACGATGAGGGTGATGAGACATTAATGACGTGCTCGTCTTCAGGGCTTATGGGGAGCTGGTGTCAGCAATGATAAAAAAGCTAGTTCCTGAAATATTTACAAAGAGCCTCTGATGGACACTAAAGTTACTAAAATGCAATGCAAAGTTTTAAAGAATTCTTTACACTTTGTTGCAATGGCTCTACAGGAAACTGAGGAGGAAGGTTTTTAGCAATATTCTAACTGGATGTTTAAACAGAGAGTTGGGGCAGCTGAAAACACCTGAACGTTTGATCTGACTGTGGCTGTTGTTAGACAGGGCATGTGGAGAAGGTCTGAGTTTCTGCATGCCATGAGATCAACAATCTGAAGAGCTCAGATGTTCCTCAGGACACACCTGCACCTTCCTGCTTCTCCAGAACAGTATTCAGTTTCCAAAGTTCAAATAAATGCTGATGGGTGATTATGTATCAATGTATTAATCATAATAACTTTGTGTAATAATCACATTTTGTGGTTTTCTATATATGTGTGTGTGCATAAGGAAGAAACTTCACAGTAGTTTTGGATGGATTGACTATCTGTATATCTGTGATTCTTTATGGTCATGGATACCAAACTTAAAGATGCAATCTGTAACTTTTTTGTTAAAAATGAGCAAAAAAAAACAGTTATTGAACAAGTACATGACAGATCAGTGTTCAACACACTCTCCTTATCTTACCCTGAATCACAACAGTAAGTTTATAATAATGATTTATAATTTGAGATGTTGGGTTTGATTTCATGGGAAATGGCAACTGGGCTTTATTTGACTTGCAAACTAACCTGCAGTTTTATATTTCAGACTGAGATGGCGGTAGAGAGGCGAAAGTTGTGGCATCTTTTACGCTTATTATAGTTTTATAGAGTAATGTAGATGTGGAATGTAGATGAAAAAGCAATAAACAATTAAAAACTAAATGGTCTATGCCACAACACTCATATTAGTACAGTACTTCCATTTCACTCTTGAAATCCTGTGTATGCACTAAGACCCCAATAGCCAAAAGTTGAAATGTTTATTGTTGCCCTCTAGTGGTCATATATAGAATCGTCAGCATTTTTCTCCATCACTTTCCATGCATGTGGCTGGCTAAATAAAACAAAATAAAATGGCTAAATAAAAGAGCTGTTTTATTTAGACAGACGCAAAACTGACACTGCTGTTTGAAAAACAAACTCATAATAAATTGCAAATAACAGTTTAGGAATTATAAGCCATGTAATCATGTGATGAAGGCAGTCTGGATTTCTTCATTTGTTTGGGCATTTCATACAGTTTACATAAAAATACTTGGACCTAAAAAACTAGACCTCAGTCATCATTTACAAGACCATGTTGTTCTGAACCAATATAACTTTCTTTCTTTAGTTGAACACAATTCCAATTGTGCAGAGCCAATGAAATATATAATACTGTATATACACAATACAGCATTGATCTCAGTAAAACCATGTGTTATTGGAGATAAAGATTTTTTGTCTGGCAGATCTCACACTCAATGGTTTGTTCTTTCTCTGGTCACAGTGATTCTCCTGATATCATTAATATCTGTTTAAATCAGAAAGCTCTGTTTGGTGTCTTATGTCATGTATGTTCAACATTGGACAGCTCGTTTTCAGCATCCTCCAGTCTGTTAACACATAGAGAATACCACAAAGATTTATATGAAGCTGTGGCACACAAATCTTTTGTTACTTTAGAAAAAAGTTTATGGCTAGCAAAGGTATAAAAGCAAAAGTTGACCTATATATAAAGTTTTATCCTTTATATACAACTTTTTTTGTGTTTGCAATTCAATAATAAAATGCACAACGTTTTTGTTAAGTTTATAGTGGTATAAAGTCCTGCTTGAAGGGAGGGCTGCATCTTATGTTTTCAAAGCTAGGTTGTTATTGTTAGCCTCTCTGAAATTGTCTACAGTACTTTTAAACAACCAAATTATTATAAAATACTTACGATAAACAAAAACCCCAATACCAGGCAGTGAAAAGACAGCCCTGATAAAAGGCCAGTCAGAGGCCAGTTATATTTATCACCTCCACCATGTGCAGCTGGTGTAATATTCAGATCACCACACCCACCAGCATTCAGATCCTTCAGCTGGACTGTTCACAGTTCACAGTAACCCAGCTAACAATTTTAGATTAACAAAAACATTAAAAATGTTCCTTTAAATGTTCTAGGAACGTTCAAAATGTCCATTTTTTTAAACATTGTATTGATGTTATTTCTTGTTTATAAGAACATTCCACTAACAACTTAGGAACGTTTTTGACATATTATATAATGTTCAAAAATGTTCTGCTAACATTACTAAAAGAATGTTTTCGAAAACTCAGATCTCTTACATATACAGCCTATATATTATATACAGTATGTTCAACTCGCCTTCTCCCTGAGCATTAGTGATAAGAGAACAGACTAGCAAACTGAATTTTGTGATTCCTGTATATTGTTTTATGCTATTCAACACTATTAATCAGAGCTAAAACTGGTTCTGCAGATCTACTGCTGACATGAGCTAGCTTGTCCAGTTTTATTTGCTCTTCACAGTGCAGCAGAATTTATTTAATGATAGGATTGTATGTTTCTCGGGGGCACATGGTAGAACCTCTATACCCACAACATATTAACATATATTATATATTATTAACATACCTATAACAGATTAAAGGAGAGAAGGACCTTATAGAGGACACTTAAAGAAGGAGAATAAAGGAAGGTTTAATGTTTTTAATTTCATACAGTCCACTAACACATGATATAAATATAGCAAAACCAGTTCCATCATTTCTCATACATATTAATGTATAACATATATGGACACATTAATGTATAATATATATGGTCTTTTTTAAACATGGACATAAGTGTTTCAGTGTAGAAGAAATACATGACAGATATATGAAATACAAGTCATAGTTATTTATATTCTTGTTCTATTGTATTGTATTATTTTTTTGTCTCTAAGCCAAGTAAAGCAGCTTCTGCCCTCTGGTGTGTTTGTAGGGTGACCTGCAGCTGCCAGTATCTGAGGTACAGCCACATCAGACTTCCATTCCTGCGCTCATCTGTGTTGAAAGGCTCGGCACAACTGCGATCATTCTTAAAAATGTCCCTGAGACCATCCTCTATCTCCAGATGAGCGAGCAGTGGCTCTTTGGCCGTCCGGACCAGTAGATCTTTCTCTATCTCGACCCTCCTCGCACGAGGAACCAAGATACTGCAGAAGGCCCTCTGCCTTTCCACCAGCTTGTACTCTACTTCCTTTAAAGCCACTGATGCCCTCCGCTCTCTGTCTTTCTCCTTCTCCAGAGCCTCGTGAAAGAGGGCTCCTCCAGGGCCTCCATGAAGCAGTCTGGATTTCTCCTTATCCAGAGCTTCACGTTCCGACCTCATGCCTCGTCGTTCCTCCTCGAGATGCTGACTCTGGGAGGCCAGAGCCTGACGGTAACCAAGCGCTCGCTGACGTTCTTTCTCTAGATCAAGCTCCAGCTGGGCTGTTTCTCTTCGGTTTTCAGAGACCGCCTGTCGGTACTTCAGCTCCAGATCTTTCTGGATGGTCTGTATGCTCTGCTCGTACTTGACCCTGGCCTGCTCGATTTCCTTTTGAGACTCCTTTGACCAGATCCATCCTAAAGAAACAGTCCAAGAGAACGACAAATACAAAGACATGCAATAAATCACAATACACAGGCCAGAAAAGCACCCTTAAAGGGACAGTTCACCCAAAACACAGAAGAAAGAAAGTCACACGCGTTTGCAGCATAAAGGTGAGTACATGACAACAGAAGTCTCGTCGTTTTTGGGTGAACTGTCCCTTTAAGAAGAGCTGTGTTGTGATATACTTACTGAAGGCAGCGAGCCCCAGCAAGGGTACGAGGAGGGCGTAATTCCAGCGGCTGCTGTCTTCTCCATGCCTCTCCGGTCGTATATTCCAGTCGTCGGGATTATTTAAGTCGTTCATTGTTTATGTGGACAGCAACAGTCGTGTAAATAAACGGAGCCGTAGCAAACCTACGAGCAGCCGGACGAGGCACCTACAGACATGCAATGACTGGACAAAATGAGTGAAGAATGAAGCTTTTCTATTATTATAAGATGCCACAGTAATGTCTTCGCTTATTTATTACTGAAATGATATGAAAATGATGCGGATTTCTCACGGCTTTTCTAACTTCAATAGAAACGTGAGGGCGTATACCAGGTGCACGCTTCCTGTTTCCACGACATGCCCGCTGGTCTCTCATCGTCTCATATATTTACCTTTTCCCCATTTTGCATTGAAAACGATACTTGTTGCGTCAATGCAGCGATATTATTTATTAATTATTACCTTGAACGCATTCACGACGCGCGTCCCCTCTTGCGCATTACAGTATGACAGAAAGTCGCTCCCAACTTCCCATCATAGGGAACGCAAACACCCGTGTCAATGTTTCTAGACAAAAATAAATCACTTTTGTATTGCATAAGAGCCATATTAAAGACATTTAAGGTGTGTAGTAAACAATTTCAACTAGTTTCAAAGCGCACGAATTGTTTTTGAGTGTTTATATATAAAGCTTGATAACAAATCACCCCCCCGCCTGGATCCACATTGGTACGGTCCTCATTGAAGCGCTTGCAGCCTCTGAGCGGGCACGCAGTTCAACAGCCGCGCATGCGCGTTAGACAGAGCCCGGCAATATGGCCGCCGTGTGCGCCGCGTCCCGTGCCATGTAGAAAAACAAACTTTGTGAAGTAACGTGAATGGATGGATTTCAGGTTATTCTGGATTACAGATCCGTGGTTGGCATCTCTCTGAATGCCGAAGATTGTGTTGCCATTCCGCCTGAAATCCGGTCCTATTAAACACATTTCAGCATCCCCCACTGACTCCGCCCCACTGACCCACCCCTTTGTCTATTCATAATAGCTTAATAAAGGAATATCTTAAAAAATGTTTATATTGCTTTTGCCATTGCTCTTCTTGCTACAAAACTGTTTACGTGACGCATTAAGAGCATAAGTTTAGTGAACTGTAGCAGCTGTGCAACATTTGTGTGGATTTAAAACACATCCATCACAGATGGCACTGATGAGTAAATCATTGACTATTTAAATATTGAATGATTGTCATAAAAGAGTTAAGAGGTACTTACACCATATGGAAAATGAAATGATGTAGATTCAGAATGTGATGAATGAATTGGGGTTTTATGTATATTAGTCCTTGTGGACTTTCATTCTCAGATATTCTCACCTGTGTGTAAGGTTCTGTACATCATGCGTGTTCGTTTTGTATGTTTCATTTATACTTAATAAAGATCCGGGTGATAAACTGGGATTGTGTGATGTTTATTTACGTGTATGAGTGTGTACCCACCCACAGTGCACTTGTAGACAATATTATGTTTGGTCACTGATGGCTATACATGTCCGTTGCTGGAAAAATGTTTGGCTCTTTAAAATACAGAGCAGGCAAAATACTCTGGTACATTATTACGAGGTAATTAAGTATTACAGTACAGTAGGATTGATTAACTATGGTATAACACTGTTGCCCGTGGATTTTAGCTGAGTTAATAGTAAACCCTAGTTTACTACTTCCAGCAAACTTCCAGCAAACCAAACATTTAAAGAGCATTTGTAAAGCAAGATATGTAGCGTTATGATGTTGTTATAATGTTATAATGCTGTTAAGCAGAACTAGTTTGGGTGGGCCAGTTGTGTCTGTTTACATTGTACTCATACAAATCATGTAAATAAATGAATAAATGTCTATCTATATCTATAACGACACATTAAATGATGTCTATTCACCATCACTGCTTCATTATTTATAGCTCTTTTGTACACAGAGGCAGTAACAATGAATTTTAAATCAAGACAGAGTGAAAGGGTGACATTTTGGCTCAGCCGTTCCTCCGATGGAGCCAAAATGGCGTCCGTTTCTCGGACGTAAACAGCTTCAGTTTCCTTCTCAGAAAGGAAGAGCGGAGCAACTGCGGAGAGGAGATGGGAGCGAGGAGTCGTGGCCGCAATTAAGCATTTATTACCACCATCCTTCATCAGTTTTGAGGTAAATCAGACAACAATGTCCACTGTTTATATTTTAGACTAAAACTCCGGCGTGCTTGATCTGATGCTGTTTCGCAGCGGGCAGTAATTTGTGCCTGCGAGTTGTTAGCATGCTGGCTAACATGTTATATATAAATAGAAAACAAATGTGATTTTTACACAGATTATCTCTGTTTGATGAAGGGTTAAAGTGAAGAGCTTTCTGGGATGTTTATAGCGATTTTGCGAGGAAAAGGAGGCTCGTTTTGTTGGCGTATTGAAAAGCGAGCAGGCGAGTTAATAACGCGTTGATTTCTTCTGGTTTAGTGAACTGAAGCAACTGTACAGGTCACAGATCAGACGTCATGACACTAAACATTGTGTTTACATGCGATGTTTTGGAAACAGTGATGCTTTCTGGTTTCATGTGCTGCATGTCTTGCACGCATCCTCTCCGTGGTTTGTTCACGGGATTTTGTGGCTTGCAGGGAAGTCTTGGGTTGGTTAAAGAGCCGGCGGCCCGGGCCTCAGTCCGCGGTCTTGAGTTGAGGAGTCGCCCGACATCAGAGCCTGGGAGTCGGTGTGAGGAGCAGGGTCCGATCGCTCATAATGGGCGACAGCAGAGGTGAGACTGTTTTGTTATTGTACTCGCATGTGGCTTCACACCAGTGCTGTTAAATGTACCATAAAAATGGAAACTTTGAATTCGTGTGCACATTATTGTGTATAGTATTAAAACGGAGGTTTTCTTACACGTTTAAAGCATACATGTGTGTGCATTTTATAATAAAGCCAGTTATTAATATGAGCATGCATGGTAATACGAATTTAAATGCTTCGTTTATTTGATCTAATGTCTTTGTTGTTTTATTCAAGGTTCTGAGCATAATAACTAGGTCTTTCTATTAAAGAACAATTCTTTACTGTATATTTTCTTATTAATGCCTTCATTAAACCGCTCTCTCACATTTACACTGTGTAGTCTAATCCAAAATCACTCCCCACTCGCTGCAGATTCCCGCAGTCCAGACAGCTCATCCGTGTCCTCGCCACCATCAGGTCAGCGCTCTCCACCTCTGGCCCCTTCAGCAGCCGCCATGACCTCTCTGCCACCCATCACATCTGCGGTCAACAGCCCCATCAGCAGCTTGGGCTCACCCTTCTCCGTCATCAGCTCCTCTCTGGGTTCTCCCTGCCTTCCTGGAACTCCTTCTGTGGGCTACGGCCCTATCAGCAGCCCACAGGTGAGCACTTCTGGGTTAACAGTTCCTACCTTCCCACAGTTGAATGGGGTAAAAAAAATCCTGTAGATTTACACTTAAGACATGACAACCTAAATACCGTATAGAGATCATAATATCGTGTATGTTTTTAAGTTGGGGCCATTAAAAACACACCCAAAATCCACAAACACTCAAATAGCAACATGTTAAAACTACTCAAAACACTTAAGCTACTGCATAGCAACGCCTCGATGTGCAATGCACTCATATTTAGTTTTTTTGAAAGTCTTAAGTTTGTGTTTAATGGTTGTCAGTAATATAGCAGTAATAACTGATCAAAATGACCATCCCAGGAACAATTTGAGCTTGTAGCAAGTTTTGGGGGTTTGTCAGAACAAGGTTGCTCATTCCAAAGTTTTAAAGTCTCCGTTTATGTACAGAGGGACTTTGAGGTTTTCCCTGAAGCTGTTAATGTTTAACGGAGCATTTGCTGTTTGGACCCTTCTTTTAAACACTTCATTCAAAAGCCTTTGCAGCTGCAGAATTAAATTCTAGTTCATTGTAGTCTGTATGTAGTTTTAACAGTATGTGCTGGTGTGGTAGATTTAGACATTTTGGTAACCAGCATAGTGAAAGTTCCAGCTCCCACACTCCCAAGCTTTCCTGCCCACCTCCTCATCACCACATTTCTGCTTCACAGATGGGCAGGTTTCCCAGAAACATGGAGGTGAGACCTTGTACCCTATCTCACTCTCTCATGCTCTGCTCGCTTTCTCTATGTCTGTATGTATGTATGTCTTTTAGATAATTTTCTGCCTTTTAAGGTTTGTCTAAATTACATTGCAGCGTAATCGAAATAAGATTCTACTTGAGCGATCACCTCTTGTCTGAGGGTTTGGATGCGTGATTTGGGGAAAATTGTTAAAAATATCTGGTTTTGATCAGTTAATGAAGGGGTAGAGCTAATCAGGCATGTTTTACTGAATGTTGGCAATTAACACATTACCTCATGATTGAGTTTTAAGTATTATTTTCATATTATTGCCATCATAAAATGTTATTCTTTAACTACAACTGTTTGTTTTCTCTGCCACCTTATCTCTTTTTCTCCACCCTCAGATCAACTCTACAGTGTCCATGTCGGGCCTGCACGCTGTCAGCAGCTCTGATGATGTGAAACCGCCCTTTGGTCTAAAACCGCTGTCCTCTCACAGCCCCGGACCGATGGTCGCACAGAAACGGTTGTGTGCCATTTGTGGTGATCGCTCATCTGGTACGTCACTGACACACACGAGTTTGAATTGAAAACCAGACTAAAAGACCTAAACAAAAATTGCTTCGCTTTAAGTGCATAAAAGTTATGTAAAACTATTTATATAAATTAGTGTGTACCTACCCACAGTGCACTTGTAGATGATCTTATGTTTGGTCACTGATGGATATACGTGTCCGCTGCTGAGAAAGTGTTTGGCTCTTTAAAAAACAGAGGAGGCAAAGTACTCTGTTACATTATTACGAGGTAATTATATATTAGCTTGCAATAAAGGGCTGATAATAGTAAAACTAATATTATAAAATTTAGATTTTCATCTCGGATTGGATGAGCTACATTCAATAATGCTGTAAAATAGCCGATTTATGCATAACCGTTTGTCATTTATTACATAATATCACATTGTTATATTGAAATATTATATTATTTAACGGTTAACAACTAGCTGTTGTTCTGCTTTCTTCAGGTAAGCACTATGGAGTTTACAGCTGCGAGGGCTGCAAGGGCTTCTTCAAGCGCACTGTGAGGAAAGACCTGAGCTACACGTGCCGAGACAACAAGGACTGCCTGGTGGACAAACGTCAGAGAAACCGCTGTCAGTACTGCCGCTACCAGAAGTGCCTGGCCATGGGGATGAAGAGAGAGGGTAAGAACCCTCACACATACACATGCCACAGAGCCGGGCTCACCACTGAGGGAAACACTAGAGTTAAGGAGCAGTGGTCAGCCGATATGGGTCTTTTAATGGACAGTGTCCAGAGAGCAGGGTGTCTGATTTACAGTAGGCTCCAAAACTTTTCTGGAATCCAGAAGTAAAAATCAACTTGACAGTAAACAAAGTAAAAAATGTAAAGCAAAGAAGAATTATGACCATCTGCGTTTTTTCTTAGTCATTTTTTAGCAATCACCAAGCAAACAGTGATTTATTGGTATGCAACGAAGCACACAAGATGCTATATATAAAATATGCTATTATTATCAGGTTTTGTATAAACTTGTATAATCCACATCTTAGAGGAATGTTGTCATTGAAGTAAAACTCTGTTCATTAATTACATTTAACCTAAATTCAACATTTTTAATTGCAAATTAATACATTAAAGTGACAAAGTCTTCTGAAGTAGATTCCATTCTAACTGATTACATATTATTCCAAGTTGTGTCTAAATTTTGGACCCCACTGTATATCATCATAACATAATTGTGTACATTTCACAGATTTATTTAGAAATAAGTCAGAAATATTAAAGAAAATTACTCCAGGTCATTTAAAAATGATCTGTAGACAAGACTCTCAGTAAATACTGTAAATTTTCTTATAATCGAGAAATCGGGGCACTTTAAATGGCCTGATATTGCCAGCCTGGCCGTTATATTGGTTAATAATAAAGGTGAGAGAAAGAGGAAGAAAAGGAAAAAACAAAGGACCAAGTAGAATTTTAGGATATATGTGTTTGTCGAACATTTTAACATGAGGGGCAGTGGAGCCATTTAGCTTTTA
Source organism: Chromobotia macracanthus (assembly GCA_036877525.1). Classification (NCBI taxonomy): domain Eukaryota; kingdom Metazoa; phylum Chordata; class Actinopteri; order Cypriniformes; family Botiidae; genus Chromobotia; species Chromobotia macracanthus. Next base: position 2,408,741 of record JAZGTH010000069.1, read on the forward strand.
CACAGAAGTGTCATAAACATGTTGATACACAGCAGAGAGGAGTGGACAGTGGGGGGGTGGCTGTTGTCAGCACTAATACCTGTCCCCCTCTCTCTCTCTTTTGTTTCCTCTCGTTCTCTCTCTCTCCCTCTCCTTCTGTAGTGGTCCAAGATGAACGCCAGCGATGTAAGGAGAAAGCAGGGAGGGAGGGGCACGTGTGTGTGTGTGTGTGTGTGTGTGTAAATGTGTAGTTGAAAGTAGAAACTTTGCCACAACCTTAAATGGGTCGTATTTGCAATGTTAAAAATGTACATCCCAATTAATCCTGACATTTGAGAAAGACTTTTTTTGGCTGCTGTAACTGTTGTGACTCCATATTTCCCATGTGAATTAAGACGCATCAGGGTTGGTTGTTTATATTGTAATAAAAAATTGTACAGTACGCTTATTTTATATGTGTAGTATATTATAAATGAAAAATACTGTACGTCAAGCTCTAGAATTTTAAGATTTTTACAAGTTTAGATTTTTTTTCTGCATAAAACAACTACATATTAGCTTTTAATGAAGAAGGAAAGCAGCTAGGACTTCAGGGTGTGACTGTTTGAAACGAACCAGAACCTACATGTATCTGTATATCTCTGTGCCTCTCCTCTCTACACCTGTTTTCATCTTTTATTACTGTCCACTTCCTCTGTTTCCCCGTCCTGTCCTTCATCTGTCCCTTGTTCCTCTTCCTCATCTCCTTGTGTGCGATGCAGCCGTTCAGGAGGAGCGTCAGAGGAACAGAGAGCGGGAAGGCGAGGTAGAGTCTACCAGCGCCGCCAACGAGGAAATGCCGGTGGAGAAAATTCTGGAAGCAGAGATGGCCGTGGAGCAGAAGACGGAGCTGCATGCTGACGGCACCTCTGGGGGGAGTTCTGTGAGTAAAAAACAAACATGTTGAGAATTTAGCTGCAGTGTGGTGGCCAAAATCACTGCTAGATTCCTACTTTTAAATACTAGCATGACATTTTCATTCAGTAGGGTTTGATAATTTCTCCCCTCTTCTCTCCTGTCAGCCAAATGATCCTGTCACTAACATCTGCCAGGCTGCTGATAAGCAGCTCTTTACTCTTGTCGAGTGGGCCAAACGAATCCCTCACTTCAGTGAACTCTCTCTGGATGACCAGGTCATTCTGCTGCGAGCTGGTAAATCTTCTCTCTAACTTAGGTTCATTTATTAAACTTTTGAGAAGTTACAATCACATTTTTCTGTTAAGAATCATAATTAATCGCACTTAACATTAAAAAATTGTAATCATGTGTACATTTTTGCACCGAATTTCCAAATTAATATGTAAACTATCTATATGTAAATATGTAAACATATACAGAAATCATGTAAAATGATAACATATCATAAACTTTAAAGTGAACTTAAAACAACAATGACATAAACCAGTTACAATAAATATCCCATCACATTTATTTTACATTCTAACTCACATGGCGTCATTATTACATTAAGGAATTAGTTTATAAAAATTGACAAATCTGCTTAATTTCCCACAATCCTTTGTGCCTTCTGTCAGGCTGGAACGAGCTGCTGATCGCCTCGTTCTCTCATCGCTCCATCACGGTGAAGGATGGCATCCTGCTGGCCACCGGCCTCCACGTGCACAGAAACAGTGCTCACAGCGCCGGGGTGGGAGCCATCTTTGACAGGTAGTGTCACATGACCACTCGCAGGGGAACAGTGGGCGGGATTAAGAGCTTCATTTAAACTGATTTATGTAAATGTAGTTCCTATAGATCAGACGTCTTCATAGATATCAGACGCAAAACCAGAGTCAAGCCTCTTTAAAGCTGCAATCTGTAACTTTTGCCTCTCTGTCGCCACCTCTGTTTGCCTAACATAAAATTGCAGGTTACGTTACATACTTTTGTTTACCTATGTTGAAGTCAAATAAAGCCAAACTGACATTTACTGGGAATTTGGACCCGACTGCTCAAATTATCATTATACACTTACCGTTGCTAATCAGAGTTTTCTTAATAAACAGAAACAGTTATGGATTGCACTTTAAAAGCATTTATGCTTCTAAGTTATGATACACAAGGTGGTTTGCTTTTTTCTCCTGTGGCATGACAAAGATAAAGATTTCAACCTCCCAATGTTCTGCTTCTGGTTGTGTCTTTGGCTGATGTGACGCTGCTGTACAAAGTGCTTTTCTAAAATGACGCAGCGCGATAAGAAAGGACGCAAACACATGCGCATACAACATGCAGACATGCACCGACTCTCTCCTCTGCTTCTAGTATTTGAAACACACTCCTTCTGTGATTAAAATCAGGGAGAAAATCACCTCACGGACACAGAGCACACATTCGAACCCTGTGCTCTGTGACTAGCTGCTTTGTTGCATTGTGATTCCAAGAGAACAGTTAGCACATTTCTTAAGACTCCTCAAGACTCCACATTTTGTCTTTGTTTTGTCTTGTGAAAATTCAGGAATAGCAGACTACAGGCTGTTGTTTTAAATGAGCATCTGTCCCAGTGTATTTTGTTGTAGTGTGCTGTGATACTCATATATTTTGTCTTTTGTAGCCATTCATTTTATCACAATGTCTCTGTGCTTCAGAAATGAGCTCTCTGGCTGTGCATCTCACCTGACATTCATTTTTTGCAGCACTTCATTGTCTCTGTCAGCCAATAGCCTCGTGATGTACGTGCGCCTGTGCTTCCTGCTTTGCATTCATTGGCTGGTGTGTTGGATGCCATTTAACTCTTTGCAAACTCTGATTTATCTTCGAAATCATTTTTATTTGGAAGCAGTTAACGTTCCTCTATAGTTGATTGTTTTATCCCTGAAGTCTTTAAGATGTAATATAACGTTTGCCTGGCAAGCAATTTACTGGTCTCACCATATAATTATATATACAGTATATATAGTTTATTTATTTTAACTCATTCTTACAGATTCTTTCAAGACCATAACAAGCCATTCTTGTAGTCAACAAAACCCACCTATATTGTCAGCTAGGTAATGTTACCATGGTAACAAAATTGCTAATGCATCACTAAAAGCCAAATGTTTGTTTCCCATAAAACACAAACATGAGGAACAAAAACAGTAAGAAGAACTACAGCACTGGGTTGATACGAATCTGAAGCTCCTTTTTCTCTACCCATGTCTTCCCATCATCATATACTGTGTTTGTGCTATGCTGTGAAATTGTGTCTTTTTTAGCTTTGCTCACAGTGATTCCCTCTTGACAAGAGCCTGTAGCTTGTTACTCTTTAAACTGGGCCTGCGCGGAGTCTTACGGTCTGCCTGGACCGATCTGAAATGGGGAAACGTTATATAACAATGAAATGTGTACTGACGTTTTAATAACACATTGTGATTGAATACACAGGGAGAGTGCGCACAATGCAGAGGTTGGGGCCATATTCGACAGGTAATAACACTCCGCCACACGCCACAAACTAAAACAGCAGCAGTCAGGAAATCCTGTAAAAAAAATCTTGTTTTCAGTAGAGTTTTGTCTATGGCTATTTGGGGCAGGTAAAGACTCAACTGACCTTGTGTCTGTCTGTCTGTGTGAGTGAGTGAATGTGAATATGTCTGCGTGTGTCTGCGTGTGTGTGTGAGAATGTGAATATGTCTGCGTGTGTGTCTGTCTGCGTGTGTGTGTGTGTGTGTGAGTGTGAATATGTCTGCGTGTGTGTCTGTCTGCGTGCGTGTGTGTGAGTGAGTGAGTGAATGTGAATGTGAATGTGTCTGTGTGTGTGTGTGTGTGTGTGTGTGAGTGAATGTGAATGTCTGTGTGTGAGAATGTGAATATGTCTGCGTGTGTGTGTGTGTCTGTCTGCGTGTGTGTGTGTGTCTGTCTGCGTGTGTGTGTCTGTCTGCGTGTGTGTCTGTGTGTGCGTGTGTCTGTGTGTGCGTGTGTCTGTGTCTGTGTGTGCGTGTGTGTGCGTGTGTGTGAGTGAATGTGAATGTCTGTGTGTGAGAATGTGAATATGTCTGTGTGTGTGTGTGTGTCTGTCTGCGTGTGTGTGTGTTTGTGTGGGTTGACAACGACACTGGACTCACAACGTTAGCTGGAGGGACTAATGTTTTATGTTGCATGCTGTGTCAAGTTTGAAATGTTATTTCTGCTAATGTTGTAATTGTGAGAAGTGTGAAGCTGTTTGTTTACTGTTTTTGTTTGTTTGTTTGTTTAGACATGGCTGTAAAGTTGCTCCTCTTTTCTACTATTAGTTATTTCTGTTTCCTGGTTTTAATTAGTTTGACCTCAGAAATGAACTTCAAACCTTTTTTTCTTTTTCACCTGCATTTCCCTTCCTGTTTTTATCCCTTGGCCACCCCCTCGCTTCAATGACGGCAGGGTGCTTACAGAGCTGGTGAGCAAGATGAGGGACATGCAGATGGACAAAACAGAGCTGGGCTGCTTGAGAGCCATTATTCTTTTCAACCCAGGTGAGAAACGCAGTCAGTTCTCATTTACATTTATGCTTTTGGCAGTCACTTTAATCCAAAGTGACTGACAGCGCATTCAGGCTATACATTGGATCAGCGCATTTGTTTCCTGGCAATCTAACCCACAAGCACTGCTAATGTAATGCTTTATCGGTTGTGTTGTTCTTCACAGATGCCAAGGGGCTGTCGAGCCCAAGTGAAGTGGAGTTACTGAGAGAGAAAGTCTATGCATCGCTGGAGGCTTACTGTAAACAGAAATATCCTGACCAGCAGGGCAGGTAAAATACACAGCAACTGTCATGACTTTCTAAACCTAAACTTTGGGTATTTTCTGCATTGGGCCTGTTTGCAAATGTAGGCTTTGCACATAGTATAGAAGTGGACGATCCACTTGCTGTATTATACAAGCAGCTTATGGTATGCCATATCCCACAATGCAGTGCGGTTGGCTTTTTTTTTTCTATTTTGAGTGTAATAAACCTGGTGTTATAACGCTGATATAAAACTGGGTGTTTTTATCTACTACTGGACCTATTATTTGTTTGCAATACATACTGTGCAGTATGGCCTTACTGTAATCCTGCTAATAAAGTGGAATTTAGTTTCATTTCTTGGCATTTTGCTTTCAGATTTGCTAAGCTCCTCCTCCGGCTGCCAGCACTGCGTTCCATTGGCTTGAAGTGTCTGGAGCACCTGTTCTTCTTTAAGCTGATTGGCGACACCCCAATCGACACCTTCTTAATGGAGATGCTTGAAGCGCCTCATCAGATGACCTAATCTGGAGCCGCCTCGATCCGGTTTGATCCGGTTTGCACCAGGGTATCGCAGTCGTCCTGGACTCTGGGGCTTTACTGTGTCTCACTTCCCATTAACACTTTCCCATTTCTCCCATTGCACCTTCAAATCAGTACAGCCCCGAAAAGACTTAAGCTGTCTGAAACAAACAAACAACCTTGTTTTCCATGTTACGTTTAACACAACGAGCTGTCTGGAGAGATTTTATTTTTCAAATTTCCTGCAGGTTCTGAACTCATAAGCTTCATTTTAAAGACTTCCGTATTGGTTCTGCAGAGCTCTGGTGTGTCGTTTTGGTGTTGTATGTTACTTTGAATGCACAAACTGTACTTTTTGTTTCTCACTGCAGTTAGAGAGCCTACTGGCTCAACAGGGCATGTGTGACAGGGGTGAGAGCTTGTATCCGGTGAGCCCTTTGGCTGGTATTAATCAAGTCATGGCAGACCTCTGCTCCTGTTTTAGTCCCACAATGCAATGTGAGTGTGGAATACTGTTGACATGATATCTTCGGGCTTTAATCTTGAAATCAAACTTTGTACTGTACTCATGAAATGAGTCTGATTTAAAAATGGCATTGATTTTTTTGGCTTGCTGCATTTGGCCCATGTGAAATGCAGGCCAGTGCTTTACATTTATGAATAATGTATGCAGGTTTTTAATAGTTGGACATGAATTTTTGATCATGTTCCAGGAGGGCCTAATGGCACAGAATCTCCCAGGAATATCCTGTTATTTTTGCGGCAATAGAATGGTCGACCTTGTTGTATTATTGTTTTATTTTTTTCCCTAATGTGGAAATAGGTTGTTAAGAGATTTTTGGTACCTTCTAGAGGACCATGTACCTTCTGCAGTCTCTCAGATTCCCTAATTCTTATAACCCTGTCATCCATTTCGTTTTTCTCTTCAGTTCCTCAGTTGGGAAAGAAATTTACACCACCATTCCCCTCAGAAATTCAGATATTTATAAAGTGTGTGTGCTGTGATGTAGAAAAATGTCCAACCACTTTTGTCTGTCTCTCGGTGTAGCAGGCCTTTTTGTTTTCGTGTGTATTCACTAGTGATAAAAACAGTTCGTAAGCTCCTTTGTACTGAACTGGTATTAACGGTGGCACAGTTTGAGGTAGAACTTCAGAATTGTACAGGTCCCAGTGCTTTTCTCACGACAGATTACTGAGCTCTTCAGCTCACTGGAGTGTTTCCTCAAACACTTATTCAAGAAAGTCTGATGGCCACCAGGGTCACGTAAGAATTTGCGTACCGCCGTCAGTCTGAAAGGGCGAGGTGTCACGAACCAACATTCATTACGATCTCTATGCATTCAGAGGAAGATGATACACAAAAATGTTGTGTTGTTAAACATGTTGTCATGTTGTCAATGCTCTGTTCAACAAATGCACCAATATTGATCAATAACTTTCAGATAGTGATGTGATCAGATACTGACCGTGTTTGAACATTTTATAGACAGTACTGGAAAATTAACCCATCTGTTCTGGTGCTAATAATCAAAACAGACGTCAATATTAAAGTGCACACCCATGCGCAACATGCACCAATGCATCAAAATATGCAATGACTCAAATAAGCTTGAATTTGATATATGGCAATTTCTGCTTTAGTATCGTGTTTTGAATTGTAGTATTGATCTGCAGTCAGATTATTTAAGCTCTTGTACAACTGTTTTATACATTAATCAGGTGCTTAATTTACTGTTGAAAGGGTTATTATCATATGCAGAATTCTGAAAAACAGACGTGTGTGTCAGCTACCCTGTTTTTAGCGTGCATTGGTTTTTAAGGTGGTTCACGGGGGTTCTCCAGGGCTGATGGTTTGTTCTGTATACCATAATACATGCTTGCCATTGATATGTTACTGAGTCCAGGCTTCCAATTAAAGCTTTGAGTCGTTATATCTGTTGTTTTCTCTTGCCATCCCTTCCCTGTTTTCTTTTGTTTCGGCCTGAGAGATCTTGTGTTGGGTTTTTACAGTGTGAATTAAAACAGATTTCTGGGCCCATATTGTGGTTTCTCAGAGCTTTGTGTATCCGTTGCATGTTGTCAACACAAGTATCATCCAGAAATTAAAGATAATCTGTTTTGTTGATGGTTTGCTTAGTAACTGAACGGTTGAAGGGCAGTATTGATCATGTGTCTTTCATGCTTCTGTTGTCGAATGATCAACTGAACATTTTCCATCATTTACTCACCCTCATTCCAAACCTTTGTGATTTTTTTTTCTTCTTCTGTGGAACACAAAATATATTTTGTGTCCATTAAAAGGAAGTCAATTGTTGCCACTGTTGGTGGATTACCAATAAACTTCAGAATATCTTTTGTCATACAGCTTTGGAATGACATGAGGATGAGTAAATGATAGAGTAGTATTATTGTCATTTTGGGTCAGAGTTATAAGTCTGGCCCAAATCTATGGATGGGTGTTTTTGCAGCGTTGTACGAGATTTGTTTTCTGTTGAAAAGATGCATATATGATGTTCTTGTGTGGTGAGATCCTTCATTGGTTTGTAGAGATTTTTTTGTGCAATGGACACATCTTTTGATTGCAGTTTACCATAACCAACGTTTGTGTGACTTTGTTAATCCAGACATACACCTTGAAACTTGTTTATATGGCCGACCCTCCCTGTCTTTTGGTATCCACTTTCTCCCCTCTTCATTTTTAACTGTAAATCACAATCACTTATTTTGTTAGCTCTCTGCATTAGTTTAGGGTTGCAAAACATTTGTAAAGATGAATAATATGAGGCATATGCAGGCGTTTCACTATTTTACTTATTGTTACAATGGACCGCAACCCTGGATTACCCACAATGCACCTGAAATGATACAGCACTGCCAAATGGGTGTGAGGGTAGTTGTCTTACGGGTGTTCCTAACCCCTACTGGTCAACTGTATACTGTGATGATCACTAAATAGAGCCCGTTTTCATCTATTTATACAGAGCCGAGAAGATCGGACTCGTTTTGAGATCTAAAGGATTCTATTAGTGTTTTTTCTCACGCCATGGCGCTGCAATGTTTGTCGCGAGCGGAAAGCCTGAGTGGCGCTCTGAAATATGCACAGTGCAAACTTGAATTCACCTTGTGAAGTGTATCTGCACGTCACAGTGTGAGAGCTGATTCACTTCTGTTTTTGTTGTGGCTTGTCCGTGAATGTCTGTTTTTACTTCTTTAAAGAAAGATGCGCGTAAGACACAAGTGATGTCAGCCTGTTTGTCGAGGTGTCACGCTTCTCACGAAAAGAACGTCAGACTCACGTCTCTTTACAAAATCAAGAGAAATTGTATGTTACTTGAAAAAAATCTGTTTTATTACTGTTTTAGTAATAACAACATTTACTGCATTAAACTGATGACATCATCATAGAGGAGAATGGAAATTTAAAAACTTCTAGATGGATTATGGTAATAAGGCATTTACGCATACATTTTGTTGTGAAATGTGACGTGATTTTTAGATTTACTTCATGTGTGTGTGTTGGATGAACCTGCAGCTGAATGGAGGGCTTTAAAATGATTGTTTTTGTATTATGGCTGATTGTTTAATGGGAGCTTGAGACTTGATATGAAAGCTTTTCTTAATTTACTCTCACCAAAAGAAAAAACATTTTTGCTTCACACTGTGTGTTTTCCTGCTGTTTTTTATGCTTTACATCTCTTTGTGTCCTGATGTATTAAAGCAGAAACTGTTCTGTTATTTGGGTTCTTTTTCCCCACAAATCTCTCTTTACTTTTTCCCTCTAGTTTCTGATTTTTCTCCAGCAACTGTGGGGAAATTGACTGTACCAAGTGTGGAGAAAGAAGAATGTCTTCTGTTTTCTTTTTGCTTTGTCATTAATTCAGAATCTGTTTCTGTTGATGTTTCATGTGTAAGTAAAAGTTTTATTACAACAGTTAGGTGTGATGTTTTCTCTGCTCTCCACCACTCACTCTCATCTCAAAACACACCAAAAATAATTCCCACTTTAATGGCCAGAACTATGTAATTGGCTTCATTTCCGTATATTTTATATTGTAGCATCAATCATATTTTTTGATTGATGCTACAATTAGTAATCAACGTTTATCTCGAACAAACACTTCCTGCTTCAGGTGCTGTTGAAAATAAATTTGAAGTTTCTAAGTGTGTGGACTGCTCTACATTTACACAAAACATTTAGATTTTTAACATGGTTTATATGGTCACATATTAAGAGGCTAAATGTAAATATATTTTAACGTCCTTCATCACGGGACGATTTAAATAAGCAACAGTTGCTAAAACATTATTAAAAACTGTGACAAAGAAATGGTGACCAGTTATAGCCCCTGTACACATTATAAATGTATCATTAATCAGGCTGGTTGGGGGAAACTGTAGACTTGTCACTCAGTGGTTTATTTCTCTTATGGGTTGTCATGTGGACTGTGAAGTTTTGGTTTATGTGGCAGCAGACTGCTGTTTGTTTGTAGTCTTTATAGTGTGTAGTGTTTGTAGTGTGTAGTCTTTGTAGTTTTATAGTGTGTAGTCTATAGTTTATAGTGTGTAGTCTTTATAGTTTATAGTGTGTAGTCTATAGTTTATAGTGTGTAGTCTATAGTTTATAGTGTGTAGTCTTTATAGTTTATAGTGTGTAGTCTTTATAGTGTGTAGTGTTTATAGTGTATAGTTTGTAGTCTTTATAGTGTGTAGTCTTTATAGTTTATAGTGTGTAGTCTTTATAGTGTGTAGTCTATAGTGTTTATAGTGTGTAGTCTTTATAGTTTATAGTGTGTAGTCTTTATAGTTTATAGTGTGTAGTCTTTATAGTGTGTAGTCTTTATAGTGTGTAGTCTTTATAGTTTATAGTGTGTAGTGTTTATAGTGTGTAGTCTTTATAGTGTGTAATCTTTATAGTTTATAGTGTGTAGTCTTTATAGTTTATAGTGTGTAGTGTTTATAGTGTGTAGTCTTTATAGTGTTTATAGTGTGTAGTCTTTATAGTTTATAGTGTGTAGTGTTTATAGTGTGTAGTCTTTATAGTGTGTAGTGTTTATAGTGTGTAGTCTTTATAGTTTATAGTGTGTAGTGTTTATAGTGTGTAGTGTTTATAGTGTGTAGTCTTTATAGTGTGTAGTGTTTATAGTGTGTAGTGTTTATAGTGTGTAGTGTTTATAGTTTATAGTGTGTAGTGTTTATAGTTTATAGTGTGTAGTCTTTATAGTTTATAGTGTGTAGTCTTTATAGTTTATAGTGTGTAGTCTTTATAGTGTGTAGTCTTTATAGTTTATAGTGTGTAGTGTTTATAGTGTGTAGTGTTTATAGTGTGTAGTGTTTATTGTGTGTAGTCTTTATAGTGTGTAGTCTTTATAGTGTGTAGTCTTTATAGTGTGTAGTGTTTATAGTTTATAGTGTGTAGTGTTTATAGTATGTAGTGTTTATAGTGTGTAGTGTTTATAGTTTATAGTATGTAGTGTTTATAGTGTGTAGTGTTTATAGTTTATAGTGTGTTGTCTATATAGTGTGTAGTGTTTATAGTGTGTAGTCTTTATAGTGTGTAGTCTATAGTTTATAGTGTGTAGTGTTTATAGTGTGTTGTCTATATAGTGTGTAGTGTTTATAGTGTGTAGTGTGTAGTGTTTATAGTGTGTAGTGTTTATAGTATGTAGTGTTTATAGTGTGTAGTGTTTATAGTTTATAGTATGTAGTGTTTATAGTGTGTAGTGTTTATAGTTTATAGTGTGTAGTGTTTATAGTTTATAGTGTGTAGTGTTTATAGTGTGTAGTCTTTATAGTGTGTAGTCTTTATAGTTTATAGTGTGTAGTGTTTATAGTGTGTAGTGTTTATAGTGTGTAGTGTTTATAGTGTGTAGTCTATATAGTGTGTAGTGTTTATAGTGTGTAGTGTTTATAGTGTGTAGTGTTTATAGTGTGTAGTGTTTATAGTTTATAGTATGTAGTGTTTATAGTGTGTAGTGTTTATAGTTTATAGTATGTAGTGTTTATAGTGTGTAGTGTTTATAGTTTATAGTGTGTTGTCTATATAGTGTGTAGTGTTTATAGTGTGTAGTCTTTATAGTGTGTAGTCTAGTGTTTATAGTGTGTAGTGTTTATAGTGTGTAGTGTTTATAGTGTGTAGTGTTTATAGTGTGTAGGTGATGTAGGTGAGTTGGGCTGGTCGTCAGTCCAGCAGGACCCCCGGGCGCCGAGCGCCTGCTGGCGCTGCAGTGACGCCGTGTGACCGCTAGAGGGTGAGCTCAACATCTGGTAATGTACCAATAATGTTCAGTCTCCTTCATTTCACCTTAATTTCTTCACTTTCTTTTCCTCCCTTTTTTAAATGCTAGGCCACGCGTACAGATAAAAAAATAAATAAAACAGATCAATAATACAGGCAGTGTCTCGACTCGTCTTCAATCGTTTTGATGCAATGATGCTTTGAAAAGCAGTGTCAGTGTCAGTTTGGACAGAAAAGCGGAAATTACGACCTAGAAAGTGTTTATAAATATGCATCAATATTTTTGTGTAATAATTCACTAGAACCGGCGCTTCTCTTGCTTCGCAGCACTGAAGATGCGCCTGTTGTTCCTCTATCCGCCGCTAGGCGTCGTCGTATCAATGACTTCTCTGTACTGGAGATTAAATGATGCTTGAGATCTGGTGCACATATTTTTTTGCAGTTCTGTTTGCACAGCAAACTTTCTGCAGTTTAGGGGCTGTCGCCAAACCCAACCATTTTCGACTTTTTTTGTTCTGCAGCAGCCATTTCTGTCACATTTTCAGCTCCAAGGCGCAAGATTTATTTTAATTCTTCTGCACAGTGCCTCTGCTGCAGACATTTTAGGAAACATTTAAAGATATATATTTATATTTATGGAATATTTTAATTCCCTGTAATATCAATTTTATCAGCTAGATGTATTTGTGTCTAACACACATTAATTGTTTAAGCTTGTTTTTATTTGTAATGGATCTGAATTCAATGGATCATGTCCTTTACTGAGATGTTTAGTGTGTAAGGGTCATAAGCGCAGTGTGGCTGAGGTAAAGTAAGGTAACTGCAGGACAGAAACCTCTGCTCTCTGTGGATGACCACCACTGTTCTTTAAAGCTGCAATCCAGACCTTTTTAGTTAAAAATGAACAAAATTCAGTTATTGAGCAAGTACGTGACCATACCCAGATTCACAACTGTAAGATTATAATAATGATTTATAATTTGAGCTGTCGGGTCCGATTTCAACATCTGTCTTCAACATAGAAGTATGTAAAGTAACCTGCAATTTTGTGTTGAGAGGGCAGTAGAGTGGGAAAAGTTATGGATTGCAGCTTTAAAATGAATGTCCTAGGAAAACAGACCTTGTGTAGACTAAATATCCCAACACTGTCTATAATGGTCATCTTTTATGAATACATTACAATTTGATTGGTTGGCCGTCTGTAATATATGCAAGAGGACCCTTCATGTTGACTTGTACTTTTAACCTCTTAATTATATAAACGTATATCTGTGATTGCTTCATTTCTTGCTTGGTTTTCATTGTGGTAAAAACACAAAGAATTGCATGTTTGTTGTGGAATAAAATATCATATAACAGTTTGTGCTTCTGGGCAATGTGTGGCAGTTTTGGATGTCCAAAGCTTTTTTTTCTTAAAAATAATTTATACTTAGCGAGTCATTTATGTTTAGAAACATACATAGCATTCTTTTCCAAAAATATTCTTTGTGTAAGCACATTGGAGCTGACCAACAATATACTTCTGAATTTTGAGCAAAAATGCTCTGTAATTCTGTTATTCTGCCGTTTAAGGACTTGTTTATTGTTGTTTTTTTTGTTTGTTTATCCAGGGCAGACGCAATTGTTTTCCAAAAGAGTTAAACTGATGGAAATTGAATCTTATGCATAAATGTAAATGAGTGAATGTTATATAATGTAGAAGACACACGAATATCAACTTTGTCAGAGCAGCATGTCAAAACTGGGGCGCGCTGGTTGTCTTGTAAAGTTCATGCTCCTCACTTACCTCTCAGTCCATCCCTCTCTACCTCCACTCAGAGTTCTGCTGTACCTACAACGGTGTCTCTCTCTCTTCCCGTCTTACAAAAGATGCCTCTGTTCTCTCCAGCTTACCCCAGCCACCCCACCCCCTCTTCAACACCCAAGTGGTACATTCCCATTCCTCCTCTTCCACCCCTGGAGCGCATGTCTCCTTGAGCGCTCCCATTGTGAAAGCTCTCCTCCTCACCTTTAGCTTCAGTACAAAGGTGTATTATTACAGTGCAGTGTACAGAGTCTGTACCTCTGGACTCTCATGCTGGTGTGTTAACACTGAATGGAATAACAGACCTGTTGTGTCACAGGCTGTGGAGATCACAGTGTGATGTTCAGATGTTTAATTTTTCCTTGTTTAACAAGCACACTTGACAGCTCTAGTCTGATCTTAAAGACTTTTCCTGCAATTAGTGATCTGATAATTGCTTGTTGTAAAAACTTTCTGCTAAATGACATGAGCTCTATTTAAAATCTAGCAAGCTGCCTACCTGTGTCTAATGCCTAAACAGGCAGCTACCCAGCTAACAGGTTTAGGCTGTGTAAATGTTCATGTAAGGTTTCCATTAAGTAACAAAAATGTTAAAAAGGTTGTTTTGAAATTATTTGAAAGGTCTAGAGACATTTAAAAAGTCCAAAGTATTAACTTGGTTATAAAAATGTTATTCAAACATTTTTTTAATTCTGCAAGAACTTTTAAAGAACGTTAGCCAATATTCTGAGAATGTTACGTGTTATCTGGGTACCTGTCATTTCTAACAGCAGCATCCAAACCACAATCATTCTGCTCTTCACAAGTGTGTTTCAAATAATAATATCTATTACAGTTTCTCAATGAAAGTTTATGACTGTGTTCTGTAGTCGGGCGTGTTGGAGTGCACGGTAATGATCTGAAAGCATTTAAGTAATGAATCTCCAGTATCCTGGATAACTCTGCATCAGGTGGGACATTTTGACGTTATCATGATGCTGGACTGTGTAAACACAAGTTTTGTAAATGAGCCGCATTTCAGATTCATTTCCTGCAGGTTTTATTCTGCAATCTGTGTAGCCACATTGACTATTAATTGTGTGTCCTTTTGACCCCTTATTGTATGTGAGAAATTGTTATATTTCATTTCTGTGGGATGATGAACTAATTACCTGTAATAATGTTTATAAGGTAAACAGCTGGAGGACACAACAGTAACAAACTTGCATTCAGTGTGTGCAGTTCACATGGGCTATAATGTGAATATGTTGTGGTTCATTCTCAGGGCTGGTGAGCAATGCGCTGCTGGTTTTTACAAATTATAAAATTCAAGTGATATAGCTGATATGCAGGAATCCATTTTGTTTGCCATGCAACAAGAAAGCCATAAAACAGGAAGTGTCATCACAGAGAGACGACCCCTGATGACCCTCATGTGTGTGTGCCAAGGTTTGTAAGTCTCCTAAAAAGGTCTGAATTTGACCTTTTAATGACCTCGTAAGGTTAGTCCAGGTTGTCAAAGGGTTTAGGCTCAAGAAAATGTAATTTTATATATTTATATAGTATTAAAGACATTTGGTTAAATAAAATGTTTTAAGAAATATGTTTAGTTTTAGTTGATTTACCATTTGACACTTCTAGGCGAAATTAAATCAAAACGTTTGTTAAATAGCACACAGGTTCTGTGTTGTGGTGGTTGTTTTGCACATTAAACATGACATAAGACATGTCTACATGTCCAGGACTAGAAGCAACTGATGTTTCTCGCTGCCTTGTTTCAGATGGGGTTTGCTAATGCAGTGTGGTGTCTCAACCAGGTAATTTTCATCACATCTCCCTCTCTCTCTCTCTCTCAACCCTCCCTCCCTCCATCATTGTTCCCTCTCTTGACTCTTGAGTCTGTCCCCAAATTTCCTCTCCAGTCAGTGGGTCATTAGTAGGTAGATCGGCCTACTCCCTTTTGCTTCTGCTCTCTGACTCCCGCCCATAACCATTCTCTCTCTCTCTCTCACTCCATCAATAGCTTTCATTCATTCCCTCTCTCCGTCTGCATGCCATGCTCCTGCAATGACCCCCCCAACCCTTTTCATACCAATGATGTACTTTTTCCTCAGTGAAAGTTTCTGTGACTGTGAGTTCAGTACCTGCTCTCTCTGTTTATAGTCAGAGGTTGATCTTTAGAGCTCAAGAGAAAAGATCAGTTGTTGACACAGTAAGAGTGAGATATAGTGCTATCAACAATGAATGTGGATGGCATGTTGGTATCTTAGCACAGCACTTTCCATGTTATTGTCTCCTTACGATATATATCACTTCATTGTTTTCCTTACCTTGTAAGTCGCTTTGAATAGGAAAAGGAAGTCACTTTTGGATATTTAAATGCCTAAATATAAATGTGACACGTGAAATTCCTGAAGTTTTTGTCTTAGGAGAAAAATCTGAGAAGCAGGAACCGTTAACAAGCTTTTTGTTTTTACTCCATTTAATTTCATTGCAGTCTAGGAGAAACAATTAAGAAACAAAAGATTTTTTATCTGTGTTTTTTCTCCTGAAAGCAAATGGCTTCCCACCTCTATACGTAGCCATTTAACATTGTTTCATGGTCAGCATTACTGAGTTGACTAAAGTACTTTAAGACAATTTTGCGTAATGATGCATAATTGTGCTAAATGATCTGCGGAAATTTCAGCAGCTGCATTTAGAATAACTGCTAAAACTCTTAAAAAACATTTTATGTCACACACTATGTACACATTCTTGCAAAAATGTCACAAATAATGTTTTAACTCACACACAAAACTCTCATATACAAGTCAGCACAGTATTTGTTTTGCTTGCAATCATTTGATTTACAGAAATTCCTGCCAAATGTAAGTCCTCTCTTACCCTCCGAAAACTTCTAACTGGCCTTCAGCGTGACCCTCCCTCACCCTTTTTATTTCACAGTATAATCTGGGTGTGTATGAGGCCTGTATCCAAAATAACTGACCCATTCTGTAACTGTTTTATTCTGTGTTTTAT